>OZ021712.1:7500-607500 GCA_963978555.1 Galerucella nymphaeae
TCCACAGGCTTCGTTCACTTCTGCCGAGGTAACTTCTCCTACACTATCATCCCGGTTTATGTTACCCAAATCCAGATTTCTTCTTGGAAAGAGGGAAGCTACTATCTCTTCTGTTTTCTCTCTGGTGAGTTTATATGGTATGCCTCCACGCTTTATTCCTCTCATAGCTATCCCGTACCCTTGCCCCCATATATCATCCTCTAATTCATTACACAGTTCCACCCATTTCTTCCTTTTTTCCATTTTGATTTCTTTCTTGTAAACCCTCCTCGCCAACTGGTATTCCTCCCATCTAGCTTCTCTCCTCTCCCTGTCTCTTTCTCGCGTATGCTGCCTTCTGAGACTGTTACAATTCACCCTCAGCTCTTCCAACGCCTCGTTCCACCAATACTGTTTTGTTCTTATTTTCTCCCTTTTCCTTATTTTTCCTTTATCATGTGCAATTTTCAGTAACTTGTCCATTTCCTCAAAAGTTATGTCCTTTCTTTCTCTCACATTCTCCCATTTACTCTTAAATACCCTATTAAACTTATCCATGTCAAACCTTACGGTATCTTCCAATCCCATCGTCCTTTTTTGTCCCCTAACTTCATAGGTAATGTGTTTATGTAGCGAGAGTGTCTCGCTGTCTAGTACCCTCCAACCCTCCATCCTCTTCGCTATTTTCTTTGTAGAAAACGTTAGGTCTATGTAGGACTTGGAATCCCCTCTTACAAAGGTTGGTTTTTGGCCATCGTTTAAGATGACCAAGTCCAATTGCGCGGCCCAGTCCAACAGGTAAAGCCCCCTTCTGTCGTACGTTGTCGATCCCCATTCGTTTGCTTTCGCATTTAAGTCTCCACCTATTATCGTTTCTCTCCCCGATGTTCTAATTAATCCCATTATTTCGTCAACGTACGCAACAAAAGTTTCGTAATCTGTGTTTGGAGATATGTAACATGCAATAACATCCACATCCTCCAAACACAGTCTAATATACCCCCTTCCGCTGTCTATTTTGGATACTTTGATTCTTTTGTCCCTTACAAATATCGCCACGTCTTCGTTTATGTCTTTTAACCACCCCGCTGCCTTGATATACCTTTTGTTTGGTTCGCTTACTAATATTATATTACAGTCCTCGTCTTCCGCTGTTTTGAAAGCAGTATCATGAGCCCCCGCGGACCTCCCCGTATTTATTTGCAGAAACTTTGCGAAGACAATACATGTTACCCCCTTGCTGTCCCTATCCTATCCCTTTCCATTTGAACATATTTCTTAAACACTGGGCATTTGGTCGAGTCCTCCCTATGTGGTTGTCCGCATGGTCTACATACTGCAGCATTTTTGCACTCTGCCACTTTATGCCCCTCCTGCCAACAATTCAGGCATTTGCCCACTGCACAAGGTTCTTTGCACTCCACCTTCTTATGACCTATGCCCATACAATTATGACATCTACTTGTCTGTATCTTGATTTTCACTTTCAAGTAACACAGCCCTACTCTAATTTTACCCAACCTGTCTAGTACCTTTGCTGCTTCCTTGCTGGCTCCCAAAATAACCAGGTCTCTTCCGTCCCTTATACTCCTGCGCGTCTTGATGTGTACCGTGTTTCCCAGGTCTACACCGATCTCTTCTCGTATTGCCCCCAATATTTTCCCTTCTTCCGTATTGGAGTCCACATCATAGAGGAAAAGAATTTGTCCCTCCTTTTCCCCCATCTCAGCTTCCGCACCTGTCCTATCCTTAATGTGACCAGTTAACCTTCTAATGTTCTCCCTACCTCCCTCTAGCTCTAGTAGCATGTCTCCCTTAGCTGTTTTCCTCACCCTCTTAACATTCACTCCGCTTCCGTCTATGGAGATACTCTCCTCCATATTCCTCAATAGCTCAGCATACGTTTTTTCACCCCTTTTAACAGTTATTGTCCCCCTGTCTCCCCTGTTCCCTCTGTTCTGTATGACCAGCGTAAACTCAATTGAGGTTCCGGATATAGCGCTCTCAAACGCCTTCCTATACCTTTCCCATCTTACCCCCTCTTCAAAGACACAGGTGAGCCTTGATTGCTGTTTTCTCCCACCTTGCTCCACTTCCTCCATGGCCTTCACCAGGTCCCTTACGCAATCGTATAACTGCTCATCTTCCTCCTGGGCTTTCATAACGTATGCCACCGTTGCTCCATTTCCAGTTTTCCCCCGTCGTGTTTCACTGTTAACATAATTTATAATATAGTCCACTGACTCTCCGAGGTCCTCCATCATGTCGTTGAGCCCTGGATGCTTTTGCACCCATTTCTCCACATATCCCTCTTCTTTTCCTTTCACCTTCCTCCCCCCTTCCGCTATTACTAGCAGGTCTCTATTGTCCGGTTCTCCCGCTTTGTCCTTTGTCACAATAGTAGTGTTGTGAAAAACCTCTTCTGGCCACTCCCACTTCACCATACTCTTAAAATCCTCAGCCGTCATGCCCACCTCTAAACTTTCCTTTACCCGTTCGGTCATCTCCCTCTCCCGCTCCTTAGTCTCTCTCAGTATCGCTTCCTCATCAGCCTGTGTCGCTATTTCCCGCGTGAACTTTTCTTTCTGCGGCTCCCGAGTCTCCGGCTTTGCCCCACTTTCGCTGTACTCTTCTAGCTTCCTTTGCACTTTTGTTATGGTCCTATACAAATTCCTTGTGCCTTCCTTAATCTCGGTCTTTGTGTTTGTGATCTCTTTCGTAAGGGTATATAACTTCATACCCTCATCCAAAACCCTATTCATCAGGTGGCGGAGTTTCTCCAGTTCCGTTTGCTCCTCCCTATCCTTTGTTTCTCCCTCTTCTCTCTTCCTTTTGCCTTCTTCTTTGAATATCTTCCCCAACTTCATTTGCCTTTCATTTTTGTTGTCCTCCTTCTTTTTCTTACTTGGCCTATCTGGTTCCTCGTCGCTTACTAGATGTACGATCTCATCTATCCCCGTTATTCCGCACTCTGTTAGGCGTGCCATCGATGTGGTGCGGTCCTCATTCTCCCAACTGGTCATCCTTTCCAATTCGAATTCCGTAACATCCCCGCTAGGGGTATGGTAGGCATCATCTTGTCCTACTAGCCTTCCGATCCTGGGTGGGGTCCTAGGAAGGGAATCTCTCCTCCCGAACACTTGCTGCTCCTCCAATCCCCTATCTGAAAAACCTACCGCTCCTTCTTCCTTGTTCTGTTCCTTTTCCTTTGCCAATCCGTCTTCTGTTTTATCCGTCTTATTTTTTGTTTTGATCCTGTCCATGTGAATCCCACGAGCCGGGTCGAAAGCAAGTCCAGCGGGGCAGTGCGCCCTTACCCCGCTAAGGCAAAATACAATGGAGTTTCGCCAGGTACTCCAAGGGGATCGTTCATGATGCTCTAACCCTCGCACCTTCCATACCCTCAGCACGATGCCTTACACCTTAGTAGTGGGGATTTATTATCGAGGTTTACTCCTCTAGGAATTTTTACCGGTTACCTCCGGATGCAGTAGCAGCCGCTGCTCAGTCACCCAGCATAGCTGCATTCCCTATACTGTTGGTTTTTTATCGTGGTTTACTCCACTAGGCTTTTTCTCAACGGTTGCCTCCGGACGCAGTAGCAACCATCGCTTAGCTCACCCAACATAGCTGCCTCCCCTATGTTGTCGGATTTTTTCTCGAGGTTCACTCCTCTATTCCCTTTGATCCGCGAGCAATTATTCAGGTTCCCATGCTGGATCCTTATTCATTGCTTATCCCGAGGGTTGGTTGGTCATGGGGCCCTTACAGCTCAGAAGAACACGAGTCCCATAACAAACCACGCCCCCTGGAGACACCCTATGAGCCATTGGGACGCGCCGTGTCGGGTGGAAAACCCCCTCCCCGGAAACTTGTATGAGAGATTAGGGGTGAATCACTTCCAGCCTCTCCCACCCAACCTTCCGAGGCACGGAACCTAACCTAACCTAACCTAACCTAACCTAACCTAACCTAACCTAACCTAACCTAACCTAACCTAACCCTAACCTAACCTAACCTAACCTAACCTAACCTAACCTAACCTAACCTAACCTAACCTAACCTAACCTAACCTAACCTAACCTAACCTAACCTAACCTAACCTAACCTAACCTAACCTAACCTAACCTAACCTAACCTAACCTAACCTAACCTAACCTAACCTAACCTAACCTAACCTAACCTAACCTAACCTAACCTAACCTAACCTAACCTAACCTAACCTAACCTAACCTAACCTAACCTAACCTAACCTAACCTAACCTAACCTAACCTAACCTAACCTAACCTAACCTAACCTAACCTAACCTAACCTAACCTAACCTAACCTAACCTAACCTAACCTAACCTAACCTAACCTAACCTAACCTAACCTAACCTAACCTAACCTAACCTAACCTAACCTAACCTAACCTAACCTAACCTAACCTAACCTAACCTAACCTAACCTAACCTAACCTAACCTAACCTAACCTAACCTAACCTAACCTAACCTAACCTAACCTAACCTAACCTAACCTAACCTAACCTAACCTAACCTAACCTAACCTAACCTAACCTAACCTAACCTAACCTAACCTAACCTAACCTAACCTAACCTAACCTAACCTGAACCTCTGTGGGAGGGGGTGTGGCTGAGGGAAAAGGAGGGAGTGGCTCCAGGGGAATGGGCGGGCCTCTGGGAGAGGGGGTGTGGCTTAGGGAAAAAGAGGGAGTGGCTTATGTCAAAAGTGGGCGTGTCTTCAGGGGAATGGGCGGGCCTCTGGGATAGGGGTGTGGCCTAGAGACAAAGAGGGAGTGGTTTATGTCAAAAGTGGGCGTGCCTTCAAGGTAATGGGCGGGACACTGGGATAAAGGGTGTGGCTTAGGAGGAGGGGGTGTGGCTTAGGGAAAAAGAGGGAGTGGCTTACGTCAGAAGTGGGCGTGGATTCAGGGCCTCCAGAGGGAGGGTTGTGGCTTATGGGAATGGGGAGTGACTTATGTCAGGAGTGGGCGTGTCTTGGGGGTAATGGGCTGGCCTCTGGAGGAGAGGATGTGGCTTACAGAAAAGAGGGAGTGTCTTATGTTGAAAAGTGGGCGTTAGGTTAGGTCAGGTTGTGTTAGGAAAGGTGTGGGCGTTTTTTGAGGTGAAATGGGTGGGCCTCAGGGAGAGGGGTGTGGCTTGGGAAAAAAGGGGGAGTGGCTTAGGTCAAAAGTGGGCGTGTAGTGAGGCCTCTGGGGAAGGGGGTGTGGTTTAGGGGGAAATGGGTGGTCCGTGGAAAAGGGGGTGTGGTTAAGGGATAAAGAGGGAGTGGCTTATGTCATCCAGGGGAATGGGCGGGCCTCTGAGGGTGGGGGTGTGGCTTAGGGAAAAGAGGGAGTGGCTTAGGTCGAAAGTGGGCGTGTAGTGAGGGGAATGGGCGAGCCTCTAGGGGGGTTGTGGCTTGGGGGAATGGGGAGTGGCTTATGTCAGGAGTGGGCGTGTCTTTAGGGGAATGGGCGAGCCTCTTTCAGGAAAAACTAGGTGGGCCGTGGAGGAATGGGTGTGGCTTATGGAAAAAAAGGAAGTGGCTTATGTCTAAAGTTGGCGTGTCCGTAACGTAACGTAACAGGGTCGGGTCTGGTCTGGTCTGGGCGGGCCTCCAGTGGAGGGGGTGTGGCTTAGGAAAAAGAGGGGGAGGCTTGAGGAGAGTGGACGGGCTTTTGGGGAAGGGGGCATAGCTCAAGGAAAATGTGGGCGTGTCTAAGGTGAAAAGTGGGAGCGGTTTGGGAAAAAATTGGATAGGCCGTGGAGGTTGGAATAGGGGGTATGGCCCAAGGAAAAAAGAGGTAGTGGCTTATGTCAAAAAGTGGGCGTGTCTTGAGGGAAATGGGCTTGCACTGGGAAAGGGGGTATGGCTTAAAGAAAATGTGGGCGTGTCTATGGTGAGAAGTGGGAGCGGTTTGGAAAAACTAGGTGGGCCGTGGAAGAAGAAGTGCGCGTCGATAAACTGCGCAATAGCAGATCTAACCAACCTATGAACTACGCATGTACTATGAGGTGCGCGTCGATACACTGCGCAATAGCAGGAGATCTAACCTAACCTATAAACTACGCATGTGCCACGATGTGCGCGTCGATACACTGCGCAATAAAAGGAGATCTAACCTAACCAACCTATTAACTACACATGTGCAATGAAGTAGGCATCGATACACTGCGCAATAGCAGGAGATCTAAACTAAGCTATCAACTACGAGTGTGCTATGAAGTGCGCGTCGATAAACCGCGTAATAGCAGGAGAGCTAACATAAGTTGGGGATATAGCGGGCGTGATTAGGTTAGGTTACGTTGGGAAAAGTGGGCGCGGCTCATGTAAAAAGTGGGTGGGCCTTATGTTAAAAGTTGGCGTGTCTTGGAGGAAAACGGCGGGCCTCAGGGAAGGTGTCTGGCTTAAGGGAAGTTAGGGATAAAGCGAGCGTGGATATGAACTTCTAGGGATTTGAAAACTGAAATTTCAGAACACAAACTAAGGATTTGACATCTGTCAAAAAGGTAGACCAAAACATACAAAAACATGAATGCCTATGAAATTACATACCTCATTATTCTTCTTTAGTAACAGTGAAAAATTTTAGATTTTTCAAAAACTTTATTGAAATTTACATAATTTTGAATTCATAATCACTAAAAATAAAAGGCATTTTACTTTGTTGTTATTGGAATGTAACGGAGCTTCACTTGGTACGAAACTACTTGGAGCGGAGTTAGTAGCTGGCATCGGAGCTGGTATTTCTTTGATATTCATATGGACATTGCGATTATATTCGTAACCTCTATCTCGACGTCTCGCAAATTAGTATGTCTCTTTTATGCTCCTAAAAAGCAAGAGAACATTATTACATTCAGAATTAAAAGCTATTTACCTACCTTTTGTATCCACTTTTGTGAAGGTGGAATTCATTCTTCAAATGGAGTAAGTAGATGTTCAAATCAATCACCTATCTATATAATATGTTATCTCTTCTCCTCCTTTGTTTCTATTTCTTTTCGATTAAGAAGAACACGTTCTCTGCACCTCTCTAGAGATCCAGCAAAAGGCTAAAGCTTTTTCCCATTTCTTTTCTCTACATCTTTGCTAGTCAAGCCTCTATCAGAAAGTCTGATACATGTCTCCAGCTCTTAACTTACGAGTGAAATGGGAGATCAATTAATAATATTCCCACATTCTTCTCAAATTAAACTGGTAAAACTTATCTAAATTATTAGATTTTTTAATAGCAAACCCTATGAAAGTATGAAATTTATCTTTCCTTGTGCTTGAACTAGATCTCTTAGTTGTGGTTTTTTCAATATTCATCATCATTCATCATCATCTGGGATCCTAAAAAAATAACATGATGAGTAAAATCCAGTAACAACATACTGATGTTACATTTTACATGTAAAAAAGTCATTAATATGTACACAGGATTGAAAAAATGAACATAATCAACAATTTCCAATTACTAATGGTCACCGTCATTGATTATGCCCTTTTCTAAGCCTTATTCTCTCCGTTTTCGTACAAACAATTCACAGAAAATGCAAATACGAAATTACATGGATAGAAAATGGAGACAACTACAATATTGTTCGTTACCGCCATCTACTAGAAAATTACCACATCTCTGCCTAATAGGTATGCAACCAAACATGCACGTTCATGTCTGTTCAGTTGCATACCTTCTTGTTGTTAATGATTGATTTTGTTTTAGTTCCATGTAATATAAGAATATCAATAGTAATTATGTATACTTACAGTTGAATCTTCCAGTACGATTCTCTCAAGATGTTTGTAGCAGTAATTTACACCAAGTTAGAAAAAAAGCCCTTTGTAGATTTCCAATTCATAATGGCCAGTGTAAATTATGCACGATTCCACGAACTCATTCTTCAAATGGAGTAAGTAGATGTTCAAATCAATCACCTATCTATATAATATGTTATCTCTTCTCCTCCTTTGTTCCTATTTTTTTTCGATCAAGAAGTTCATGTTCTCTGTACATCTCCAGAGATTTAGCAAAAGGCTGAAGCATTTCCCCATTCCATTTCTCACTTTTCTCAGATGGTGTCTTTCCTTTTCTCTGTCATGTGATTCTCTATCAGAATCAGAAAGTCTGATACGTGTCTTCAACTCTTGAGTTACAAGTAAAATGGGAGATCAATTAATAATATTCCCACATTCTTCTCAAATTAAACTGGTAAAAGTTATCTGAATTATTAGGTTTTTTAATAACAAACCCTATGAAAGTATGAAATTTACCTTTCTTTGTTTGCTTGAACTAGATCTCTTACTTGTGGTTTTTTCAATTTTCTTCATTAAGCCACCACTGTTTTGACTGCTTTTTTCTACAATCCATAAGAATGTTATACAACATAAAAAAATACATAATAACTAAAAAATTCATAGTACCTTGAGCTTGTGTCTTGTTCAGCCTCTCTCTTCCTATTATAATATAAATGGGTACTTGAAAATTCTTCAATTGTCAATATTCTGTAAGGGCAGCTTTGATGATTATTAACACATCTGAAATCATTCTCAAGAAATCCTTATCTGTTCATTTTGGCTTCAGGTACGAGTCTTTCAAAAACCATTAGTCGTCATTTGAAAGCATCTTCTCCATCTTCTTTAGTACTTAAATTTTCTATTAATTATTTTTTCCATTTTTGACATATTTTAAAGATATGTTAGGTTAGGATATTCTTCTTTTCAAATAGGTATCGTCTACAGATCACAATAATTCACGAATCTGACATCTGTCAATAAAAAGTAGGCAACCAATCCATAAAAATACATGATTGCCTATGAAATTGCATACCTCGTTATTCTTCTTCTTTTTTTAAGTAGGTGGTGTCCACAGATCACAATAATTTCCAGAAATGTCAATCACAGATCTATAAATTCATAGATTTGACATCTGTCAAAACAAAAGCCTTGATTTTTGATTACGAAAAAGAAGAAGTTGAATGGCAGCTGTTTTCCCTCGTTTTTGTAGATGATTCGAATGGAGATGAAAATGTCTTTTGTATAAATTAATACAGCTTATGATAGTTATCAAGTATTCAATATGCCGTGGATTCTCTATATAATATACACACAATATCTTCGAGACACAAATAAAATTCAATAATTAGAGAAAGAATTGATACAACCAAAAGTCCGTCTACTTTACCTTACGCCAATCATTAATATAAGTACAAGCAAGGTACCTACCTAGCTACAATCGATTTGCCTTTTCATCTTTTTCTTGTTTAATTTGTTTCAATCTTCATTGTATCTGAACAATTTAAACTTTTGTTACACCTTTCGCCAAGAAAGTTGCTTTATCAAATAAATGAAAGTATAATGAAATATTTTTAATGTATACAGTGCATAAATATAGAATTTTAATTTTAGGAATATTAGCAAAAGTGTTACATGGAAATTAATTCACTACAATCATTGCTGAATTATCTTCTAATTAAATAAGTTTAATAGAGTTGTCAATAACTATTCAGTGGTTAAGAAGATTACCTGAATATTTGTGATATCATTTAATCTTTAAGGGTTAAGCTGGAGAGCCTGGTAGTTTTCACTTCAGCTAACAAACCTGAAATATCAATAGAAAACATATATTTACAAGAACTCATTTTTACTTACATATAGCTATCAACTGATTAACAATTTATACCTTGTCCAGTAGGTGCAGGAGTGGGCGGAGGAGTCACATTATGAGATTTTCTTAATTTAGGTATTTCGACATCAACTCCTTGATGGACCAGACTGATCATATACTACTTCCATACAACCTAGCTCTGCTTTGGACAATATTGATGGTTGTTCTACTGAAAGAAACAAAACAAAAATTATGAAGAAGTAATAGGTTTAAAATACATTATTATCTGAGTGATGTAAAAATAACCCACCTGGGATTTTTGCTGGAACGTTTATTTGTGGAACAGCAGTGTCTTTAAGTTTGTTTCCAATGATATCATCCTCTGTAGGTCTCTAAAAAACAGAAGAATTCATATTTGATCTCGACTAAAATATTATTGTCTAACTTTGATATAAATACATTGGAGCATCCTGTATATTTAAAAATCATAAAATGTTTCCAATATGAATAGAGACTACGGAGAAAAACAATTAAAAACTCGTTATAATCCGTCGGCGCGTTTGTCCTGTTCCCCTTTATTTACATTGAGTTAAACGGAAAGTGGACCAGTGGATGGACCAGACATACACTGTTTTGAGACGGGACTTATAAAAAAAAAAAAAAAAAAAAAAAAACAGGATACTTGGTGGATTTTTTCCTCTCTCTTTCCCTTCTCTTCTCTTCTCTCCTCTTCCTTCTCCTCTTCTTCTCTTTTTCCTGCATCCGCTTATTTCAAAGATATGACAAAATCATTAAGGAATGAAAATTATTATTATAATCGATTAATAATCGATTAACAATCGATTCTCATAATCGATTAACAATCGATTCTTATAATCGATTAATAATCGATTCTTATAATCGATCAATAATCGATTTCTATAATCGATTAATAATAATCATCGATTTTCATAATCGATTAATAATCGATTCTGATAATCGATTAATAATCGATTCTTGTAATCGATTAATAATCGATTCTTGTAATCGATTAATAATCGATTCTTGTAATCGATTAATAATCGATTCTTGTAATCGATTAATAATCGATTCTTGTAATCGATCAATAATCGATTCTTGTAATCGATCAATAATCGATTCCTATAATCGATTCATAATCGATTAATAATTGATTCTTATAATCGATCAATAATCGATTCCTATAATCGATTCTCATAATCGATTAATAATCGATTCTCATAATCGATTAATAATCGATTCTCATAATCGATTCTCATAATCGATTAATAATCGATTCTCATAATCGATTAATAATCGATTCTCATAATCGATTAATAATCGATTCTCATAATCGATTAATAATCGATTCTGATTATCGATTAATAATCGATTCTTATAATCGATTAATAATCGATTCTTATAATCGATTAATAATCGATTCTTGTAATCGATCAATAATCGATTATAAGAATCGATTATTAATCGATTATCAGAATAGATCGATAATCGATTTCCATAATCGATTAATAATCGACTCTTACAATCGATTAATAATCGACTCTTATAATCGATTTCCATAATCGATTACAGTGATCGATTAATTATCGATTCCAATAATCTATTTTTATAATCGATTAATGATCGATTCTTATAATCGATTCCCATAATCGATTCTTATTTTCGATTAACAATCGATTCTTATAATCGATCCCAATAATCGATTAATTATCGATCCCAATAATCTATTAATTATCGATTCCAATAATCGATGAATAATCAATTCGCGATAATCGGTCAATTATCGATTCTAATGATCGATTCCAGAAATCAATTTCAATTATCGATTATTATTCCATTCCAATGATAGACGATTTCGAGAATCGGTATCAATAATCGATCAACAAACGATCCTAATAATCGATTATAATGACCGATCAATAATCGATTATAATGACCGATCAATAATCGATTCTTAGAATTCATTGATGGTCGACTTACAATCGATTATTAGAATCGATTAACAATTGATTATCAGTATCATTTGTTAATCAATTATTAGACATCGTGGTATAGTCAATGTCAACTGTCGTGGACTGGACATGCCCTATTAATTTTTCTTTTCATTTTTGACATATTCTACAGATATTTTTGGTTAGGATACTCTTCTTTTTTAAATAGGTGTTGTCCACAGATCACAATAATTTCCAGAAATGTCATTCATAGATCTCTAAATTTATACGTCTGACATCTGTCAAAAACGTTGGCAAAAAAATCATAAAAATACATTAATGCCTATGAAATTGCATACCTCATCATTGCTCTTACTTTTAATGCTTTTATCTAATACGGACGGACTACAAGGTGGATTCATGCAACATCACTTTAATTAACTTATCTCAATTTAACTTATCATTTTCATTAAAATGTGTCAAACTTCTTAAGATAAATTAAATAATTGTTTGAATTGAATTGCTTGTGTTATTTGTGTATACTTCATCTTATTAAGATAAGTTAAGTTAAATTAAGTGATATTGCATGAATCCACCTTACGGAGTGACCAAATAATCATATAGGCTATACAATGGAAATGTCATGTTATACAAGTCGAAACTATCAATATAAACATATAAACTTACAAAAGGCTTGGTTTTTGATCACGAAAAAGAAGAAGTTGAATGACAGCTCTTTTCCTTCGTTTTTGTAGGCGATTGTGGATATCAATTTTATTTAGTTATATAGAGCGTTGTAAAACATAGATTCAGCTTCAACTAATTTTAATGCAATTAAAATAAATAATCTGTCCATATCAGTACACATCCATGTGTGTACTGTGGTCTAAAGGTGGTTGATATGCCTATCAATATGTGATTATATCCCAGCTAATAGGTACCTACTTCAAATTTCAAAAGCCAAGTAGAAGTTTTTTTAAAGATGAATGGTGAAACAGTTTATGAAAATTTTTTGCAATGTAGACGACAAGAAACATCCAATTTTTTATGGATATCAAAACGTTTGGATCTCAAATTATCATACTACCAAGGTAAACACAGACCTACGCCACGTTTGCACAAAGAAGCAGTGTTCAATAGTCCAAAAATTCAGAAACTCTTAACTCAGGTAAGTCTTTTTGAATATCACCTTATTTTAATTTATGTACCTTTTCATAGCTTCCAATAATACCTACCTATTTGGTATTCTCATATGAGCAACCATATATCCCATATTCCTTATCTTTACTTTATACAAATTCACAACCATGAGAAGATAGTTATAATTTAGCCCCTTTATTGGATCATAAGAACACACTCTTTTTTACTAAGTGGAACTTAACTTATGTATTTAGAACACCCTCCGGTGCTCCAAACATTACATCATTGTTGGCTCAAGCCTCTTGTTACTTGCGATTAATGTTTAAAGTTTTTCACATTACTAGATCATGTTTTTGAACACTATTATTCAATCAATCTTGTCATTATCTATAAATAATTAATGTATGTTAACAAAAATCATTACAACCACAATGTTGGCATATTGTCAGCATAATCTTATTTCTATTTCTCAACAGTTTTCAAATACACTACCTGTTTCACAATATACCTGTTCCTATTCATGTACCTACAATATTTTCAGAGGTTGGATCTATACTGATATTTGTGATTTTTTTTTAATGAGTATGCTGTTAATATATTATAATTTTTAGATTAGCTTGAAAGAAAATGTACCAAAGTCTGAATTGGAAGTGAGGGTGCTTGCAATTTTAGATGAAATTGGTTATGATAGAAAAATGAAAGTAGTAAGATGGCTTGGTCTAATATTAACAAAAATATGTTTGAAGGTACTTGCAGGCATATATGTGAATGTGGAACAAGTTAAGCAGGTAATTTCAAAATGATTTTATATTTCTTGTGGATTTTTCATTCCCTTAAACTCTCCCTCTTTGACTCTCTCATACTGTAGACCAAACTTGAAACCATAATGTTTGTATTTTATCATTGTTACCAGGTATTCATACAACAAAAGTAAAAATTAATTTAATTAATCAACACCAATTACAAAAACAATTCAATAAAAAATGTAATAATAATTTTGTACATACTTGTTTTACAACAATTTTATTAAATTACTATATAATAAAAATGTTAGATTAAGAAGAAAAAAGTGTCTCACAAATCTCTTATTTTATAAAATTAAGTTGTAAAATCACAATATTGTCATACTTTTATTTAAAAATGAATCTTCCCTATTTTAGATCAAAAATTCGATGGGAGAGTGCCCTGTTGTTTTTGTGCCAACCCATCGAAGTTATGGAGATTTCATAATGATGACATATGTGACTTTTAATTATGACATTGAACTACCTGTGATAGCTGCAGGAATGGGTAAGTTCAATCATACTTAGGAGCTTAAAATATGGAACCATAAAGTATTTATTCACTATTAATTTCTATTTTTAGATTTTCATGCCATGTGGGGAATGGGAACTTTGCTCAGAGATACAGGAGCCTTCTTTATGAGAAGATCTTACAATAATGATAACTTGTATTGGACAACATTTCGACAATATGTTCAACAACTTACCACCAAAGGCGATTTACCACTGGAATTTTTTATTGAAGGAACTAGGAGTAGAAGTAATAAGTCACTATCACCCAAATATGGTAAATTTTATTGAAAAAAACTTGCATTTTGATAGGCTGATATTTTCATTGATTTTTTCTAGGGCTGCTAACAATGATTCTCAAATCATTTTTTTTGTCTGAAGTACCTGATATTCTTTTTGTGCCAATTAGTATTAATTATGATAGAATTTTAGAAGAAAATCTCTTTGCCTTTGAATTATTAGGTGTCCCTAAACCTAAGGAAAGCACATCTGTGAGTATTTAATTTCTTACAAAGTAAGTTATACAGTGTCTTTAAAATGTCCTGACCACTTTAAAATGTTCTAATTTAATAGATATTGAAATTTATCTCTCTAATAAATCACCGTCCGTGTATATTGATATTTTTAGGGTTTGTTAAAATCAATGAAAATTTTAAAAGAAGAATTTGGCAATATTTACTTACACATGGATAAACCGCTTTCTTCAAAACAATTTTTTGGAAATAAAATAGATAGAAGTGTTCACAGTTTTGGTTCATCATATCAACAAGAAATAACAGAAAACGAAAAAAATCAATTACCATCTCTAGCGTATGCATTATTAGAGAGACACCAAAAAGTATCGGTAATAACAGTGTTCAACATAATTGCCATAATTATAAATAATAATTTATCATATTATAAAGAGATGCCGTTAAATATAAAGGAACTTACTGAAGAAGTACAATGGATGGAACATGTCTTAGGCAATTTGGGTGGCTTTATTCATCACAACGAAAATTTGCCAAAGAGCATATTAGAAGCATTAAGTGTACATAAAGGGTTAATAGAGTTGAATAACGATCAAAAGTTGAGATTAATTAAGAATGATTTAAGCCAGCAAACGTTTATTCCAAAGAGGTTTAAGGCACATGCTCTTAGTGATTCTGTGATGACCCATTCTCTCCCATATATTATGTTACAAATTTACAGCAATCCGCTCCTTCATTATTTTATAGAGTTAAATGTACTTTTAATTTCTTTAAAAGTAAAGTCAATGGCTCAAGGTAAGTTATGTCAAATCAACAATTTCATACAAAGTTTATTTATTTATTTGTAGTTTCCAAATACTTTTAACTATAATTCTTTTCAAAATAATGTTTACTAAATAAAGAATATGGGATTTTTTTTTGGTTGTTAAAATGTATACGGTGAAAGTTTTACAAAATGCATGTTTTGTTTTACTACATTTTCTAATATTGCAAATTTTCAAAACATATTGAGAAATTATCACTGGATACCTAAATTTTTTTTTATCACTAATTGTTATAATGCATGTTAAAAAAAATTTTGAAATTGTTGTTGTCAATTTAAAAATCTGAGACAATTTATAGATATGTTATTTTTAGATGAACTATTTGACAACTATCACTTTTTGAGATCTCTGTTTGCAAGGGAATTCATAATCTTTTCTGCCAAGGATAAAAGGGTGTGTTATTATTTTATTAATATTTCCATTGTATATAGTTACTAACCTGCACGATTAGTGGAAAGTGTCTTTTAGTTGGCAGTATTAAGGTATGCAAGGTGATTTGTTAAGCATGCTCAGTCATCTAAACTCAATAATTTCTTAAACATACTTTGGCGTCTAGAATATTTAATTTAGAGAAACATTCTTGATAAATCCCTCTGTACATTGCTTATGGTAGATTATAATTACTTCTTAAGAATTGTTGTGATTAGAAGATTCTTCAACTTTATTTTGAATGTAAAAAGTGAAATTTCCAATAATCAATTACCATCGTTATCAAATAAGTTTTTATTATCCAGGGATTCTTATGATTTATCATTGGAATTATTGTAAACTGATGCACATGAAATCACAAAATTGATATTGACATATCTAAAAAAAATATAATTACAAAAAAGTAACAAAGTTGAATTAAAAATAGGTATAATAAATAATGATGTGTGGTTTGATTTAAAAAATTATGATTTATAACATTTATTACAAGAATATTTTTGCCAACACTATACTGACTACAATGACATATTGTTGAAAATTATTTACCTGCACTGCGAATTTATAAAGTTTTGAATTAGAAGACACTCTAAACTATTCTTCTATTTGTCCTTCAGTTTTTTGTATTGTAATTATTCTAATTTAATCTGTTGAAATTAAACGAATTTTAGGTATTTGATACAGCAATTAACAATGGTGTGTCTTTGAATTTGATAAATATATCAGAAGGTTATTATCAATTGGGAAGTAATAAAAAGCTTTTAAAATTTATCGAAAATACATTTACTACATTTTATTTGTCATACCAAGCTGTATTCATTGTATTACAGGTAAAAAATTGAGGTATATTTTGACTTACACAGTGGTGTCAATGATGCATTTTGTTGTATTTCAGAAGTTTCCCGACGCCAATGATGAAAAATCAATTTTAATTAACACTCAAAAGTTGTTAGAAAATGCAATTTTAGAATGCGACATACATCCGTACTCTTTGAATTTGGATACTCTTGGCAACTGCTTGAGCAGTTTGTGTGATTTGGGAGTATTGAAGAAAAATAGAACGTAAGCATTAAATAATTCTTTGTGGGAAAAGTTCTATTTTATTTATTTTCAGTAATGATAAAATTGTTTATGAAACTGATGAACAGAAACTTGATGCTATTAAAACAAATTTTGGTAAGACTATAAATATTGCAAATAAAAACGCTTCACATGCATTGCAATGGTGAATTTTGCAAATAAATTTTTATTTTCCAGAAAAATATTGTCCCCAGTGTCTTCTCCAGTTACATGATAAAGTCATTAAAGAACCAATACCTAATAAGTTGTAAGTTTTTTTGTAAATTGTGTTTATTTATTGAAATAAATCATTAATTCGAGTGGTGTGTCTTATTGATATTAATAACATTTTCCACTTCTTACAATATAAAAAGATACCTATTTACACTCACCATCATTTTCCAAGCTTTAAATTTTTAAATAAAAATTTCAGTAATATTTCAAGTTCTATGTGTTTTTAAATGTCTAACCAAATGAGCTTTTTGTGAAAATCTTTTGTTACAAATTTCGCACAAATAAGCTTTTTCTCCTGTGTGTATTAACATATGTTGGTAGAGTTGCCCTTTTGTAGAAAAGGCTTTTCCACATTGATCACAGTGATAGTTTTTCTCTCCAGTATGGATTTTTGTGTGAGTGTTTAGATTGCTTGAACTAGCAAACCTAAAAGGAATAACAAATGGATAAATAATGGAAATTTATAAGTGTTTACTCATTGTGTACCTTTTGGTACAGTAAGTACATCCATATGGTCTTTCTGATGTGTGAATGGCTATAGTATGTTTTGTTAACTGCTGGGCAGTTGCAAATGCCTTATTACAAGCTGCACATATATGATTCTTTTCTCCAGTATGTGTCCTCATATGTGTATGAAGATGGCCTCCATTAATAAATCTCTTTTCACACAAATGACAAATATATGGTCTTTCTCCAGTATGAATTCTAATGTGATGTACCAAACCCGGTTTGGTTCTAAAAATTTTTCTGCATACATTGCACTGGTGTTGTTTAACTTTTTTTGATTTTTTTGAATTTGATTCAAGTTTATCATCTAGCTGAAAAAAGATACAGTATTAAGAGTAGCAAAAATAATAGTAAGTATATTATTTTTTACTTTAACTTCATCTCGTTTACTTCCATGAAGATCTGTTTCAAGTTCCAACAGATTATTCCTATGAATTTCAAATACTGATGTGTCAACTCCACTGTCTATCTGTACTGTTTGCAACACATGTGTATTTGATTGTTCAATCAAATTACCATGTATTTCTGTTACATTCAGGTTAATTTCAGATTGGGTATCTGATATATTATTAGTAGTTCTTGTTCCATCATTATTTTCATATGTACCTTGATTCTCATTCTTTTTTAATTCTATAAAACCACTTAAATCTGGAGTAGATGGTAAATTATGGAAACTTTCAAAACATTGCCGTAACTTTGCATCTGATGACTCGCATTGACTTTTAAACTGAAATGCTACATTTAGTTTAGACAAACATTTCTGGCAAATATAAGGTGGTAATCCATCACCTTGTAGAACCTAAAATAAAAAACCTTCTATAAGGTAGTATTAGTTTATGTGAAAAATCATTCTAAAGCAGAATTTGTTTTTAGTTTCTGTTTATTAATATTAATTTGTTACTTACTTGCACTGCAGCACAGGCCATTATGAGAATCGAAAAGTGAGGTGGTTTTATAGGATCGAAGATAGGCATAAGTTTTGGACCTTTTTCCAAGCATATACGACATATATTATTAATATTAATTGTTAAATAATGATATAATTCATTAGAATGTTGAAATTGTTTACTATTATAAACCGCCATGACTGTAATCACGGAATACTACGCTGTAACAGAGTGGATAATAGATAGGCAACTCATTATACAAATAAATCACCCTATTGAGTTGTGGGAGAACTATAATCCTATGTGGCTGTATGTCTTACTATGATAAAGACATCAATATAAGAAGATCGGCATTTATGTGACAGTGACAGATGAGTGACAGCTATTTAGGGAATATCATCCAATAATATAATTGTATGTTTTAAAAAGATAATTATGGCTGTAATTATATTTATTTTTAAGGCTTAAAACCACCATGGGAGCATTTGCAACACACAAGAAAAGATGAATATATTTTATTTACAAAAGTGTTTTAAAATATTGCTATGTTTGGTATTGGCATCAATTGTGGTGGTTCTGTTTTTCCAGAGCCAGTATATTTCAATAAAAGTTTATAGATTTTTCTATTCAAGAGATACAATTGCTTGTTACAAAATACAAACACCTTCCTTGCCAGACATTACAGAAATATCACCTCGTAAAGGAAAATCAATTTTTTTTCATGAAACTTCATGTAGATCTTTTTTTAATGATAAGATATCAATAACTTCCCGTCAAGCTTGTGCTGTGGAGAGTGCAGCCCAAATAAATCCAAATTTTGATGTTTATTTACTTTTCACTTCACCAGGATTGTTAAAATATGAAGGAGATGAATCTGATCGAATACTCAAAGCCTTGGCAAGTTACAAAAATCTTAAAATGATGCATTTGGATTATGAAAAATATATTAAAGACACACCCTTGGAAGAGTTGTATAGATCTGGCAAAATTGAGGAATCATATTATGCACAATCTCATGCAAGTGATGTTCTAAGGTGAGTTTTATAAGATGTATTGATGAAAATTGTGTCAAACAAATTACTTTATTTAAGGTATCTTACTCTATGGAAGTATGGAGGAATATATTTAGATTTGGATGTAGTAATTGTAAAATCCTTAGAAGATATACCACCAAATTATGCAGGAATTGAATCAAGTAAAAATGTAGCTGCAGGTGTGTTAAGTTTTGATGCTGATGGAGAGGGACATAAAATGGCAGTAAATTGTGTAAATGATTTGAAATCAAATTTTAATGGACAAGATTGGGGAAATAATGGTCCTGGAGTGATAACTAGGTAATTAACTGATCATAAGGTACCTATTTTATAGAAAGTGGTTAAAAAGTAAAAGTTATATTTGACAATGTATGCGCTATTAGAAATGTTTTAATCCATAAACAGTCAAGGTTATGCTATAAAAAATATTGTATCAAATTAAAAGTTTTCTTTTTAATATTTTAAATCTCATTATGCATACAGAAAAGTAAAATGGAGTTAGCAGATTGTCACATTTTTAACCATGAGTTGAAATTTTAACAGAATTGCTCCTATAGTATCATGAATTTTGTGCTCTTGTGTGTTAATTAAATTTCTACATTATAGGTTACTTAAATCCATATGTAAAGTAGAGTTAGCAAAAGATATGGTAAATAACAAAAACTGTGAAGGGTTTACTGTCTACCCACCAAATATATTTTATCCTGTGCCTTGGCAAAAATGGAAAATGTACTTTGACGAAAATTCAACAGAAGCTGTGGTAAATTTAGCTAAAGATAGTATTGGCATTCATGTTTGGAATAAACATAGCGAACAAACAAGGTTACCTTTATCTTCTAACGCACCTTACATTCATTTTGCTAGGAAATATTGTCCTAGGGTGATTGCCGCTCTCAATGAATATTTTTGAACAATAATTTTTCATTGTTATTTTTAATATAATAAATATAATTGTTTTAATAACTTTGTTGTTATTTCAAATCCCACCAATCTCACAGTTCCAGTATTTTTATTCTTTTCAACTTTTTTATTAATATTTCATAACTAATCATAATCAAAATTTTTCAAAATATAAGAAAAACTATAGGTGATTGAAAAAACAAGTATTTTTGGTAAGTTAGTTTTAAGACTTTTCTATAATATTGTATGTTTGGTTGCCTATATATACCAAAATATCAAAATAAGTGAGACACACAATTGGATTTAATGATTATTGGTGGAAAAAGCTTGCTATATTATGATTTATCTATAATTAATTTGAAAAATATTTTACTTTTTGAATCTCAATACTTATTCTATTTCAATGGCACCGTCATCTACTGGTGGATTTCTTCGTAACCTTTCGCCGGATGTATTCTAGTAGATTTCTGCATTTTCATATTTTTGAAATTCTATTATTTAAAGCATAGATGGCGAGGTCGAATTGTAGAATATCTTTCTTTCTAGGGGTTAGGTTAGGTTAGGTATAATCCTATATACCTACTAGGGAACCTTCCGAAAAAGAAATACATAGTTTTGTGAGAAATAAGTTGAGTGCAAAAATATCCATTTTATAGGTAGATATATTTAATGTTCGAAGATTTTGGCAAATGAATAAAAATCGGCCGGTTATATTATCTACATACCTATATGAAAAATGTGATGTTTTCATAAGTTACTTATGTTCTTTTAATTTCAAACTAAATTTGTGTACCTACATAAAGATATTTGGATGACAGCGTAACCAACGAGTAAAACTAATAAGCTTAGCACACCTATTACTTTATGTTGTATCTCTTTCTCGTAACCAGTATTGAATACGATTAATTCTACCTTAAAATGGCGGAACTGAAGCAATTATTACCCATAAGACAAGTATAACGAAATCAACCCCCCAAACGGTTAGAGAAACGACATACGTTACCCTGTTCAAACAAAACAAATATTTTTTATAATATCGAAACGTTTGTCGTTTTGTTATTTGCTCAGATAATAGAAGCCATGGCATAGCTTATAAAAATTTTCACCCGTATTTTAACGGAAAGATTAGCATTAGACACACTTAATTTTGCACGCAGACCCTATGAACATTACACACTGCTATTGTGTGAATGTTTTTCTATTTCTCCAGGATCGTATCAGTTTTAATTGATCAAAAATAATAATAGGTACCACAAACATAATGCCTAATCAAACGAAAGTCGGCGATGGAGAAGAATACGTAACTTTTGCTATTGAATTTTGACAAACTTCACCTTTTGTGTTATTTTAAGAATAATACTTTCAAAACTTTCTTATGGAACAAGAAAAAAACATTATTTTTGGCTAAGTACCTAATTATGGTTACTACATAAATATAAATAAAAAAACTAGGTATTTGTCTTAAGTGGGAGACATGAGTACATATCATGAAGCAATATAGTAAATCTTTTTTAAGGCAACCTAGGAGTTGTAATGTTCAGATTTCATTTATTTTATGGATTTTTCGATATAAATACGGACCTGAATTTAACTCTAAGTTTAAAAAAGACGGAGAGCATTACCTCCTGACAAAGATAGGGTGTATTTAGCGTTCAGCTGTTCTTTTGCACGCTTCACGCCAGATTTTGATCTGAATTCGATGTCTTTGAATTTTGATTAGCACGGGTGTCAAGGGACCACCCTGTTTAAGCGCACTACCCCAATGAGTGATGTTTGTGAGCTCCGGCCGGCTTCCAGAATGCCCAAATTTATGGCATGTAAGTCGCAATGATTGTTTTCAAAATCTGTATTGCTATAAGGAAATGAAATATTATAGTTACAATGTTTGTTAGATTAGGGTTCAGCGCCGGTGTGCCTGTATTTTTTTCCCATGTATCCATTTTGACTTTGTATCCTTTTTGTATTAAGTTAATAGTGAAAGAATAAGTGCTGAATATTTTTTGGGTATATTACTTATGTAGGTACCTACAAAAGATTAACTTTTAAAATAATGTTTCTAATTAATTTCTCAAAGTGCATCTGAGAATTTAGTAAATGAAACAAAATGTTTTTGATATTTTCATTATAAAACAGTATGATTGGGCTATTTTTAATAAACTCCCACAAATTATTAATGAGTATATGCTAGATTGAACTTGTGATGGGAAAAGTGTAGGACGCCCTGTAAGCTTATTGTTTTTTGGAATAAGTTTTTTGTTTAAGAATCACTTAGTGATTAAAACAGCCATTTGTGTTTAACGATAGTTTTAATGATTCCCGGTAATTATAGCGGTACGGTGGCTGGCGCAGCTGTAATATTGGAGTAACAATTTTCCGTATAAAAATACACTTCCAACTAAACTAAAACACTGAGAACAGTAAAATATCTAGTAGGTAGAGGAGTATTGTTAAAACAATGAAAATGATTAATATTTTGTTTCGTCGGTACGGCAAAGCTTTTTTTGATTAGCGTGAAGTTTACACGCTCACGTGCTCATTCCAAAAATGATTGGTTCGCTGCAAAAAACTGCCTGTAAATATGCCGCTGAATTTTACTGTATTTTATTCAAGTCTATATAGGTATACATATAATAATATTATAAGTATATGTTCTTACGTATAAAATATTTATTTATTTGTCCCAAGAAACAATTTTACTTTCCTTTCAAAAAAGCTCTTCTATCATAATAGGTATAATACCTACCTACATTTCGTCTCTAGATTTTTAAAGTTGCGTGTATAGGAATTTCTATGATAGAAATAGAATGTATTAAAAAATCGCTACGATTGTTTTCTGTCAAACGTCGTATTGTTTCTTGACAGCATCGGGTTTTTTTCAATTGCCATCCTTGGTTGTAAAGTATAACGCCGCTGGACAAATTAGACAACTCCTACTTTTCAACCTGTCTCATAAATTCATCATAAGTTTAAGTTCATATTTTTCTCTTCAATATGAAAGTAGTCACACAGGTCAAAAAACACTAATCTTCCTCTATATACCTGCATCAAAATTATAATTTCTGACTGCTTGATAAATCGAACCAATTAATATTATGAGGAATTAAACAATATTTTTAAGTAATGTTTTGAAAATCAGAGCAGAGACGTATTTTGAAAGAAGGTTTAGGTACCTACTTGGAATTAAAAAAAAGTCGGATTGTAGATCAAATAAATCATTCAGTTCGTGCAGAGACACGTAAGTATAGGTAGGTACTGGTGTCCACGAAATTGTATTTGCTACTTCTACTTTCCTATGTTAGACGTCGGAAGAATTTATTATTTTGTACCTATTTCAACAATACCTACACCAAAAATACAACAAAAATCAAAAATGAAATGTATATTGATTGCGGCATATTGTTAGGGTTACGACCAATACAAAAAATGATATGTATGCTTCTTGTGGTTTAATTTCGCAATAGATAACAAAAAGAATAAAATGTTGGTTTGTCAAAAATCAATTGCAAAAGTTGAAGAACGTTTTCGACACATTTGCCGACTTTTTTCTTTGTTTGGCACTTGTTGGTCCCATATTCCACTAATACGAATTTTCGAAAGGAGGTTCAGTCCAATGCTGTTAATTTGCCTTTTACGGCGAGTTCTTTTACTATTGTTGATACATAGATAATATATTACCATTACCTGTTTATATAAATGTGTTAAAATTAATATATGACAGTATATTATATATGGGAGTACATCAATTTACAAAATGAGCCGTGTTTTTGAATATCTTAAAAAAATAGATGATTTTTTTTTATCGACAAGGCTGGATAATGTTTATTTTTTAATCTCTTTACAATTTTCCAAAACCGCAATTTTCAAATGTAAAGATTTCCCGGCGGTAAAAATGTAAAAAAAATGTAATAGATGACACTATACTATACGATCACTAAGATATATAGAGGGTAATCTAATTTAATTCACGATAAGGGTGTGTACTTTTGAGATTTTTACCACCCCTATATACTACTGTCATTGTACTTCGTCCCTTTTATAATATGGTAGCAGTTGGTCTGCACCAATGGCTGTACAAACTAAAGCCAATAACTAAAATCAGAGGTTAGTAAATATTAAAACTGAAAAATGTCACTTTGTACCTACATAGGGTTATCCAAAATTCGTGTTAAAAGAAAAATTCTTGAAGCTTTTTAGTTACATAATTGGTCTTCGATGCTTTTCTTTAAAACAAATTTATGTGTTAGTAGATTTAATTTTGGCTAATAGGTTGTCGGTTTGTAATTGTGTTGGGACCG
Source organism: Galerucella nymphaeae (assembly GCA_963978555.1). Taxonomy (NCBI): domain Eukaryota; kingdom Metazoa; phylum Arthropoda; class Insecta; order Coleoptera; family Chrysomelidae; genus Galerucella; species Galerucella nymphaeae. The sequence continues at coordinate 32,094 of OZ021712.1, forward strand.
AATTAAATAAGGTCGTAGGAATGATTGAAATGTGAATTCCAACTAGATGTTTTAATAAAATTTTCACAAAAATGTGGAAAACATAATCTTTTAATTCTTACTTTGAATCGGTCATTAAATTCTCGCATAATAACAACTATTGAAAATGTTATATATTAGGCCTCCCAAAGAGACCCCCCAAGGCATATCGAATTTATTTTAAAGGTAGAAGGATCACTTTACAGGTTCCTATACCTTTGTGCCCTTTGTATGTGATACATTGTCGCATTTTGTTAACTCCCGGAGGTGTATTCTATCTCTCTATGACCGATGACAGTTAAAAGTTATGATATTGCGGTGTCTTCTGTGTGACAAAAGTTAGATCAATATTTTCTTAACGAACAGTTCATTCAGAAATAAAATGTTGTCGGCATCTAAGTTTGTCTTTAATCCAATCAATCATGTTCTGGGTAAGACTAGGAGTAGGTACCTATACTACATGCTACTGTTTTCATTATAGCACTTTTCATGAAAATAATATTATTGTAGTTCTCAAGTATGTTTAGTATTTCATATACCGAATAATTTGGTAATTTTGTTTGTACGCACGAATGAATGTATACCTCTATCAAAATTATAATATGTATATATATTACCTACTCTCATAAAATGGCTTTTTGTAAGCATAGGTATATTATTGCTATTTATCGTTCAGGAATTTAAGTTACGTATCTATAATTATTACAATATGTAATAACGTCTTTTTTTATGGCGAGTCATAAAAACCTAAAACCCGAAAAATTTGACTTTCAAGTGACACTTATTCTTCAATGCAGCTCGGGCCAAAACCAATACACAATTTCCGTTTTAGTAAAAGGGTTTACTACAGCAGCAGGGGTGAGATTAGTAAAGTACTTATCTCTCTACAATTGACAACATGTTTAAAACACGTGTCAACATATCTTAACAAATATTGGTGTAATCCAATCAAGCTTGACGTTTAATTTTCACTCTATAAGATTAGTTTACGTACCTTTTTAAGGGCTTATTTTGCACGAGCAAATCCTAAGAAATGCTGGATGTAAATAGTAACTGTCAAAGCACGTCATTGAAATTGATTTTTGGACGTTGCACTGATCAGTGAAATATGTTAGTTCAGTCACTTTGTCTTGAAAATATACTGAAAAATTCTACACTTTACTTTTATTAAAGTGTACATATACGCAATTTAAAAAGAATAGGTGGGATAAAGTCCAAAATCTTCCCAATTCTCAAAGATGTAGTTAATAAAAAATTTGATCGATCGTATATAATGAATTTAACGTCCCGTATAATTTAAACTGCAAAATTTAAAATTAATCCTTCACATCCGTATACGTATCTAATCTAGTCTAGTCATAGTTAGTCTAGTATCATAATTCACCATGTACCTACAGTGTGAGACTAAAGTCGAATACATAAATAATTCACTTTGTAATAATTTATATTTATAAATAAAAGACAGTCCGGTGTGGTGATTTATTTAATGTTAAAGGAAAGAAAACACTGAAATATCGTTTAAAAATGTTATATTTACACATACTACAGCAAATGACTATTATACATAATATTTAAATACAGTTTAAATTAGTTTCAATGAACTCGACTAGTACACATTTCCATAGCCCCGAAGTACGGATATCCTGATTTTGCTTCGCTCGCAGAATGGCTCCCCGTGTAATGGGTTCCAGATGCTAATAGACTGCAAAGAAAAGAGCAATTTTCAATATACCCAATCTAATTAACCGGAAACACAAAAATAGGCAAAAAGGACAGAACTAACCTAATATAAAAGATAAATTGACTGACGAAAAAAATGTAGGTACCTACAAGACTATTTAAATAAGTATTATTTAATTGATTTCAGTAGTGATATTTTGGTCGATAAATAAAGAGCGGTACGAAATCGTATTAAGTAAAGCCGTATAATTTTATTTAGCACGATTTCTGTGTAAGCCTCCAATGATTGCGTACCGTAGTAGTACCCATCTAGAATTTATTTCCAATGACAAGCCTCCTGACCAGTTGGTCAGGAGAAGTACGAGGTAAAATCGTTGAGTAGAATCACCTGAAACGGTCTCTGCGATTGTATAATTGGTACTTACAGGCCATACATCTGAATAATATCTGTAAGCGATTAATTCGGTCGGGTTCTAACTTAATGAAGGCCTTACGACGTGTTATTGAGGCTCTGGGATTGTTTAATAATTTCACCAGTAATTATTTAATGACTGACTTGGACGAAACTTGACTTCGCTGCCGTGTGTTTTATTTACTTACGAGGTACTAAGATGGAGAAAATAAATAGTAACTGTGACAAAATACCATTTACATAATTAATTCAAAATTCATTTTACTTCGTCATATTTTATTAAATTTAACTTATAATAAGTAACATTTTTCGACATTTCCCTCTTATCTGTATGTAAATTTTATCTCTCCAAATTTTCAGCTAAAGGGTGATTCTCTATAACCCTTTGATTTTCCCAATATTTTTTTCCAATCAAAATAAGAAATCAACGATGTTCTAGTCTGTACCCTTTACATTTACTTGACTCACTACTCTCATATATGTGTATCACGTTGTAACCGATTTATAGTACTTAATAGTTATTTTTAAAACAGGTACACCCAGCTCTACCGGAAAACTGAATAAAATAAAAGTGATGAAATGGCGTTTAAATATACGTTACTACAAATTAAATTAATCGTCTAATAGGGCTTTTTTTTTTAAATAGTAATAAGGTATGTCACTGTCACCGTTCACAAAACACTTTGAGATTTTAACAATATTTTAAACATTCCAAATAACTAATTCATCTATATTATTAGTATTTATCACTTACCTATAATTCTCATGCCATGGTGGAGAAATATTGTCAGTCATTTTGTTGGTCTGTGGATGCCTCGTCCAAACTGCACTCTGTTGGGGTGATATGCTATGGTGACTTGGTGATACTTGTGACGTATTGTAACCGAATTGATTGCTACAGTTCAATACAGAACTTTGATCCAAATGATTTCCATTACTATAAGAATTATACAAAGCACTTTGAGCCGGTGTAGTTGTACTACCTGAATTTGTACTTGTAGTAGGGAGAGAAGTCGGTAGCGATGAAGGTCCAATACCAGCTGAAGCGTACGATTGCTGAGCCCATGGTCCTTGATTGAAATTGCTCTCCGGATAATGTTGTTGTACGCCTGGAAAAGCTGATTGTAAGGAGATGGCGCTGAAGGCATTTAATTGTTGCGAATTAACTTGTTTTCTTAACCTGGCTCTTCTATTAGAGAACCAAACTTGGACTCTTGCTTCGGTCAATTTTGTTTTTTGAGCCAGTTCTTCTCTAGTATAAACGTCCGGATATTGAGTACGACTGAAAGCTCTTTCAAGCGCTTCTAGTTGTTCACCGGTAAATGTTGTTCGAGATCTTCTTTGTTTACGTTTTAAAGGAATTCCAGGTTCGGATTCTGTTTCACTATCTTCGCACGACGAATTCGGTCCTGAAACAAATGAAATTTCTAGCTAAATTTTTATAAAAGTGAATATTCAATTCTTCTAAAAATCATATGGAAAAACAAGTCGATTATGTTTTTATTTTCTCAATCAAATCCTGAATACAAATAGAATTTGTATAGGATTCTTTGACAATTTTGATACGTCATCCTCGTCTTGTGTGGTCGAAATTATACCATAATAAAATGTTATGTCAGTTTACACTCTAATAAAGATTTCAATGGTAATTTGCTATGGTTTTTTCTATTGTTATTTATAAAATGGAATCAATTTTTCATTAGCACCAATTCGGTGATAGGAAAAAAATTGAACGATTTATATTTTTCTTAGGAAAACCAATCAGTTGCATATTTTAACTTTTACCAACTTTTCTAGAAAAGCTTAGATGCACGTAACTAATTAGGTACACAAATCTGCTATAGGTACTATAATTTTATTTAAAATAACACTATCCATTGTTCCATTTACCTAAAATCCCATCAATCGAATGATTTTTTCTATCTGAGTCATTTTTTCTCCCGCCTCTGATTAGTCTACTGATCGAACTAACTGAAGGTGCTGAATTTTTGTCGCAGATACCTTCCTGTAAAAAAATAGATTTCGTTAGAATTTTTGTCGTTGTTGCTCTACTGTATATAATATAATAAAAATATAAATACGATTTAAAATACTCCCATCCAAACAAATCCAAACAACAATAGGTAGGTACTTAACAAATTTAAAATGTTTAATGGGAGTTTTTCATTATTAGGATAACGTTTAAGAAAATCAATAAAATACAAACCTTTATAAGCCTGTCTCTAATTTCCCAACTGAAAATCCCTGGTTGATCTTTCTTCCATTGTTCAATCCTATTTTCGACTTCTTGGGTCGCGACACGAGGTTTAGAACCTCCAATAACACCGGGTCGGATACTACCAGTTTCCTGATACCGATTTAAAATTTTTGAAACGCAACCGTGTGAAACTCGAAGTTGTCGCGATATTACGCAAGGTCGAATACCGGCGGCTGCCATTTCCACGATTTTTAATCTTATGTGATTTGGTAGCGGTCGTCCATTGATAAAAACTCCACCTAATTGATTGACTCTGCCTTGACCTGAAACAAAAATACAAACTTAACTATCCGTTGTAGAAACAACTAGGATCTTGAACCCCTGCCTAATAGGGGTCCTTGGCAGACAGGTTTTACCAAGAAGATGACAAAGACACGAATCGGTAGGTGCAGGAAAAAAAAAGGAAAAAATTACATATATGGGGGTTGGGGACTTCCATGAGAAGTGTAACTGACATAAGTGACATAGAAGCACTCTATTTTATCAAATCTTAAAAATTATTTGACGTATTTATGTTTAGGTCACAGGATATTTGCCAAATGTGTTGCTGGTAATAACCATGACGTATGATGCTGTATTGAAAAAAATTTGCATATTATTATAATAATTCGAATGTATTCGCGAACAGTTGAGTCGAGTTCTAGAAATGTCCGTCTCTCTGTAGGTAATAGACAAAGAAAGGCAAAAGGTGTCCGTGGTGCTCGAGTGTGAGTGTGAGGTGGGCGTGCGGACATTTAACAAAATGAAAAGTCGGCCCGGTCAGCGGCGACTTTGATCTCACTAATGTCTGTTTTCAACAATCTGAACCTACACCTGATTTCATCACTATTCAACTCGAGCGGCAAACTAAATTGGAATGGCATTTTAAACATTCACAAATGAATTTATTACCTTTAGAAAACGAGCTACTTTTGCGGGGTTTTAACTTATGATTCTCTTACCATTGTTATAAAGGTTTAAATTGACGTTCATTAACGCTTACGCTAACATATATCATAGTATGAGTGAAAAGTGGTAAAATGTCACACAGTTCATTACCCTTTACCCCTTACCGTTTACTAAGAAGCAACAACTACTTCCCGGGCTATATACCACGAAGAAAATTGTAATACACTTCAAAGTTAAATGACATCTGCAAGATAGTTTGCAATTGGAATTGACAATATTACTTATAGACCGGTTTCGGCGTATTTGCTCCTCATCAGTATAAGGTAGATATCATCCGTTCAGAATCTCTGAACTGAAGAAATTATTGATATCGCAAAATTATAATTACATCAATCTTGGTGAAGAAAACTTGAAATACTTATTTGATAATAGTGACATCCCCACAAACTCAAATTCTATTTGATATATTCGATAATTATATAATTCGTTGCCGCTCTATAAAAATGGTGAACAATATTGTTGCGAGGACTGCGAAGAAAGGAAAAATACTGCTGGAGGGAGAACGTTCCTCTTATTCGGAATTTTTGTAATAAAATTATATTTTCTTTATTCATTCGATGATTCGATACAGAGAATGACATTTGTTGTAGAGATTTATAAAGCCCAAGATAAAAAATTTATGAGTTATTGTATATTGGACTAAATTTATCCAGCATATCTTTGCTCTTGTCAATTGAAAATATGTACTTCCTCTTTGTCTTTATCACTTATTTAATATGTTTCTAATAGCTTCCTGGACAACATCGAGTCCTTTGAAAAACCACCAACGGTCCTCGGACAGCACTGTTCTGTATATCTATAACTGTGAGATTAAAAAAAATTGCCCTCTTTGCAATATCTATTAATGTATATATTTCCATATAATAGGATATACTATACGAACAATACATCAGATTGAGTGTAAAAGTATTAGGTATAGCAGAATTATATTTTAATAAAATCTCATGAAGGTAGGCACATATATTTTCAATAGACCACCAACGCATGTTTACATTTCTATTGAGATTGTTAAGTTTGCTGGAAAAACAAACCCTCAGTACGAATCAATAGGCTTTGTTGTTCAGTTAGGTATTTAAATACGATGGACTCAAATGGTATACCTATATGGGTAAATTCTCCTATTCATATCTGAACACATTTTAACTTCTTTATAATAGCCATACTTATCTCATTGTTAAAGAAACCTGATTACGATTTCTATAGCAGTCATTAGAATGGATGGAGCGAAATGAATTCAATAATATATACGATTAGGAAAACAATACATTATTTTCTTACAACAAATAAAATATATGGGCAATAATAATTTCTAGTATATTTTTGAGGAGTGTATGGAACTAACTGCAAGCTTACAATCTTTGAGACGAAGTAGGAGTGAAGTATAAGTCTTGTTAATAAAAAAAGATAGTTTTTTTTGTATCGGCTACCTCTGTTATAAGCATTGGGTACAAAAAGGTCCGATGTCAGATCATACATAATAATATTCAAACAGGACTTATGTCAAGAAATGGTAAGATAAGTATCATCAATGGAAATCTGGTGTCGGTTACCAGCCTACACTCACGAGAAGACGAATATTAATACATGTGAAAATTCAACTTAAATCTGTTATTAGCTTATCTTAGTATCTCAAAACCTTTCATGAATGATATAAATATTCATAACGCGGGACTAAGGCTACACATCTTGATTATTAATTTTTTTTAAACATCAAAGAATGTAATTTACAAAAAAAAATTACATTTTAATTCGTATTAAAAAACGTATTGATTTTGGAAACTTTTTATGATATCTAATCAAAATTTCTGGAACATATTTTCAAGTAAGTGTTTATATAAGCTCCAATAATGCTTTCATCAGTAATATATACTATGACTAATCATAAATTGTCTCAAATGACATTTAAAAATCCTTGCAACCCCTTGCAAACTCGCAAAGATTTGGGGAACATAAAATCGTATATCCAGTCACCCAATCAGATCATAGATTTTCTAGGGAGGTTAGTTTTACTGGGTGAAATACAATGACCCACAATAAATCCATTGAATAGATGGGGAGGGTTGTATTCAAATGCATTTTTTTTAAATTCAATCAAATGGAAGATTCAAAATGGCAGTGTAATAAAAAAATCTTCATTTTTTTTAATCAAATAGGATATTATGCTCCAAAATTTTTTGATATACTGATTTAGCACTGTTTCTTATAATATCTAATACAAATAATCCTACCTATAAGCAATTATTGCACAACTATGTTTACTAGGTACAGCAACCACTCTTTGTGAACATCATTGATAATCTGCAAAATCGCCACGAGAATAATCATTTATATTCTAAATTAGTGTCCCCCAATTCTTCCTCTTGGAAGTTTTTGTTTGGAATTTTCAAAAATTTATTTATTTCTGCAGCTTGGATACCTTTATGCAATTTTAATGTTTCCAGGTGCTTTAACTTTCATTAATGCACGTCCACCAATTTCCTTTGCGGTATCGTAAAATCTGCATTTTTTTCATTGCAAACGTTAACCAGAAGGTTCACGTCTTTAGTTTTACATCGTTATAATGGTCATCATGAATTTTGTTGGGCCTTTTTGACGTGATCATAAATGGTGTTCCAAAATCATTCAAACAAAGTGTGACAGTTTAACGAATGGCCAATGGTAAATTCACTTTATTTGCCACAATGACAATAATGGAGTAGTCAATGATAAAAAATTATACTACTACCATTGTCTAATATAAAGAAAAAGCAGTCAATACAATATAAATACATTACAAGGAAAAAACAGATTCAAGTAATGTTTTGAATCGACGGAAAAGATTGTATATAGGTACCTTCTATAGGTATAGTTTACTCCAAAAAGTATATAGGAATGCTTATTGTATATTACAGAGCTGTACTCAAAATTTACTGAATATTTTACAATAATTTAATAATAACTTTATGTAGGTACTATTGAAAAATTTTAAGTTCATAAAAGTAGTGGATCTATTCAAATATAAAAGTATGTGCTATAAAATGATTTAATACAAAATAAAATACATAGTTTCATTATCCACTAGTACCTATATACTCATCCGTCGGAGCATCGGCTCGGACACTTTTAAAAACTTACCTTGAAAGGGATATCCAGTAAAATACGGTGACATGTTGAGGGTTGAAACTGCCATTTATGGGAAATTTGAAAAGCGACTCAAAAATAGTACCTAAGCACTCACGATAGGCTTCTGACACAAGAATTGCCTCTCACTGTAACCAACACTTAAAAAAATTGTCCGCTCGCATTCAACTCACTATCGTTAACTGACCACATCTAAGGAAGAATGCAGTTTGTGTGGGTTCCTGGGTGAGTTTACTAAGTAGGTGCAACCCATGCCCATTGAAATTCCTTATTGGTTGTTTTCGAGATAGGAGGAGTTAAAGTTAAACTCGATGGTATATTGCAGCTAGCCAACTACTGGGGGACCACCCCAGGAGACTGCCAGTCTACGGTGTAAAAGACTGTTTTTTATTTTCGGATTTTAATAGGGTAATTATTTTACTTGTTTTAGATAAAATTTTGCATTGCTTATGCTGATATATTTAAAAGCAGGATGTGTGGACTATACCGTCACGTGAGTATTTAAATTTATACATTTACTTCTGTTAAAGGCGTCTCTTAACTTAATAGTTTGGTACCTATATTGGTGTATTTATTAATAATAAAGTGTACAGGAATCGTGTACCTACTTTTTAAACTTTTTTTTTTATTTGATTAATTTCTACATGTGAGAATCTATGTATATAAGAGTAATCTTGTTAGTTTAGAGCTATTTATACATACTTTTTAGTTTGTTTCTCTCTCTGCAAATCTTATAACCGTGTACTCACTTACCGTCCTCATTTCATATTCCTATCTGTCCAATTCACCTTTAAGATTTTAGCCGCAGCGTAATATCTCGATTTAGTCGATTTTCTCTATCTATTCCTTTCACGTATATTTTCAACCAGGTTCTATTTTCCAATAGACCCATTCCCATCAACCCCAGTTCGTTCGTATAGTACAAAGAACACTTGGTACCTAGGTACTAGATTTTATTGTTTTCACTATACGTTTGATTTACACAAATCACTCTGATATTATAGGATTATCTCTCGCCCATAAGATTACTTATCAGTTTGGAGGAGCCCCCACAACTTTATTCGACAGTTTGTTCAATAAAATTTCGATTATCTCTTGCCCTCTGGCTTCTTTTATTTTTTTTGTTATGATATCAAATTTTAAAATTCCACAACTAGTCTATACCTAAAGGTATAGACATAGTGTCAAATCAAAATATATCAACAAGTAAAAGGTAAAAAAACATACATCTCCGTTAATATATTTATATCTCAAAAAATGCGATAATACATTTTAATAATAAAATCTCAAGTATTTAAAAAAGTTTTTGTTCGTTTTTTTATTGTTTCTTCATTAACGCCCATGTTCATTATGTTAATAAATACTGAGTTGTATAAAAACAACTAGACTCTGTTAGTTAATAAACAATAGTTGTTACTTTTATTTTTGAATTAGTGCCCAGAGCATCAAGAGAGATGAAATAGACATGTCCTCGAGGTGAAGACCAGCAGATAACTAGTTTTATTAGCAATTTCGTGGTTTCTTGTTTTTCATTTAAGCATTAAACATAAAATTTAAAACGCCTTTATAGACATTGGCATCCTCAGTCATAAAGGATGTTGGTAAGATTACAGTTCTATACTATTTTATAATTACGAAGGCGTAAAAAATATAACTGCTAAAAGCAATTTTGCTTCGAGTATATATAAAAAAACCAAATGTGTCTGGGCAGAGTAGCAACAAAGTCATTTTGCACGATGGTACTTACAAATTATTCTTCCCCAGAGGGTATATATAATATCATCTAATCAGCAAAAAAATGAGTTTATTGGAATTTGGAATGATGAATATAACATATTATTCTTTCAAAAATGCTGTGTATAAAGAATACCTATATAACATCTTCTGATGTTGTAGGAAGAACGTTTAATTCTGGATACTCGCATGTGTACTATCAAATAAAATGCTTAATAGTATAGGTACCAGTTTTATCAATATCCGCGATTCCATTTTTTGCTTTACATTTTTAGTAAATAGGCAGCACCGGTTCTGGCTCATGTTAGCGGCTCCGCCATGAGCCAGAACCGGTGCTGCCTATTTACTATTTTTCTAGATATTAGGTAGTGAAAGTTGTCCAGTTGTCAATGTTAAGTGCGATGTAAATGTGAGTGCCCTTACAAATTAGGTATATACAGGTAGTTTATCTATATTAAAAATACTAAGACTATTTAATATTAAATAGGTACCCACTTAGTAATAGGCTGATAGTATAAATTTTTAAAAATTTTATTGAACTAAATATTGTACAAGAAATTTTTAAATCTAAAATGACCATTAGATCATAACCCATGCATGCGAAAAAATTGAGTTGCTCTCTAGAAGCTTATTTCGAGAAAATAAAATAAGTATGTGGACTTGGGTACATGACGTTGAATTTAAAATTTAATTTTCTTTGAAATGTAACAGTTGTTACTTTATTTTTCGAATGTTTTACGATTGTGAATACCAATGGCTGTTGTGTGTTGTTTAAAATTTTATGTTCAGTGCTTCAATGAACAACGAGAAACCACACAGAATTTTATATGAATCGAGTACCTATACTTTCGTTGCTAGTCTCCAAGGCGGTACCCAGCTAACTTTAGCTCCTCCTATCCGCTATAAAATATACTTAACTCATGTACAACATAATGTTGTACAATTAGTGGGAAATAAATATTGTGCCATAATATACAGTCTTACATGGAGTCGAAATCGGCTATTGTGTATGCCAATCTTAATTTCTGCAGGCTTGACATTGTAACGATGGCCACCAATACCTAACAGTTCAAAAGTTTTACACTAAGAAACATTTTATAAAAAAGATAGATGGATCTCGATAGTTTCAACCATATTTATCTTCAATACGGATGCTACTAGAGCTTTTACCAAGCAACATTCATTGTTCAGGGTTCTATTTATCATAGCGGAAGGTTTACCCTTTTGGAACCACTATGTATATGAAAGTCCTGATTTTGCAACAGTTACCTATATTTCTAGTCCCATATGTCTCATTAGGTTTAATCAAATGAAAGAACTGATAAGGAAATAGATATACGATAATACCTAATAATTTCGTTTTTATGTTCATTTTCCCAAGGTACCTATATTCATATTCATTTTTCCAAATGTTTAAAGCGACTAAAATCTAAGCAGAGAAAACCGTATGAATAAGACTGTCATCACAAATTGTTAAAATTGTTTCCTGCTCATTTGGATATCCATTGTTCGATTTCATACCTATTTCGATATCTATTAAAACCAACTCTAACTTTTCACTCTCCATATACCTATAGAGATTTTAATCACCTTATAACATTTTGTGATTAGATGTCAGAGATCGCGTTTAGTAATATTTGATGTTAATTTTATTCACAATAACTTTTTGAGACTTTATTAGAATAAATAATAATCGCCTTCAAGTTTGAAGGAAATTGGTCCAAAACCTATAGCTATCATCAGAGGAAAATTAAAAATTGTTTATTGTACATATAATATTTCCGGTTTTATATAATGTTAAAGAAATGGTCTGATTAGGAGCTGTTCGTAAAAGAAGTAGGTATCTAATTTGGCTATACCAACTAACTATAACAACTAAACTTTTTTCGATACCAATTTTGTATTCATCCCTATGGCAAAGTAAGTTTTAAAATATTACGAAATGTATTACCGTGGTGTGTCAGAATTTATGTATATTTATCAAAAATAATATAGGTAGGTATTGCCTTTCGCTCATAATACATGTAAGAAAATTTGTAATTTTAATGTAGCAAATAAGAAAAGAGTAAAAATGCTTGAAATACAAAAATCCGACACACACACATATCTATAATTGCCCCGAAGCAAAGCAAGTCACCAACCGGCGAAAAAGAGTTGAAATATAAAAGTGAGTGTTGGATCGGTGGGTCGCGATGGTATCTCCAGATGTCCAGTTGGTATAATTTGAGGGCGGCACAGCGGCACGCTCGCCACGTCAACCTCCACCATTATCATTGTAATGTGTCCTACGGCAGGGTATCGGCCCTTTCATCGTTCGCCGACACTCAGCACTGCTTTGCCATTATATCCGAACGAAGGAAGGCCAAGCCGTGATGGTGGTAGCAACGTTCGATGTAATCGATACTGCAGATAACTGAATTTAAAATTAGCAGAGATTACAGCAAAACGATTTAGAAAAGAAACAAGTTTCTCTCTTATACTTAAGTATCTATAAGGTCAACAAATTTCTATTAGTCTCTCAATTTTCGTAAAACTAACAATCCATAATCATAATCCAACCCCAAATTTGGTTATTTTGAAGACCATTTGTGTGGCTTAACCACTTGATTTATTACATACAGTGTGTCCACGGATGTAATAAGAACGTGAATAAGAAGTGAACAGGTCATTATTTTTTAACAATGCTAACTCTTAAACGTCAATTAAATCCGGTCCACCCTGTATAGAATCATCATTGGAAAGTGCAGAAAAAATTAATTTATTGAAACGGTACACTAACGTATAAATGATCATATGCATCCTATTATAACCCAGATGGTATATTAATCAGATTTTTACGTGACATTTACTATTGGAGACTCAGTAAAATTTTTAAAATAGTCTAGAGAAACTATTTCTAATAGAAACCGTTAGGTATACCTATTCATTTATAACGGTAAATGTATTATTTCACGGTATAATTTAAAAAAATAATTAGAACGGATTCGATTACCACTCGTACGACATTTTTTTAGAAACCACATTTTATCCAATGAAAATGCGATGCAAAAGTGATGCCTAAGAATAGCTAACGTCATATATCACGAGCACATCCGAGTCCTCTCATATAATAAAGGCTGTGCTAAATGTCTATAATTTTATATACACAGTTATTGTGCATAAATGCGCACTAACACCTGTGCCCTCTTCTTACAGTACAGGATTTAAAATATTCTTCTTAGAAAATAACTTTCTTCTTCTCTAAAGAACATAAAGCATCGCAGATATCAACATTTGTTAATAAATTAGTAAATAAAAAATGGAGATGTCCAGCTTTAAGTTTTGCGAACATATACATCCCTAGGTAGGTACTGATAAAATATGATAAATAAGAGGAAGACTTATTTCGCTAATATATAAATATATATATTGGAACTACATAACTCTCGAGGATATAAAATGAAGAATCTCTCTGTACCTATGTTTGTTAGTAATTTCCAAAATAAAAACATAAACTATGAATAGGGATCTACATATAAAAAAATTTGGATGCGCTGAATCAGCCCCTTATTACCTAAACTTTTACTGCAAGTGGACGCTCCCATCAATTTATTAATTCACTAAAACGATCGGGTATCCTGAAATATTTCGCTGACAGCTATCTAAATGTTATTAATATTTCATAAAGTATGTTATTTTGCTATGTCGTTTTGTGAACTACAATTTCTTACTTTTTTTTTCGTCTCGGTGTAGGTAGGTAGGTACACCTAGAGGTAGAGAATTTATTTATACCTACAATCCTCGATGACAGTCATTAAACGCTGATGAATATGTACGCATTAAGTATATTTTCGGAAATTTATTATACTGTTGAAGATTTAGGACATAAAAATTAAAATTTCTAAGAAAATTTCACAAGTCAGAGTTTCTAAACACCTTCAAAAAAAAATCGAATAATAATAATCTATGTGTTGGAAATATAGAAAATATAAATGTGAGTATTGTTTTGGAAAGTTTCTTTTATTTTCATCTCAAATATGTTTATAAAAGATCTACTTACCTATAGGTATTAGTTATACCTAGAGGCTATTAGAGGGTTAATCCGGAATGTTGGCTTACACCATAGCCTCGAGCTAATTTCAAAAATATGTTATTCGAAGATTGAAAAAAGTCGTTCCGAGTAGGTATTAGAAAGAGAGAAAGAGAGACAAAAACTTCACACGTGTTCCATAATAATCTGTCTCATTAACATATTAAGATCCCGCTTTGAAAGAGTTGCGCGCCGGCCAGGTTTATTAGACTTTTAAACTTGTTTATGAACGTTTAAATACTTTTCACACAAGGTTAGGAGTCTCAACTCATTCATTTGCTCGATTTAATGTGAAACTATTGTGAATGCATCTCGGCAACAAGATACACCGAAAGGTCTTTTGGCAAAAAATATTTTACTTCTTTCATGTTCTTTGTCGGTGACTAAAAGGGAATCATTTCAGTTCCGCTTTATTTTGTTGTTTCGGCTGTAAATATTTTTGTGTTCGATATAAAAGGGAAAAGTAGGTCCCACCATACGTATAGTAAGCTTTTATATATTGGCGAAATAACAATATATACTTGGATTCTGTACCTATTATTTTTGTGCGCTTCTGTTAATTTTTTATTCTGCGCTTGATATTTCAGCTAGTCATTTAATTTCCATCATTTTTCTTTTCTGAGTTACCGTTAAAGTCACTAAACTCGCGGCTTTCATTGAAAATATTAGCATCTGCAGATAGGTATTTGCATACAGATACTTTAATTGCTGTTTCCATTGTTGAATTAGTCAAGTTAATCAAAGTGTTTATTTAGCAATTATATGGAAACACCCAATATACCTATACATAAGTACCTATATAAGAAAGGTGATGGGTACCTATTTATAGTACTGCATCCCTTAAACATTTTGATATTGACAATATGGCCATTTCTGGATCTATAATCTAGCGCGTCACTATATTGATTTATAATAGTCCTGTCTTTGGTTCCTACCCTGTATACTTACATAAAAAAATTGGCATGTTGGGTACATACCAAGATGTTTTTTTTAAATGTCATTGAAAATGTGCGGTGTTCTTTGCTGATTTTCCCTTAAAAATACGTACCTTCTACGTTTTTAATTGTATACCAATATCTCGTAGGAATTTGTAAAAATCCAACAACAGGTTGTTCCGTAACATGAGTAACCCCGAACAAGACAAATGTTAAAGGAGAGAAAAAAAAAGGAAGAAAAGAGGAGAGAGTGTTGTGTTGTTGTCACCGCGTTTATAAATGTTGGGTATACGTTGACTACAAATAGTGCGCGGCCCATAAATTTTGAATTCACAGAGGGTGGGCCTGTAAATGGGACCGCCAAAGCAGCCGCTCGTATCTACTTACAATAGCCAATATTATGCCTTATGGACCGCCAAAAGAACTCGCCTGTGAAACCACCATCTAATGTGAGATCAACTTCTAACACTCAGCGGATGACAAGCTGTCCCATAGAGGAAGAAAAATGGAATAAGTAGGTATTTCCTCTTTTTTTTTGGTCAAAATAATTTTTAATCTTTTTATTTTATTGTTGCATAATACTGACAATAAATTCGAAAAAAAAAATGCATACCAGTACCTATTTCCGTGTCAGGTTTTTGTTGTTTGCCACCGTAGGTATAGATATACTTACATAAAATTGTTGTAATTAACGTTTATATGCGATATCACTACTGGCATTATAAATACCAGTGAGTGCCCGATTTGGCAATAGTGGAGTTTTAAGTGTCCTTTCCAAAGTCAAAGGAAGAGTAATAGGTTGTGGATATTTCACATGATAATCTGGATATTTAACGTATTGACTTGTAGGATCTGTTGGACACTGGTATAAGTATTCAGATTTCTTAAAGTAGTCCAGGGGATGCACAGAACCTGAAATTCAAATTTGATTTTCCTAAGGAAGAAATGAAGAAAACTGATGATTACCTGAGGTATCCTTATAGTGATCTCTATGTAGCTGACACATAAGATAATAATCATCAACCTCTTGGGACCTTACTCTGTCTATTACGCTAAACTCTGACTTGGGAAAATTGTTATGTTTGAATGTATTTTTATACACTGAAACGTCTGGAGAAGGTGTGTAAATACTGGATACACCGCCCCATTCGTAATGAGACGGAGGAATTCGAGATAGTACTTCATTTCTGTAATCGTTGAAATGGTCCAAACGATAATTGGGATTGTATTTTAGCTTATTCGCTGAAAGTGCACCCATGTTTTCGGGATTCAAAGATACTGGCGTCAATTCTATACCCATATTTTAACGATTATAACTTAGACACAAATAATTTTAATAAGATTTTCCGAAAATTTGAGTAAAATATACGATTTAAAATTTTGACATTTTCATCGAAAATTGACTTTTTAACTTAACCTATAAAAAGAAATTAGCGAACTATCAGATAATCATAATCACGCAGTGACCATGATCATTTATTACGATATACCTACAACATCACGTAAAACAATAAAATAAATTTGAATATGCATGAATCGATAAAAAAATTACCTGAATATTAATCCTAGTTCGAACAACTAAGGATACAGTCTATACTGAGTCAAATTATCGCGTAGAAAACATAACCAAACATTCTTAAAAATGGTGATTAGTCCACATTTGGAATATATGGAAAACTTTTTATCTCAGTACAAAGGCGGTGAAATAACATTGTTGAAAGATCATTGGGATGATGGTATTGCAATGATTTGTATTAATCACGAAGAAAAAAGAAATGCTATTAGTGGTAAGATCACATATTTTACAGTAGGTATCTAAAGTATACCTACTTAATATATTCCTTTTAGGAAAAATGTTAATCGATCTTAGTAAGTGCGTACAAGAGTTGGAAAATTGGAATGATGGTAAAGCCGTTATTATATTTGGTAAGGGAGTTAATTTTTGTTCAGGAGGAGATTTGGACTTTGCCAGAAAAGAAAGTAACCCCACAGCTGGTTTTTACATGAGTTTTTATATGCACGATATTCTGAAAAGGTATTTTATATTTTTCCATCCTTAAGTAGGTACATAAAAATCTATTTTTTTTAATTCTATTAAGATTCAGAAAACTTCCGCTGGTAAGTGTATCGTTGATTCATGGTGTTACTGTGGGAGGTGGAGCAGAGATATCAGTTTTTTCTGACTTTATCCTGGTTACTGATAATGCTAAATTTGGATTTGTTCATGGAAAAATGGGAATCATTACAGCCTGGGGAGGAGCAACCAGGTGAGTGAGTCCTATTTAGAGTCCTGTAGAATGATACCTACCTATCTATATTTACGAAAGAGATATTGTAATTATTGTACATATTATATTTTTAGGTTAATTCAAATAGTAGGCCAAAGAAAAGCAATGGATATACTTCTGTCATCAAAAATTTACAATTCCGAAGATTGCTTACATTTAGGTTTAGGGTATAAAATAGTAAAAACGGACAACAGAATGGAAGAAACACTAAGTTTTGTAAAACAGCTTACAACCCATCATAGTTCAATATTAAGATCTTATAAAGCGATTGCAAACTTCGCGACGGAGGAAAATTTTAACAAATCTTTAGAATTTGAAAGAAACGAATTCTATCCAAAATGGGGCTCGGAATTAAATAAGGAAGCATTAAGAAAAAGAATTAAACATATCAAGGAATAAAAAACAACAAAATAAATAATTATTATGATCATGTTTGTATAATTGATTCACTTTGTATTAATAATCTTGAAAAAAAACTCCGGTGAATAAGAGAAAATATTTTAAAGTAAATCCTATAGATTACTACTGTATTTTCAATTATAGATTGCTGTATTTATTCTTAATATTTTAGTACAGTTCGCTATTTTTCAATGCACGCTTAACAGAAACTTTACTAGATGGCAGCACTAAACGCATAAATTAATTCAATATATTTCCAGGAAAAATTATGCTTAGAAGTAGAACATTGGAAAGCTGGTAAAAGTGGAAAGAAGTAATTTTAGATACTGTGGAATCCAAAATTCTGCTCGACTTGCAGCAACTTCAGCTAACGGCATATTATATTATGTTCCTCTGTGTAGGTACGTGCTGGATATTTTAAAAAGGCTGCAAAGCCTTTATATCTCCATATACTAACGAATTGAATATTATAATGTCAAGTTTTGTAGAGTAGTTCCAGTAGCTATTTCAGTGCAATAATCAAATACATTTAAAAAATCAATAACAAAATTTATTAACATGTATTAAATTTCAAAAAAGAAAAAATAACGATTTTTCAGACGGCTTCCTTATAAATCCAGTTAAAGTGATTATTTACGCTTTTGGATTCAAAGGAAATCCTTCATCGGGTAAAGTTTCTTTCGAGGATTGTTCCGATTTTCTGAAAACCAATCTGTAGAGTAAACCAGCAACGAATCCAGCCGAAAGAGGTCCAACCCAGTAAACCTGAAACACGATAAAAAATATGTATAATATGTGGTTTACTTACTTCAAAATTTACCCAATGGTGTTTCCAGTCACCATTCAATAAAGCGGGAGCAAAACTTCGTACTGGGTTCATGTTAGCTCCAGTGTAGGGGCCCTAAAATTAATTCCCATTTTAAAATTTTTTCAAAATAATTTTTTATTTAGTCTTACCCCAGCCATGGCTAAAACTGCTACTGCTAAACCGAATCTTAACGGAACTGAATCATGTTTATCTTTGTTTCTTCTATCCCATACGCCGCAACAAAATAGCGATAAAATCAAAGATAAAATAAATTCGACAAAAAGACCTTGTCCTACTGATATATCCGGGTGAAGACCTGGTGAACACACTCCTAAACCGATTTTCTCGCCAGTAATATTACTATAGAAGTTGCCTACATTGGCATCGGGAGTTACTGCCTAGAAAAATATTCAACTTTAGTATGGGAAAAACTTTGCGATTTTAAATTATGCTTACCAATAATAATCCAATTCCTAAGAAGGCACCAATCATTTGACCTACGAAATAAATTGGGACTTGTATTAAAGGTATATCTCCTAAGGTAGCTGCTGCAACTGTTACGATGGGGTTGATGTGTGCCCCGGAAATATGTCCAAATACCTAAAAGAAAATTTAGTTTATTATTTTCACAAGTTCGATGGAGCTCTTCTCGTCTACAAGAAAGTGCATATGCCGCTGGAATGTTATAATCTCACCAGGACATAGACAGAGAGATAATTAGAGGACATTTGCCATTTTTTACAATATTTACCTGAATTGCTACCATTACAGCTAATCCAAATGTGAAAGAAATTTGTTCGTGTGGTATAATGCCTCCTGGAGATAAACTATTTACACATCCCATACATCCTAAAAACAAAAGGATTGCAGTCCCACCAATTTCAGCTGCACATAAAATAACCCTGTCTTTTGTGGACATCTTGTCTGTTAGTTCTATAAACTTTCCTTAAATAAAAAATAACAAAAAATTAATGAATCGGTTTTTTTTTAATTAACTACATTGAATTTAATATCAGTTTATTCATTATTTTATAGACATAAGCGAGTTTTGTTGTTTCATTTGATAGTGAGCGTGTATTTTTTATTATTATTTTTCGATTTCAATATTATTCAATTTATGTTGATACATATGAACTCTCACCTATAATACCTAAATTATGGGAAAAGACTATTTTTTGTTAATGAATTTTAAAGACTGACTGACGTTATTTCTTTCTGGATGCGGTTTGCTTATCTCACTGTATCAAAAAGTTTCTACATATAAATCATAGTCACTTTGATTAAAATATGGGTTGAATATTATTAGCATTTGAAGGGTAAATTATATTGTAGATAACCTACTTATATAAAGAAACTTTGTCTACTTTTTATAAATCAAGAAACAAGGTCTCTGTGAAATTAAGTGACATTAAAATTTAAGGCCACTTTGTGTAGAATACCTTATAACTAAAATGTATAATTATCGAGATATATGAATATCAATTTTTGTTCTCCATCTATGGATGGCGACAAAATTTAACAACGTCCTTCAAAAAAAGACAAAATTATTATTTTTTTGTGTAAACTTGATAATTGGCAGCAGAAGGAAGTATGAATTTAACCATTTAACTCGTCTTCCGACACTTTTTACTAATAGACTAAATTCGTAGGATGTAGGAAACGAGATAAGGATATTAATCGTGTAAATTCGTAAAGACCGCTTTTATGGATATGATTATTTCTATCAAACTATAGATATAATTAGCCACCTCTAAATTTTACCTTTGGCAGTAATAATAAATAGAGAAAAATTACCTATACAACTGTGACCAAAAAATTACATAATTTTGTAAGATACAGAATTGTTTAGAAAATAATTTAAAAAATATTTTTAAAATCCTTACAATCATTGACATGTATATAACTAAATGTTTGAAAATACATAATTATTTATAATATTGTGAAAGTATTTACGTCATGAACTTAGATATGAGGAATATTGTCAAACAATCTGGTCACGACCCTAAAGATAAGAACGGAACATGCTTGTTACATATTAAAATTATATTTTCAACGAAGGGAAACTTATAATTTTTTGACTAGTATTTTATTTTATTTTTTTCGTGTAGTTTTCATTATTCACGAAATTCTTATTCTGGGTGTATATATTTTGAAAATCTAGTAGGCGGCAAAGGAAACAGTCGATTTATATTATATATAGGTATATTACGTAATCCATGCATTAGGCAATTAATTATTTTTAATTTAATTCATATGTAAGTATGTTAATGTGAAATTATGTGTAGGTACCTACATACACAAAAAGTTGTTTAAAAGATATATTTCAATGCCATTAACTCTTTGTATTTTCATAGTTAAACTATTGAATATTCTTAATTTTATTAAATGTATGTGGGGTCTATTTGTAACAAACTCAAATTACAGAGTGTAACAAAAAATTTGATTCAGTTCTTCCATGAATAGACTAATTTAAACTATAAATAGTCAGTTGTTCATATAACAATAATTTATTTTAGAAATTAAAAACCAACTGAACATATTAGATATCTTAGTTTTAGTTTTAATTTTTGCTTTCATAAATCCACCTTTAAAGACAACCTACCTACTTATTAACGTTTCTCTACAATCAAACGTAATTAATACTAAAATAAATTTTACTACTACTTGTTGACATTGAGAACTGACAATAATACGAGTACCTCGACACTTTTACAACCTTTTAACAGAAGTTATCAAAATATTTTACTTTATAAAAACTTGTATTACCTACTATATATACATCTTTTTAATATGTACCGGTTATCATATTCACTGATCAAACAACCCTGCTTCTTCCGAAAATTAGTATTAGCAGCTAAGGATATAATATATAGAATATTTCGCAAACACCTTGGATTCGTTTAAAATAAATGAGTATAAAAGTATCACAAAACGTGCCTTTTTTGTTATTATTGGTTTTCAAAGTTTAGATTTCTAATGGGATTCATAAAATATATAAGTAGCCCATTAAAGAAAAATGTATCGTCACTAAATTAGAAAAAATTCAGCTTAGTAATTACTCACATTAATCCCACTCAACACACAAACATTTTTTACTCGTAATCTATTGTATGGTGGCCGAGTATTTACTGGATATCAATATATTATCAACGTATATCGATATAGATAATCCTATTTGTATTATAAATAGGTATATGCTCTAAAAAAATCACTAATACAAAAAGTAAATAAAACTGGTAATCGTATCCAATACATGTGCTATTTTATATAGAGTATGTTTTCAAAACAATCTCATCTGTTTGTTATGATGCAACTAACCACTAGGTAGTTATTGTTATTGTTAAAAAATGTACACGTTTTTCCTATAATAGGTACATACCTACATATCTACAATAAGTAGATAGATATGATAATTGCAAATGCATTTTAATGATTTTAATTGTGTTGTACAAAAGCTGCATTGTAGGTACACATGAGTAAATATTTAATTTTTAACAGCTCTAGCTTTTGACCATAAGAGTGTGAATGAAAGAACAAAATCATATCTTTTTTCTTTTAATAAAAGGTTGCTGATTATATATATATATATAGAGGTACTACCTTTAGCCATGTTTATAATTTAAAAATTCTTTAAAATTCCACCACAGATAAAAGAACACCACTACTACCACAACACTCTACCGTTTTAATCCTTTTGATAATAATTCAATTAAGAACCGCGCGGGTCTTGCCGACTACGCAGCTCTCTTTCAAATAACCCTGATTATTCGATCTTAAAATTTATATATGCGTTTCTTTAAGTCCTAATCTGGATGTTGTTACATGCATCTCTATAAAAGAATATAGTAATCTTTGGAATTTAATCAATTATATTTCTGAGTATAGCGAAAATTATTTTTTATTTCAAATTCTAAAGGGTGTATACTTATTAACTTAAAATACTAATAAAAATCAAAATTTTATTATCGTAATAAAAACATTACCTACCTTAAATTCTCAGCAATTCTCTATCAAGTAGGTACACAGTCGAAGTAATTATATGTATCTAAAATTTCATTCTAACAAAAAGCACTTTTCAACCCCAGAGATCAAATAGTTCCTTAAACAACTTTTCTTTGATAAATTTAACAAATATTTACCACCAAAGTTCGATTGTTATGTTGGTATATTGTATACATTATCATTAAAACGAATTTGAACTTTGACTTGGTGCTCTACCAAAAAATAAAGGTTTACGTGGACACTACACGTAGATATGTAAATTAAAATAAATTTGAATAACAAATATTATCGATCGTTCTAGACAATTGTGTCTATAACAGGGCAATCGAAGAATGTAAAGCATGCTGTTATAATAAATAGCGTGTACAAGGCACAAAAATTCCTTCTCTGTCATCCTCCAAGATTTGCACTGAAAAATAAATATATCTCACTATCTCTTTCTCGATGCCATTCATGTCATTTTCGACCCCCCATGTAGCTTCGTTGTAGGTAACGCGAGAAGCCTGAATTTTCAATGACCTATGATAACTAGGTATATGTATATCCAAATTATTTTCAATTTATATCTGTAGCTTAAAAACTATTGCAAGTCTAGGGTCCTTAATTTTGTTACTGATACACTCATTCAGTCCGGTTTTATAAATATACACGGTGGCCAATACTAATACATCTAATCTAATTAGTTAACTAACATTTTATAATGACCGCGTATCACTTAGACATCTTCATATCTTTAATCTTGGATGATACGTAGACGAGAACAGTTAGAATCATCAACTGAAACATGTAATTTTTTTATGTTTACAATAAGTTTCCGTTGGTTTTACTTATTTTCATACATAAAACATATAGCGAATGGTTTTTCAACGACACGCTTATATTATTTAAGTGTCCACACCTCTGAGATAACAGGTTCTTATTAAGGCAATCCTAAAATATTAATGATTATAATTTAAATTCCGACTTTTTTATGCTAAATTTTTCTTTTTATATATGAACTAATCGTTTTGTTCGTAGTTTCCTTTGTCTGACCTGTGTTGACCTTTGTTTTTAGAAAAACGTAACAATTTTTCTTACTATTCAATTATAGTATTAAAAGGAAATTCTTTTGTCAATGAATCTTTCACAGCTGCATTTTACAAAACAAAAAATGACACGTCATTATTAAAGTTTACGTATAATCTTTAATTGAAACACTATAAATGAATTAATAAAGGCATACCCTTATAAAGTATAGTAAATTCAAAACAATTTCATTGGTTTTATTTAATCCTTCGATCAGGTAAAAGCCTCATCTATTAAATTTTAGGTAAATTCACGTTCATAAACTAAAAAGCTTTTATTACAGAGGTCACAGCTTGGTAAAGTTTGCCAATGAGTTCATAAAATGTATACCATTTAGTATGCATTTAACATAAGTGAAATTAATACAAATTCTGTTAGTGTAGTAGGTTTTATTGGATAACCAAAACCAACACCAACAATATATATATAAATAGATGTTTGATCTTGATCCGTATCGAATGAAAAGTATATTTGCATAAAACAAAAATACAGGCTCAGAGGCGGGTTAAAAATAAGGTAAAACTTTTCAAATTAACTTTTTTTCGTCTTTTGGTATGGATCTTCATCAAGTAAAAGCCTCATCTATTCAAATATTTTGACCTCATGACTCGATATTTTTAGACAATGGTGAATTGTATAAAAATACGATTATTACAAAGGCACAATGACGACTTAATCAAGTAAAATTACAAAATGTTTGATTCAACATTTAATTTAGATACATTGTGTTTATTACAGTCCTTTGTGGAATTCTATTTAGTCTTAGACAAAATTTGTTGGGGATAAAATTAAAGATTACGAGATAATGTAGTGAGGAGATATACAGTTCTTCCTTTACATCCTCTCTCACCAATAAATCCACAACGTCCTCAATCCAATATTCTCTACTTAACATCTTGGTTTACTTTTATGTTGATAAAGGTACGAACTTCTGATAACTCTGCTTGTTTAAATTATTCATTCATTGAACCGTACCATAGGTCATGGAAATCATTCCATATTGAATACGATTATACCGAAATATTATTGATAAATATATTAGAAGTTACGCAAAAAAAATTAAGAAGCTATTAATGAAAGACCAGCTCAACGTTGCCTCGGTAAACATCATTTTACAATATACCTACCTTCATCCCTTCTATATTTTAAATTGCCTTAAGACATCAAGAAGCTCATCCACTTCTATGACATCCAGTTACTTGTTTGGAAAATATTTATTTATGTTCGTCGGCTATTTCTATCTGACCTTCGTTTCTGTAACAAATTCAAAATGTTTTTGTGGTTAGGAGAGACAGTTAGCATCTCTTTGCATACTCGAAATCTATTTTTATCGAATTATTATTAGTTGTTTTCGTAAATACATTTGGTCGAGAGTTTTGTTACCATCTCATTCATATATCTACCCGCACACAGAAATTTTCCGCTGAAAAAAAAGGAAAAAACAAACAAGGGAAATTCTTTATTTTCCAAGATAGGTTTCCAATAGTTTCCTAACTAAAACTAAAAAAATGTCACTGCAGTGACAAAGATAAAATATATCTGTAATTTGATGTCTAAAGAGAAAAACTTTGAAACATCCTTAATAACCAATGTAACCATTAACAATTAATTTCTGATATAAATAATATCGATAACTACGTGTAGAATTTTCATTTTCATTTAAATACCTAAGATACCTAGCTATCTATCTAAATGTTTAAGAAGGGAATGTTTCATTATTACTTTTGGATTCCTTTCCGAAAACTATCCTGTAAGATATGGCGCCGACAAGTCCTGCTGATATCGGAGCAATCCAATAAACCTGAAATTTAAATGTTTTCGTAAATATTTTCATAAACTGTAGGTATATTTTTGGTGTGTGTTTACCCAGTGAAGATGCCAAGTTCCATTTATCAAAGCCGGACCCAAACTTCGTGCAGGATTCATATTTGCCCCGCTTAAGCTACCCTATAAAAGATTATTATGCTTTAAATGTTTTCCAGTGAAATTGAATATTTTTATATACTAACCCCAGCCATTGCAAGTCCAGTAACGGTCAAACCTAGACGTAACGGTACCGAATCGTGCTTCGTGCTATTTCTACTGTCCCACACCGCACAACAGGCCCATATCAATAATAAAGTTAGAAGAAATTCTGTTAAAAATACTTGAAAACCCGATAAATGAACATTCGGCCCTGGCGAACAGAGTGCTTCTGAGCTTAGAGGAGAATTTGCTAGTAGTGCCTAAAAATAAGGAAAAGTCCTTTACTTCCATTATTACCTGAATAATATTGTTTGTGGGAACGTAATTTTCAACTTACACTAACTAATCCGAAGCCTATGATAGCCCCCAAAATTTGTCCCAAAAAATATATAGGAACGTTTATTAATGGAAAATGTCCTAAAGCAACAGCGGCTACAGTTACAGCTGGATTTACATGGGATCCAGAAATGTGACCGAAAATCTTAAAAAAAAAACAGTTAACGAATAACTGAATCGTAATTTTAGAAACTTACTTGAACGGCAATCATGATAGCCAATCCAAAAGTAAAAGATATCAATGTGGCATCGTTACTAGTACATCCCAAGCATCCTAAGAATACCAAACATGCAGTACCGCCTAATTCAGAAAGACACATAATCAATCTTTCAATGATCGACATGTCGTCGTAGACTTTCACCAAATTTCCTGGAAAACAAAATAGTTTTTCATTTAAAAGTGTTTTTTTCTTCAAAATTTAAACCTATCGATCTTATAATTTTAATTTTTTAATTGCAATTATGTCTCTCGTTGCCCGTTTAGTTTTTTTAAAACATTCCAAAGCTACTTGGATTTTAATTTGGACTTTGTCAACTCATATAACCAAAATATACTTGATAGATATCTATACAAATGCATTTTTAACGGTCACTTATTAGAAAAATGTACATAGACTGTTTAAATAGACAAAATTTCATGTTATGTACTTACGAACTTCCATTTTCATATTTTTTTTAACTTATTTTAAAACACCTTACAGAATATTAAAGAAATAACTGATAATAATGTTTCGCTTAATTCATATTAACTATTTTTCGAGGTAGATATGTCCCGATAAACTCCCAGATTTAGATTAAATTTAATATCAAAACACACTGTCCGTATGGCTATCCCCACACATGAGAAAAATTTTTATTTTTAGAAAAGGAATAATACTAGGCCACGTTATTTTAAGTCAACCACCGAAGTTGCTTGCGGTTAACTCGCATTTTACGATTGTTGTTGTCAATTTAATTTGTATAATTGTTTCATTTTTTGTCCTTTTTTTTTCATTTTGTTAACAGTTGCAGTTATGGAATATTCAGATTTTTTTAACTGGACAATTTTAAAATAACATTACTCACACTTCAAACACTAGTGTTCAAAATCGTTGAGCATTATTTCAACTAAAATACTACTATTTTATACTACTTTTATTTCAATTTATATGTACTTATATTAAATTTCAACATTCGATTTATTCTCTAAGGGATGAATTTATCGTTTCAATCAGTCACGAAACTTGTTTAGTGGAACATCCATTTAGATATTGCCACCTAAAATAGTAATAAATCCACTTCAATTACCCATATCCTTACATTTTCCATTTCACACGAAATATTATTAGATGTACCTATTGCCAAAAATGTATTTCTATAGAAATAAATGAAGGAAATACTTTTAATACAAGTACTTACCAGTATCTTCGGCATCACAAATAATCTCGTCTGTACTACCTTTTGTATCCGAAGTTACCCATTTCGACTCTGGAGTTGGAACTTCTATTACTGCCACACCGTTTCTTTGAGAAAATTGTCTGTCAACCATAGTCAAAATTGAAATTGTTGCTAATTGGGCATGTGCACCAACGTGCTTCTTTCGTTTTTTTGGCGTGATTAACGATGAAATTAAAACTATAAAAGAGAAATAATATAAACTTTTCGACATATTCCTGTATATTATTTGGAACCGATACCGATGTCGCCATCTATCGTCTAATAAGAGCATCACTCATACAGCTACCCTCCTTTTCGACTTGAAAAACAACTGAATAACGTTTAAATTCAAATAGTACGCCGTTTTATTGTCTATCTCTATCGTACTAATGTAAAATTATATATTATCTATCATCAGTAATCAGTGAAACAACTGAATCTGAACGAGAAAAGTGAAAAGGCTGTCATCAGTGTCACCGCCAATTATGCCGCCAATTCTCCATTCTAGGAAGCTAATACCGATGTGCATCTAGTGACAAAAATTTGTTATTGTTAGGTATAAAATCAAATTAACAAGGTAATTGTGTGTTCGGTAGAATTATGAATAATATTACTAAGTTTATCGTAGTGAATTATAAATTTAACGTGACATTTATATTTCTTTTGAACTTATAAAACTTACAATGTGAAGTGCAGTGATTATAAACTTAATAAATATCATGACTAGCCAGAGCAGAACTGATTTAATTACACTTAAAGAATTTAATATTTCACAGGTAAATTATTTCTTTATTTCTATACTTATTTGATCGCCAAATTTTATATGAATAATGTACCTATTAGGTTAGGTTAGGTTTTATGTGAGTGGGGCCTTCTAGCCACCTCCTCTACGAACTTCGTTAGGTCTATTGTGATGTAAATTGAACAAATTGAACTTAAATTGAACAAATAATAGTTAATAATTATTAAAACTTGAAAAAAATTACTGATTAGCTTACCGATATTTATTAGAGAAGATGCAGCTATAGGTATACACGCTTGGTTTTATCATCCAAGTATGTAGTTTCTAACTACTTTTAGCCTATCATAAGTAATTCACTTCCGCGTCTCTCTCCCTCTCGATAATTGGCATTATTATACTTTAATACTGCAATTAGTTAATTAACTTGAAAATCTTTTGTTTTTAAAGTTAGGTAGTTACTTAACCGATTCGTATCTATGTATAGAAAAAAGTATTTCAGTGAGACTATGTCATTTTTTCTAATCATAACAAATTTGAGGGGTATTATAAGTTATTTATACCATTAAAGAGATTATTAGACTGAAACGCATACATAATTAAGTAATTTTATTTGTTAATGTTCTCATGCGTTATATGTAGTTACCCATGTTGGTACCAAAGTAAGCAGTTAGTTATATTTTCAGCAAATATTTTTTTATATAGTTGAAATTTTCGTCACTTTAATTTATTTACCTACATGTACTTATCACAATCAATCTTTTTTAACCATCACTAACAAAAATCAACGTTTTAATGCAATGTGAATACTTAGGAAAAATAAAGGAAAGTTTCTCGGAAGCCTTAATAAATAAAGTTGAGCATTTGGTGCACAAAAATAGGGTAATAACAAAATATAATCAAACGAAGCCTTACAATACATTTTCTCAAATTATTATTTTTAACCTCTTTCACTTGAGTTGTTATTTACGTAAACATGGTACAAAGTAAATATATACTATGGAATTTTTAACTGACTTCTCACCTATTTCAGCTTATTTATAAATTGATAAACAAAGCGTCTTAACCGTGTTTACTTGTTCGCGAAAACTGTGAAATTGAACACAGGTGTCTGAAAATGTTTATACCTAATTTCCGACATAGAGACGCCGCCCTTTAGATTTAATTAGTCACGAAACCGAACTCCAAGGGAGTGCCGAAAAGAGATATTGTACTCGTAGTAAAATTTAACTAATTAATATTAACAAGAAAAAAAATTTATGCACAAATTGTTATCAGATAAAGTTTGATTATTACTTACCTGTGAAAAGAATAAACTTTAAATGATGCCAATGTGTTAACGACGCATTTTAATCAATATCATTTTAAAAACATGCACTTTATCGTTTACCTAATGACTTTTGTTATGGATATTGCGTTAATACTGTTAATTTCAACTTAACAATTTTTGTTAATTACTTAATGATGATCAAGATCATAGCAGCGAATATGAAATTCTAATGTGGAATTATACTACTGAAAAAATTTTATTCAAAAATATTTTGTTCTTTTTTTGATTCAAGTTTTTATATATCTACGCAATTTTATTAAATAATACCTTCAGATTTAACTAAGTAAAATAATTACTTTGATAATCTTTTTATTATTATATTATTATTTATAATCCTCATTAAAATTTAACAACTGTAGTAAAAATTCATTTTGTGGTGGTTGATCTTCAATTCCATAAAATCTGTATTATTTTTTTTTGACGTAAATCTTAGTTTCCCAGGAGTGTCCTTGATTGATTGTTTTATTGCTACTATAATTTGTCATCTATTCGTTTTTGTATAAACTGTAGTAGATTTCGCACTTCACGTATGAACAAATATCAAAATTTGCGTGCTTCATGTGACTATAAAAATAGCTGTAATTATTGATAGTAATTTTTGTCATTTGATACCACTATACTAAATTTCAATGTCATAATTAGCATGTTAAGTTTCAAGCTTCGCCTTTTATTTGCATGCTCCAATTGTATAAGAGCTTTTTTAATTTTATCAGTATTAATAGATTTTTTAAAAGTTCACACAAAATGCATTATTTGTAGTTGTTTTTTTTAATAAGTAAACTTTGAAACACTTATTTAGCAAGTCTCAAATTTTCAGAATTTATCGATTTGTTTTTGACATTTATTTTTGAACACATAAAAATACGCCAAGTGCCAAGTATTTGTCATATCACTTCAGATTCAGATAAATGAATCAATAGGACAAAAAAAGTTATTTATATACAATTTAATATTTACAATAATTCATTCTACTCAACATTCATTATCATTAGACTAATCTTTGCGCTAATGAACACCGTTATTGATTTTTTTTATCTACTTTTTACTTTATAAATCTAATACCTACAGTTTGTCGACTGCTGCTACATCTACTAGTGGGTTTTTGAAACCTTTCTACCGACAGTAGAAGACGTTTGCATTTGTATATTTTTAAAATTCAGCTTCTAATACGTAGATGGCGCTGGAAAAAATTTAAATAATATCTTAGAACAATGGTAGAATTTGTTTTTTTTTTTGTTCAAATTATTTTGATAAGAGTGGATAGCAAAAAACACAAATTCTCGACTTTTGTGAAGAATAGGCAGGGCCGGCCTAAGGCGAAAATTGCCCCTACCTGAGAATAGGTTAAATAAAAAGTGTAAATTTATAAAACAGTCATATTTATTTACAAAAAATAATTTTGTTTCATCTTATAAATAAAATAAATATCTAAAACTGATTTGATCAGTAAGAATTGAATATGTACAGTTGGATTTATGATAAAAAGATCCAATAATGTGTACATCATTGGTTATATAATAGGTAATACTTATTTTACAATAAAATCTTGTTTCATAACAACATTGTTAAAAATATAACAGCTACTCGTTTGTTTTTATACCTTATAGATACAAGGAATGTATAAAAAGTATTCACAATTAAAGACTTATTAAAATTATGATTTTTCAGACTTGATATCTTGCAAACTGATCGTTTCTTCTTTATTCTGAGCATCTTCTTCGGGTAAACTAAACAGGAATTTGTAAATCCCACATCCTATTATTGCACCAATGTTAGGTCCGACCCAATAAATCTAAAAACAAATCAAAACTTAACTCTAGCTTTATATACAAGAGATTTGTTACTATTAAATAATTTTTATGTGTGAAAATAAACAAATTAATTCGTAGAAAGGCGCAGTTGTTAAGATTCATTAAAGTATGTCGATTTAACGAGATGTATAATAGGTATACATTCTCGAAGGTACTCAAAATAATTTCAGTGATTGATTACAACACATTATTCACTGACCCGATTCCTATTTCGAGTTGTTTATTTAAATAAAACGTTTTCGAGAGCTTTGATTAGGTAATTTTTTGTAATATTACACTTTGCTATCTACCATTCGTTTTAGTGACGAAGCTTTTTCAATATCTACTTAGTTCCTTTTCAATTTTGATATAAAACTTACCCACAAATGTTGGAAGTTTCCCAAAAACAAAGCAGGAGCTAAACTTCTGACTGTATTCATACTAGCACCAGTGAGGGGACCCTGAAAAAGAAAAACCTTTGTAGAGGGAATAAAGATAGGGGTACCTATCCTGTATTTAAAAAATATTCGGTACCCATCAAATAGTTATTTGATTTATTCAATAAACATAGTTACCGCAACCATGGAAATCCCGGCAATTACAAACGCAAATCTCAATGGTACAGAATCGGGTTTATCTTCGTTTCTTTTATCCCAAACAGCGCATATGACTATAATAAGCGTTGCGGTTATAATTGTTTCGATAGCGAGAGCTTGCATCGGTGTTAACAACGTATGCGGTAGTGTCATGCAAAAACCATCTTTATAATAGTCAGTAGGCATCAATATCTACAATAACAATAATTAAACAACATAATACCGAGTCGCGAAAACAAAAACTTACTTTTAATAGTCCAAAACCTAAAATGGCACCGGAAAATTGTGCTACGATGTATACAGCTGCCATTTTGAGTGATAGTAATTTCAATATTACTGCAGCTAATGTAACAGCTGGGTTTAGATGAGCTCCAGAGATGTGACCAAAACCCTTTAAATAAATAACAATTATTTTTAATTATCTAGATCGATTATATAGATTTGTTTTTACCTGAATAATTAATAAAATCACCAATCCAAAGGCAAATGATGTAAAGTGATGGGCTGCAGGTGGATTATCCACTTCTGTTATACAACCCATACATCCCAAAAACATTAGTAAGCCGGTTCCTAAGAATTCTGATGTGAACAAAGCTAGAGCCTTTGGAGGTCCCTGTTTTTCTCCTAAATAGCAAAAAAAAACAACGTCTTACTAACCAAATTACTGAGTCTCTCTTGTGTCAGATTTGACTTAATTAAAAAATGAATGTGATGTATACTACCAATGAACCTTGATATGACAAAATTTGCGATTGTTCATTAATTCGTTTTGTTATTCACTTCCGTCGCACTTGAATTTTCTACGTGATAGAATTTTTTTTTTTTAATAATATTATCTGCAAAATCTTTTTTTTGTTCGTGAATTTTGATGTTACCGACGAGCTTTTTTTGTTAACGAAGAATCCTTGAAATTATTATTCAAGATTTTTGTAAAACCACATAGAATATTATATTTTATATGATATTATCAAAATTCAACTATTTATCGGACAATTAAATAAGACTGTACAAATATTGATGTAATTCTTGAAATATACAAATATTTATGACGTTGAAACTATAAAATTATCATCACAAATTATAGGTATAAAATGTATTGTATACGTGCTCCACTGGCTCTCAAGTATTTTTTAAACGTTTCCGTTACAGCGTAATAAATAGATTTATTTTATATTTTCTATTTTTTTACATATAAAATAATTCTAAATTAAAAAAATTTAGATGCGATCAAGGCAGCAGTAATTTTTCATTTTGAATTATTATTTTTTCTGATCTTGACTTATATTTTTTGTTAATAGAAAAATTCGTAATGAGAGAAAGGATTTATTGAGTTGCTAAGGTTAAGAAAATATTACATTAAAATCCTCTTTATTCGCCCAACAAAAGGTTACTACAATAAATTAACAAAAGATTCATTAATAGCAATTATTAGAAGTGTTAAAAATATTATTGTGAATAATTTTAATTTAAAAGTTAAAGGACAACGTCCGAGAGTAAATTTAATATTTAATTTTAATAAATAATCGAACATTATACATTCTTTTGATGGAATTAGTCCAGGAAATGAATTTTATAATTTTATCATCATCGTTGTAAGGAATTTTGAAATGGAAATTTTTGTCGTTTATCATTGACCCACCCCGGTATATAAATAATAATTGACATTAAAGAAATGGTATTTGTTGGATTGCGTGCCGTACCCTTGGTATTGTAAATCACAAGTAAAAGTATTTTCAATAAAATGCATATCATTCCAATATTTTTGCTGGCTTATGGATTATTTTGAAATATGCTTAGGGTTTTTTCCAGATACCACTGCATTAATCTCCTTTTATAATAATTTTCCTTTTGGTTAAGAAAGTATAAAAGTAAATATTATTTTATTGATCATTCATAAATAAAAATTAGCATACCTTTATTAGCCATTTATATATAAATTTAACACTTTTTGCATATAAATCACAACACTATAAATTTTTATTCATAAAAATTGAAACAGCGTCAAGAGCGATCAGTAAACTCGAAATGTAGTAGAAATATTAATCTTTTATATGTTTATTTATACAATTACATTATCACTATATATATTCAATAATTTTTAATGGAGGCCACTCGAGAGATTAGGTGTCTTTTTTATCATTTTTACGTCATTTTAACAAAAAAAAATTCCGATTGTCATAATTTTTCTTAACACTCATATTAAATTCGTATTAATTAGTATCTGAATATGTCTCAGCCCCCCATATATTTAAAGTGTAAGCTATATTGTAGAAAAATAAACTTAAATCTGTAAAAAATATTGCCCCTACATTTCTGTTCTAATATAAAAATTATACCTATCTATAAATAAATTATCTAATTGATCATAACATTGAAAATAATCTAATAATTCTTTTATGGAATTTATCAGATAATTTTGTTTTGATTATGAGATCCTTGATATTGGAAAATCAGTTTAATTACATCAAATCCAAAAGTATTTATGATTAAAATCAAATTAAATTCGATTTTATTGAGAAATGCAAATAATATGCAAATTGTTGCATATCCTGTAAATATTTCCATGCCACCTTTATTATCATAATTAGGTATCTACATAATGGCTCTCATGTAATGAATATTATAGTCCAAAAACAATATAGAAGTAACGTTACATTTTTTCTTTTGTAGCTCCCTTGTTTTTCTATAAAGTACTTACGTTTTTCTGTAATCTTTTCATTTTTAGATGTCTCGGATATTTCTTTGTCTTTAGATTTTTCCACTTTTTGCAAATCGCAAACCTGCAGAAGAATACCATTGGTGATGTTCCTAGCAGTGTTTTTTGTTACTTCTTCCAACATGACCTTGCTTAAATAAAATAAATCAAAAATGATACCTTTAAATTGAAAACTTAATAATTTAAATTCCACAATAAGTACTTATATACTGACTTTGTATAGAAGGTGTTACTCAACTACTCATCATTAACTTAATCCCAAACATATTCTGTTATCTTTAATACCTACTGTACTCTAATCATTTTGATTTATATTAATATAACTATCGATTGCAACATAAAATAATATGTTTAAAATAATTTTCTACGTCCGTTATTTCATCTTCAACATATTGAACTTTTATTGGATCAAGGATACGGTATGAAATGAACTATCAATTAAAAAATACGCAAAGATTATGACCAACATTCATACAATAATTTACTTTTCTAAATAAGTGTATGAACTTAAAATCGAAAAATTTTTAATGTCATTAACATTTTCTTTACTATAACCGAATCGAACTCTTGTTAGTGGATCAAGGTTATAATTACCAAACTTGCAACGTTTTTTCTTAGAACTAAGTGGTCATTATAAAAAGCAATATATATATAAATCGGAGATCCGCTCTGCCTCTAGGCTTTTTTTTAAATACCCGTATTTCGTCTACATAGCCGTGTTTTTAATTCACCACTGCATTAATCTATTTTGAATAATTTGGCACGACACTGAGTGATACAATTAAGGTAGGTGATTAACTCCGAATATGATAAAATTGGTAAATAAATATTCAGATCAAGTTCTCTTTTATTGCAGCGACTAAAAGAAGTGTAATGAATGGGCCCACCGATGGGGCATAATAGTTATTTCAACTCTCAGTATATTGCATATTACGTATCTACATTTTTAATCTTTACAAATTTGTGTAGATTGATATTAAAACTTAATAAGTATCGGCATTGATTGGCTGGAAAAAACTTTAATTTGTACATGTACTTATTTTCCTGTCCTGTAATCTTTTGTTACTTTGAAAAAGAAATCATTTTTGTCGGTATTTATCCTTCCAGATACTGAAAATAGATTGATTTGTTTTTTTTTTCGATCTTCATAAATTTTTTTTATACGTGCTGCTTTCCCATTAGCCTAAAACCCAACCTTTATTTACATTATTAGCCCAACAACGTTATTCACAATATCCCGAGACAACGCAATATCGAAAGAACTTGGTACAGTAAATAATAATGTTTATTGCTTCTAAGAAGGTAATTTTAAAAAAAATACAAATTTACTGTTTAATATTGTATCCATTCATGGAGCAAAAATTAAATGAACACGATTTAAAATAAACCCAATGTATAGAACAAATTTATTATGCATTGTGATTAGAAGCCATAACATTAATAAATAATGGTTACGTGGCTAATTGTTATTGTAAAAATTGTGACATTTGAAAGAGCCACTAACTAATAATTAACTTGTTATTGTTGAAATGAACAAAAAACAAATATTGTTGACAATTTAGTTATACTTCATATTTAAAGTGAATAAAATCAAAATTTATTGAGTTAAATATTTATACATTTAAACGTATCATAAAAATACCCCATTTTTTACTTGATTTAAACACTTTTGATGGAGCACTTTACAGGTAATGAAAATTTAAACAAAAAAAAAGTAAAATGACTCATATTTTATCACCTAAAAATACAAGTACTTTCTTAGAAGTATAATTTAAGATTTTTTTCGGACGCACCTCGATTGTTTTCAAAGAGCTAATTATTTATGTTGGATTTGAGGCCAAGATCATTCGGATCGTGTTTTAAACCTTTTAACCGTCAAATAATAACCATTTAATTTTTGCATACATGTTACTTATGCATCTAGATTTTGATATTTTCGAAAGTAGGTTCGTGTCAATCAATTGAATCGAGTACTATGTACAGTAATAGGCGTCGTAAAAGAAAAAATTGAAAAATAGAAGTGTTTATTAAGGGACTGGGATAAAAATTGACACTTGAAAAAAAAATGGGTATACATTTTTTAAAGCCATATTTTCTATATTTCTAATTTTTTTGTTCATAAATTCTGTCGGGAGATTAATTAAATAAGTGATGATAAAAATATAGAAAAACACTCTGTAGATATTGCTGAAATTTTGAAATTAGATATTCTTATCATTATATTTTTCTAAAATAATATTTATTCTTATCAACCCTTTTATTAGCAAATACTTATCAGTTATTTGTTTATAAAACAATATTATTTACAGATTATACATAAAATAAATGCATTTAATTGCAAATAATTTTAATTTCGTATACCTAAGTATCTATCCACAATCTCTTATTATTTACATAGTTGCCTATATAAAGGTGGTAGGTACTTACAATGTTTGATCCTGTCACAGATGAATATTTATCTCGTTTTAGTTGTTCACTTCAATGTTGTTATTATTATTATTATTTGAGGCAAATGTTATTGACATTGACTATTAGAGAGCACCGGAGTGAATGAAGAAAACAGCCGGCTGGCAAAATGTTATATTTCAATTCACACAATTCACCTCATGTACAGGGACAGAACATTATTTTTTTGTCATATTTTTCCATTCTTATATCAAATATGTTAAAACCCAGTATTTATAAGTAAACAATTCTAACAAGAATATCAAAAAGATGAAAATTTTCCAAACTATCACATAGATTGGGGCCCACATTTAAGTAGTGTCATTAGTTTAGTGAAGTTCAAGATAACGTCTTGGTCATAATAATATGAATTTATTTAAAAAATCGAATACTTTTTGTAAAAAGAGACAGTACATTTTGAAAAAGTAACAGTAATTTATCAAAATAAAACTTTTTTTCTCATAAAAGGAATATTCCATAGAGTATTATTCAGATACATAACTGATTAAATATTTTACTGAAAACTGTGTTGACTAAGTATATTGTGCGATTGAATTTTATATCCACCTGATATCGAAAAGGCTACATCGTATGTGAGTAACTGGATAAATCTTTTATAGGTTAATTACACACAGGTAAATTATTTGTTATTTATTTCAATATACCATTGTTGTTGTTTGTCCAAGAAACTCTCTGTTAAAAGCAAAATATACTTCAACCTACTTGCTTTCTTTTTGCTAATTCTATTTTTAGTAAATCAGTGTTATTATAATTTTGATTCTTTATTAACATTTTATTACCAAACTAATATATTTTTTATAAATACTTTCTTTTGAGGTTCAAATTTAATGGTTTTGACATACTTTAACCTTAAAAAATCGGTACATACAGGAAGATCTTTTATAATAGGTATGAAGGTTTTCTTTTTAAAATGATAAACTTGAAATTCATTACGTTTCATTCACTTAACATTTAGGTGTTTCCCATAATTTGTTAATTTTGTCCTTCAGGTTTAGCTTTTATTAATATTTCATCCACATCTTCCCTCAATATTTATCAATTCATATAATATGTAAATATTTCGGCTGTGCTAAATGTTTTTATTAAAATCGTGGGCATATAATATATACCATTTTACAATATACAACGTATAATATTATTAATAATTGTGGGGCGCTTGAAGGTTTTCCGTCATTAAAATACATAACTCGGCCGTCTTACTCATCTTCAACTCGTAAAAACTAAAACCGCACCTCTACATCTACTTCTTGACCTATTTTATCCAAAAAAAGAAAAAAGACAAAAATAATGGTACCTGATTTGATTTTAATGTATCTCTTTACCACATCTATCAAAAATTATTAATTTCTTGGAAATATTTGTTGGTATTGCGACGTCTACGACAAATCAGAGATGTTTCAAGAAGATTTTATCATGTGAAACGGCCTTGACGTGTTTTATACAATATGTTCACTCTTTTAGTAGAAAGGGAGTAAAATAGAATTTAGTAATTTATAATACTCACAATTACATTTTCTCTAAAAGGGATAACTCAAATAATGTTAAAATGACCTTTCGCTCACATTTCAGTATTGATTATCCTACACTGTTATGACACTGTCAGCTGATCGTGGCAGATTGGATGTATTCCTATCTTTATCCCACTTTTTAAATAATTTTCAAGATAAAAATACAACTGCCTCTATCGAGATAATAAAATCTTTATTTTTGCTTTCACCAGTTTCGTTTATTGTAACGAATTCAAACTTTAGAATAACAAAGTTAATAAAAAAGCATAAAATAAATTCACAGCGCTAAAATGCGAATAATTTCATTCAATACATTCTCATCTTGGTAAGCCATAATTCCTTTTGAATTGCACGTGCTTTCTTCGATAAAATATTGTACACTTTCGGTTTTTTCTGTTGAATCACAAACGTAATTCACAATATCACCTCCTAGTGATTTTAGGATAGCATGCGGAGCACACGTATCCCATTTAAACGTAGTGCCTTTTGTCAAAATATAAGCATCAGCTAAACCTAATATAACAGTTAGAATTTTATATCCAGCTCCGGAAGCTTCGATTAGATTAAAACCGTGTTTTTTTAATTTCTCCTTGATTTCTGTCGTTTCACTACTGCTGATGCAAATCGTATCTTTTTTCGCTGGCGTATTTAGTGCACTGCTGTATTTAAAACCAGGTAGAGACACACCCCAAATGCATTGTTGTGATAACCTAAAATAAATGTAACTTTATTTCAATTTTTTCAAGTTGATTCAACTTACTGGAAGTCTTCTTCGTCTATAAACGGTCTGTTAATTACACCCATAACGGGAATTCCTTTATTTTTATTAAACGCTCCTATTAATATTGTAACACATTTAAGTCCGTTTATGTGGACGTTTTTTATACATTTTCCAGCACCGCCATGAACGTATTCCGCTGTACAATCTGTAACATAAAAAATAATGTTCATTTTGAAACCTAACAATTTAATTTTTACCTATGGGATCTATCCATATTCCTAACTCTTCTAAATTCATCTGAAATTCCTCTTGAGGTACATCAGTATTAACATCTTCTATTTTCAAATTTCTATGTACTTCTGCAGCTAAAAGTGTAGCTGCGATATGATCACCGTTTAAGACTGTTTTTAATAGCTTGGAAGTTTCTTTTTCAGTTTTTTTCACTTCCACGCATATCTTCTCTCCCAATTTGTTTTTAAAAATGTTATTTTCTTCTCCTCTTATGTTAGACGCCAAATCTTTAAACTAGAACCAAAAAAAATCTAATTTTTACTTTTTATTTCAGATCCACCATGGTTATTTTTTATTTACCTGAAAATTTTACAAAACATCCATGGAGGAACGAATTATATATAGCTGGTGAGTAGCTTTTTAAATCTTACCTGCTCTTCGATATCATGCCTAACCATTTCTTGTATGAGAACATCTGCGAGAGTTTTAAAATCTTCTACAAATCGAGGGTTAGCTTCGTCTGTTTTCTTTTTTTGAACTAAAAGTTGAAAAAGATGTTCATCTTTTCGACATACCCTAGCTATATTTGCAGCCTTCTCAGACACCACTATCAAAGCTTTTAGTAAATCCATCTAAAATATATTATACTAATAACAAATATCAAATCAAATGAAACAAATATGCTGTTTCTGTTTTAGTATTAATAAGATAACTGTACGTAGTGTTGCCTACTTTTAAAAATCACAAACTATTCACCCACAAGCTAAATAAACACTAAAAACTCACCACATAAACGTTTTCTTATCACTTTACTGCGTTTCCTTGATACCAGACCAACAGTAACAATTTAATCATTCTATACAACGTAGAAATGACGTAAATTACATCCTTAATTCCAATATAAAAAGTATTTACTGTCGGTAGAATCATTGTAGAATACAACAGCTGCGTAAGAGAAGGTTTTAACTTTATCGATTATTCGAGACCTGTAGAAATCGGGGTTTTAGCAGGTCTCACTATAAATTGAATTTCCTTTTATTAAGCGGAAACACACACTCACACAACGCTTGCTTTATTATTCTATATATTTTTAACAACTCATTTAGAATGCATGTAAACAGTAAAAATGTTTCTGTTTTTCCAATCACTGGGTTACGTCATACGCTCTCTCGTACTGTTTATTAAACAATACGAGGGATGCTGAAAAATTTCCAATGATTAAACGATAGTTGCAAATACTCGTAATAAAACAAATTAATTAGGTATATTTATAAAAAGAATTATTTTTTTTTTTTTTTTAAATAAAATATAATTTTTCATGTAAGTTGTAGATCGTCACTGAAAAATTAAAATTTGGATTTAAACAAACTATACATAAAATTAATGTTTACTTACTAAATTGTTGTAAACGTATTTTGATGCAAATTGATTCTATTCAATCTTTTATTAACAACTTCCTTAAATTGTGGATGGTTTTCAAAAGAGTCAGGTCGTACCTGCCTCTTTTTCGTGGCATTCATCTTATCTATCATAATTTTAGCTAGATTTTTCAAGGTACATATACATTCCTCCAGATTGTCTGTAAATATCTTAAGTTTTCTGTCATATTAGTCGTTCCATGAATAATGTAAGTATTATCTATAACTTACCAGCGTATGGAACAATCCGGGATTCTGATAATGCAGCTCTAAGAGTTTTCTTCTAGCATTTAAAACGAAGGAATAAAAGGAAGATAATTTTTCCGAATGAAATGAATCTAATCTTTCATTTACTGAAAGAAAAAATTTGAATAGAATTATTCTTAAACTTGGAGTAAACTTACAGGAGGTATAAACAGTTTTCGAAGGTCTTCCTGTATTGAATACTTCGATTTTGGAGGTACTCAAAACGCTCAATAAAGGGTTCGCGTCAAAACGAGTATCTAATCCTGCTAAAATGTAAGCATTACTGACGCTTTTTATGGCATTTCTCTGAAATGAAGTATCAGTTGGTGTTCCTTCGGGTAGAGAGTTCCAATTAAATGACACTCTTTTTCCGAACTTGTCC
This sequence comes from Galerucella nymphaeae, assembly GCA_963978555.1. NCBI lineage: Eukaryota > Metazoa > Arthropoda > Insecta > Coleoptera > Chrysomelidae > Galerucella > Galerucella nymphaeae. Next base: position 73,689 of record OZ021712.1, read on the forward strand.
TTATATTTCTGGAATAAAACAAAACTATTATCAAAATCAGATTCCCAGATGACAACATCTGCCCTTATGTCTCATTAGTTATGACTCACCCACCTGACTGCCTAATTCATAATCCTCCCTTTTAGTTGAACCCATGCTGATTGTGGTGCTGTATTCAGAATTCTCATAATCTACTTTTCTCCATTCTTTCATTGTTTCATCATTTTTTTCGCATACTTCATCCATGCTTTTCGAGTCATCATCTTGTTCAGTTGATTTTATATCGTCTGGAAGACTTTTTTTGTATATCAAGTGTCTTCTATGGTTAGGATCTCCAGATTCACCTTGCTTAAGATGAATTTAGATTTTATTTTATTTATATCTATAAAGGCATTCGAGAAACTTACCAATTTTTGAGAAGATACATACGAAATGTGCCTAAAACATTTCCCAAAAAATTCTCTTAATTTTTATTATATCATTATTACATGCTGTACCTTTGTGATTCTATATCTAGAGGATTCGATTTCATTGAAGATTCCGAATAAGCAGATTTATAAATAAATTTGTCGGGAGGTGCCTAAAATAATTTTCTATATATTATTATTATGTATAAAAAAAATTCAACTTACGAGTATAATATCATCACTTTGACTCGTATTTGATTCTTCAGATAACGTTTGTTCCGTTAGAAGAGACGAATCTTCCGACAATTCACTATATGTATCATCGTCATCTTGATCGATGTGATGAATTCTAACTACTGCTTGACTACTGGGTGTACAATGTTTATTAGACATTATATCGATGGCACTAAAAATCGGTTTCAATAAAACTGCAGGAAATTATCAAAGTCTACTCTTACGATTTGGTCGGTATATCAATAAAATAATTATCTTTGATCCATTGCCGGTGAAGATTTTCATCTCTGGGTATTGCTAAAACAAGTTCTGGGTTTATACCAGCCATCTTTAACACCAAAGCGGTTTCCAAGTCGGAGAAGAATACCAAAATAGAATTTATGCCTTTTTTTAATTCTTCGTTTGCTTAAAAAGAATAGTTTTTAAATCAGTTTCAGTACAATTATTTAAATTTAAACTTACTTATACCATAAAGATACCCGTTAAATTCCGAAATCGCTAGAAATTCGGCATTTTCGAGCATCCTTATAAAATCGGATTGCTTTATAAAATAAAAGTCCCTGCCGTGAGTTTCGGTGTTCCCTTTAGGTCTCGTTGTATAACTAACTCCCAATTTAAGCCTATAAAATATTAATTATTAAAAACTTTAGTGTGTCATTTATTGATTAATTTGTGTACATACAAACTGCTTTCATCTACGAAATTCATGGTAATGTCCCGTTTTTTGGAACCTGGCGGGCCGACAATTATAATTACATTAGGATGGGGTTGATCGTAAGGACATACGTGAGCTCCAGTATTTGGTCTAAAAATAAATAAATTGCAAAGGGCTGTCTCTAGTACTTCCTTTTGTGGAATATAGGTTAGGTTACCTTTTAAGTTGTTCTAGAAGGAATAGTTGAGACCTTTCAACATGAGCCGGATAAAGTAGACTTATGTCTTCTTTAGTACGAGCAGTAACTTTATCTTCAGCTGTAAGTTCTTGATCGTTCAAATAGAGAAGACGTTTAAAGGTTCTCAGGCACATGGTGCGAAAATGAGGAACTAATGATATTTTGTTGCCTTGTAGATTTAAACTAAAAATTAAATTAAATTAAAAAAAAAAATCGTACTTAATAACTTGTTACCTTTTGAGATATAGTAAATCCTTTAAATAAAACAATTCTAAAAATTGCGAAATTTCGTTGTTGGTCAGAAGGAGATTTTCAAGGGCGTAACTCTGTCGAAGAAATTGTACTGATGTCAATTTGTTGTACGATAAATCGATCGTTTGTAATCTTTGTAATGTATGAAAACCGACAGTTTTGCTTTCGGTTTCATACAAGCAAATGTTGTTTTCACTTAGTAACAACGTTACTATGTTCAAATTATTTAAATTCTCCAACATTCTTATTTTATTTTTGGACAAGTTTAAGTATGTTAAATACCTAAAAAAGAAGGGATCATTGCCAGACCAGATTGCTAGAAAATTCCTTCTGTGTGAGTTTTAATACGTACTTTAGCCCGTCCAATCCTTTAATCTCACGTATCTTATTATTTGACATGTCCAGATAAACAATCGACCAAAATTTTGTCAAATTAGGCATAAACACAATATTATTGTCAGAATAATTAACCGTTGTAAGATATAAGGGCGGTGTAAAATCAAAAGCGTTTTCTATGTTGTTAACGGATGCGTCCAAATACTGCAAATAAGGCATTTCGCTCAACGCTTCCAAACTTGTTATACAATTATTAGAAATATTTAAATACTGAATGTAGTGGTACGGTCTTAAAGCTGAAATATCAATCAAAGCCTAAAAAAAAATAACAAAATCATAATAAATAAAAGAAAATATGGTAAAATATTACTTTGCCTTGTAGTTTACATTTGCAATAAGCATACTTGAGATCGTAAGGTGATTTTTCTAAATAAGACAAGCACGTAGCGATAATTCTTTCTGTAAGTTTACCGTGAAACTCTTCACCGGTGAAATTTTTAATGTCTCTGTAACGAGATGTTCTTACAGTAGGATGTCTTCTATCGGCCCATGGATATTTTTCAAACCTATTTACACCCCAATAACCTTGAAAAATGAACAATGTCACTGTAAATAACAATAATAAGTTGGAACTTACCACACAAAACTCGATTTTCGAATAAAGATGGTTCTTCTTCGTCTGAAGAATCTGAGTCTGAGTAAATGGTCGCTTCAAAGCTACCATAGTCTAATTCTTCCGGTTTCAAATTAGTCGTTTGACTCCTCTCCAAGTAATTCATCATGGATTCGTTAACTGTTGCGTTAACTTTGTGTCTTATTCTGCACTGCATGTTGAATATTTTCTCAAATTTCTTGGTATATTATAAGGAAGAATTATTTTTGATATGTTATGTCAATATCTGTCATTTGTATCAGTAAGTCCGACTGATAAATGAGTATAAAAACAATAAAGTTTGCAACACCGAAATCCTTTATTTTGTATGAAATTTCTCCTTTTTGTTAAAAGATGCTTATGAGCTACGTGGGTGGCAATTTCTTTCATTTTGTATAATATTGAAAAAAAAATTTGAATTGCGTCAATCTGGGATAATAGGAAAAATAAATCACTTTTGTTGCGCCTGCGAATGATCGAACATGCGATTCAAATTCACATGGTTATCTGGAAAACCGAAGCACGTTTATGTCGCACGTGAATCTAAGGAGGCAACGCGTTTTCTTCATCAAATAAGGAGTGAGGTTCTCACTCAATGGATGTATCCGGTGTTATTGTGTCGATTCAATATTTATTTACAAAATATTGATATTTTTATAATCAAAAATCAATATTTCCTTATTATATTACCAGTGCGACGATACCATTAGTGTAGAAAATCACATTTGAACTGGGGATGTAAGCTATTTTTCCTACAATAATAATTGTTGATGTATATTAATTTTTTTTCAAAGTCGTCGGTAAGTGAGTGCAGTTTTTTCTTTCAAAATCTAGTCATCTAGGAATTTTTTTTTTATATTTTTAAACTCTCTTTGTATTATATACGTCAAAAATATGTCAATATATAAAAAAATATAGTTTTTCAATGTATAAAACATCAATTACAAATCTATTTCACTCAATTCGAAATAAATTGTGTAAAATAAAGTTTAAAAGAACAAATAAATCTTTAGTTAATTCCCATTGGAAACGTATTCGAAGAACGGATTTTTCAAGAAAACTCGCAATAAAGAGAAAAATAACGAAATTATTGGAAGTTAAAAAGAGTGTTGAAGAATCCCATTTTATTCTAAAAACAAAAATACATTCAGCCAGGTATTTCGCAGAATATTTGTGGAATTGGAGAATTTTATCAAAATCATCGAAACGAAATTTACCAACAATTTTAAAAAATATAATTTATTTATCAGTGATTAACATGAAATGGTATGAAAGTTGTATTTTTAGTCACTTAATTGCCGAAACAACTGACATTTTGCCTATTGGTTCATCCAAAAATTTTGAGAAATATATAGTTAATTGTTTGAAATCAACAGAAAATGTTATTGTACTGAAACAAATCTTAGAAAAATGGTTGGATATAATGCCTCTCTTGCAACAATTCATAAAGTACACTACATGGTATGAATTAATAAACAATGAAGCCTTTTTGTTAGATTCTGACGATTTATTTGATATTTATATACATACAAATAAAAAATATATACTTGGAGACAATCTATAAAATCACTTTATTGTTCTAATTCAATTTCAATGCAACTGACAGCTCTATAATTCCTTTTTATTCTGGTAAATAAATTACGTAAACTCTGTATATAGAAAAGATATTTCCAAAACTGTCGTTGGTGGAAATCACTGAAACTGACAGCTTAAGAAATATTTTTCTACCTTTGTGTTTTTCTCACGAAAATAATTTGATATACAATGAAAATTTTATTAAACTAATCGCAATTATTATGGTTAATAATTGTTAATAAATATCTATAATTTTCTTCGCTTAACGGTACATTTCAATTACGTTCCATAGAAGGAATGTAAACATTGCGAAATAAAAAGGAGTAACAATAATATAACGTTAGTGTTGCATAAATCCTTTACCGTTAAACGGTACTAACTGTATATACCGTATGAAATGTGTTAGAGAAAGTGATCTTGAAGGATCAAGGACGATTTGAATCTTTTTAGATCGAAATTAGTGCTAATTTTATAATACCAGTTGTTCATTAAAGCAGATTGTTGCTGCATAATAGTGAAATAGTAAAATTAAGTGTTGCTTCAATGGATTTAAAGTTTGTATTTGTTTATTTCGTGTAAATTGTAATAAATCTTTAATAAAAGAAATATTCTATCAAGTCAGTTATATACGAACGAACTTGTGAAGAGGTGAATTATCATGACATTATTTTACTCTTTGTATAATATACGGGATGTCTAAAACAAAAACATTAATTTTTGTTACAGAGAAAAAAAAGACGATATGACGTGGGTAGCTGCTTCGTCGAACCCTATACACAACACGTTTTCTTCATTATTAATTGAAAATGGAGATGATGTAACCGTCAGTGAAGATTGTTTGGGTAAAATAATAGTTTTTAAAATTCTTCATTTACTTATAAATTTTGTTGTAGCTATTTTGGAAGAAATATTACGGAAATTAGCTGCAGAAGACAGTACTTTAAGAACATTCCGAAGAGCAATCGGTTTTGGTGAAAATATAAAAAAAAATTTGATGCCATTACTGCTTCACGTTAAAGATGACGGTAAATTTACCGATGCATCCAAAATTATCGATGCTACCATTAAAATTTTGGTTAATCTGACTATACCAGTCGGTAAGTTTATTTATTTAGGTACTATTTATTTAAAAAAAATTTCTATTTCTCGTTTTTAGAATATCTTCTATCCAACGAAGCCATGTTGAGTACAGACGTCGGGAATCACACAATGTTCGAATTGAACAAACTATTAACATCGAGTAAAGAAGTTTTTACCGAAAGCAAAAGTACAAAAGCCATAGTAGACCACATGAAATTCATAGTGGAGTCAGACTCTCAACTAGATTTAGAACAATGCAACAATATTAACAATTGTTTACTTTTATTGAGAAACATTTTGCACATACCCGAAAACAAAGCACCATCTTCCAGCGGATTTTACCACACCAGCATGCAAAATCAGATCATGTGGAACTTGTTCACTCAAAGTATCGACAAAATTATTATTTACCTAATGTCATGTACACATAAGGGTTACTGGAGCGTTACTTTAGTCCAACTAATAGCTTTAATTTACAAAGATCAACACGTCGGCACCCTTCAAAAACTATTAAATCTCTGGTTAGAAGCTTCTTACAGCGATAGTTCCGAAGACAATGAAAGTAATACATCGCCACCGGATCAAGGAAGCGACGATTCTTCTCCGGTTATTACTTCTGATCCCACTTCTGATTCTAGCGATAACGGCGGAAACGATCGAAATAAATCGAATAATAACAGGGTTGGAATAAAAAAATGTTTACAATTTGCAATGTTAATTAATTATGTCATAAATATTTTTAGGTTATAATGGAAAGAACGAAAAACAACCAGACGGAAAATATCAGATCCGCTCAAAACAGAACTAAAAGCTTGAACTCCATTAAGAGGTATAAAAGTACCGAAACTGAAACGAGTACCAGTAGCGGAGTGTCTTCGATGGGACATAGTATGGAGGTAAATAATTCTTACCAATTTTTTTTCCAGTAAAGATATATGAAATTATTTATTTCGACGTTTCGGTAGCGTTCCAGCTACCGTTGTCAAGTTATTTTTTTTTAATTTTTTATTTATTTTTTTTAATTTTTTTTCTATTTTTTTAAATTATTTTTTATTTTTCTTTATTTATTATTATTTTTTTATATATATAGGTATATATTATTTTTTTATTTATTTTTATTATTTTTTTTATTTTTTTTTATTATTTTTTTTATTTTTCTTACCAAATTTTTTTTCCAGTAAAGATATATGAAATTATTTATTTCGACGTTTCGATAGCGTTCCAGCTACCGTTGTCAAGTTATTTTTTTTTTAATTTTTTATTTATTTTTTTTAATTTTTTTTCTATTTTTTTAAATTATTTTTTATTTCTCTTTATTTATTTTTATTTTTTTTATATATATATAGGTATATATTATTTTTTTATTTATTTTTATTATTTTTTTTATTTTTCTTACCAAATTTTTTTTCCAGTAAAGATATATGAAATTATTTATTTCGACGTTTCGGTAGCGTTCCAGCTACCGTTGTCAAGTTATTTTTTTTTATTTTTTATTTTATTTCAATTTTTTCAAATTTTTTTTTTTAATTTTTCTTTATTTATTTTTATTTTTTTTACATATAGGTATATTTTTTTTAATTATTTTTTATTTTTTTCAGTCAAACGATATTTCCATGTCTTCTAATCCGTCACATCAAAATTTTATAAAAAGATCTTCGATTTGTATATCTAATCAAAGCGAAATCTCCGATTGCGGTTACGTGACACAAGTTGAAAATCAAGAATCGATATCGACGTCCAGTAACGAAGACGATCAAAAGCCAGTGCATCAAAAACCGCCGATTTTTCAAAAAACGCGATACAATACCAACAAAAATCGAACCACCACTACTCTAGACAAAAAGGAATTGAGAAGAAAGAAGTTGGTGAAGAGGAGAAAAACTAACATGTAAGTGAAGATAATAAAAACAACATAAAGAACTTAATTAAATTCTTTTTCAGTATAAATATGAAAGGCTTAATACACCATCTTCCAACAGACGAAGATATAGCGAATATTTTAAAAGAATTCACCGTCGATTTTCTTTTAAAAGGATACGGAACTTTGGTTAACAATCTCTACGCTGAACTTTTATCCAACATCCACATTCAAATCGAAACGTCGCATTTTTTCTGGCTGATCACGTACTTCTTAAAATTCGCCGTTCAACTAGAAATAGATCCGGAACATATTAGTCCGGTTTTAAGTTACGACATTTTGTCGTATTTGGTGTTTCAAGGTATATGGTCTTGCGAGGAATTGGAAATTAGTTGCGCCACGCCGGACCTGGACTTGAAACCTTGTTTACGCAGATTGCATTTGGTAAATACATAATATAATAACGAATAATATACAGATTGCGAAAAAGCTTATCGAACCGTGCAACTTACACGAGTACGACAAGGAAAATAACCTTGAAAGAGAGAGAAATAATAATTGGGCGTGGCCAGCGAGGGTGTATACTTATTTCCCGGACACTGTTGCCGGATGAAAGTGTTTAAATAGTGCATAAGCTCGAGAAACGTCGACAAAAATATCATTTGTACAAATTAATCTGCCTTCTGGCAACTGAGGTTAAAAATAGAGGGGCAATGAACATTCGACCAGCCTCGGGAAACAAGTATACACCCTCGCTGACCACGCCCAATTGTTATATCTCTCTCTTTCAAGGTTATTTTCCTTGTACTTGTGTAAATTGCACGGTTCGATAAGCTTTTGCGCAATCTGTATACTGTTTCTGGTACTATCAACTTTTAAATTCCAGGTGGTAACGGCAATTAGAGAGTTTCTTCAAGGGATAGAAGCTTATCAAAAAATGATACATTTGAGCGACAACGATAAAGATCACTTGGCCAAATTGCAATCGCAAATAGTGAAAATGGATGATTTGAAAATGTTATTCGTGTTATTGTTGAGACGCTACAACGTAAACATGCAAAGTAAACAATATTTACAGGATCTCATTTTAACCAATCATAATTTTTGTTTATTTCTGGATAATTCTTGCTCTAACCAAGAACAACATTGGAACATCATGAATCATTTAAAAGAGTACGTTTATATACAATTTCTTCTGTATGTTCCTTGTGGTATATTATTAATTTTTTTTTCTTTTTAATTTCTTGGGAAATCAAACCACAATGTTTTTAAATTATTTATTTCGACGTTTCCGTAGCGCTCCAGCTACCGTTGTCAAGTTATTTTTTAATTTTTTATTCATTTTTTTCTATTTTTTTAAATTATTTTTTTATTTATCTTTATTTATTTTTATATATATATATTTTTTTTTATTTTTTTTTAAATAATTTTTTTTTTATTTTTATTTCTTTTCATTTTTCTATATTTATTTCTATTTGTTTTTATATATATATTATTTTCTTATTTTTTCTTAAATTATTTTTTATTTTCCTATATTTATTTTTTATTTTTTCTTATATACATATATATTTTTTTATTTTAATTTTTTTTTCTTAGTTTATCTTGACAACGTCGTCGAAATAAATTATTTAAAAATATTGTGGTTTGATTTCCCAAGAAATTAAAAAAAAATATATATATAGGTAAAATTTAATTAAATATGGAAAAAAATTTTAATTTTCTTTTTTTTTAGTTATGGAACTGTCGAAATAATGCGTCAATACGGAGTGTTGCTAGAAAACTTCAAAGAAAACGGAGAATTCATCAACAACTGCATATTTACGATGATGCATCACATCGGCGGCGATCTCAACAACGTCGAAACTTTATTTCAACCGAGCATTCTAAAAACATTTTCACAAATTTGGGAAACCGATTACGAACTTTGCGATGTAAACAAATTCTTTTTAACATTAAAAAAAACTCGTTTTTATTCATTTTTATCAACAGGATTGGTCCGATCTCATCGAATACGTCATTCACAAATTCATCAACAATTCCGGAACGCACTGTATTGAAAGCACAAACCCACCGCTACCGCCACAATCGTCCATCGTCGTCGATTTGAACGGCAATCTCGATTCTAAGACAGAAAAAACTAACTCCGAGTAAGTTTCTTAAACTATTTTTTATAAAATAGTAAGTTTCATTTTAGGTACAGAAAAACACTAATTTTTACTAACAATGTACCTATTATAACCTACAATTTTCGGACTGACAATTGGTGATAATTTGGTAAATTTAACTCTTTTTTTTTCGATCATTTTAATATTATGCTTTGCGATCCAAAATTTTGATAATTGTTATTGATTTAGTATCTAGTCAGGAGTTCTGGAATCGTTTCAAATAGTGTATTTAGTGCGCAAACTCACCCCATCCAGAAGGTACAGTTTGTATACCAACCCAAACAGTCTCCAGAACCATTGGCGGCTCGTGGTAATAATTTTAAGGTGCTTAACAATTTAAATAAATGTTACCGGAATACCCGATAGGTACTAAAACAATAACATTAATTATTGAATAATTTGTGTCAAATTTTAAAAAATTATTGTTTTTTTCTGCCCAGATATAGATCTCTCGATGAAATACTAATGTTGTTTAGGTGGACTAGGGAAGAAAAGGAAAATCTATTAAAATATTATAATCAAAGTAAAGAATCGACCGATACGATTTCCGAAATAAGGGAAAGGTACGAAGAAAGCGGATTCAAATTCAAATCCCAAATATCAGTAATAGAAGAACTGTTTGAGCAAAATATAATAACTATCGAAGAATACGACGATTTGCTACGACATCGACGAATCGAAAGAAGAGATTATTCCGTCGATGCGAAGAAAACTGTACGGGTCGTCGAAGAGGTTCCCGTTTTCGAGGACAATTTAATTGTCAGCGATACGAAAGTTATTAAAGATTTTTTACAGAAAGAAAATAAAGGAAAGTTTTTAGTTTGGTTACAAAACGTCTTGTTGGAAACTTGTTATGTCAAGTTAATGCTGGGTAATCCCGATGAATTTAAGGAAACTAATCATATATTAGAACCTACTGTGTATTATTTCGCTCGTAAGTTTTTTTAAGAATTTTATTTTATGTACGAAGATGTGTATCGATAATTTTATGTTTTAGTGTTGAATTTACCGATTCCTTTAGTACCGTGGACGGTGGATCAAGCGAATATTTTAAAGTATCAACCCTTCGTTTTATTATTGCATAAATTGGGTTTTTATTTACCCGTCGATACCGGTAAAATTTTCGTTAGAATACCGAACTTTTGGACGCCCGATTATATGTTCAGTATAGCACATCTTTTAGGACCAATCGACAAAGGTAAGCAATAAAATGTACAAAATATAAATCATAATTATTTTTTATTGTCTCCCTGTTCCAGATAAACTTAAATTCGACGTTGATAAACTGGTAGGAATAACAAAATGCAGCAGCGAATACGAAATTAAACCGAACGTGGCCGCGATTTTCCTCGACCCCGGACGATTTTCGATACCAGATTTTAAATTGACACCATCCGTCGTTAGGTATACACCATTGTAAGTATTTCTGACTGTTTTTTTTTAATATTTCGCGTATTTAAATATTTTCATTTTAGACCCAATTCAACGGAATGTTTTCAAAATATTTTAAGAGTTAAAGTATCAACTACGATGCCGAATTCTTTCGAACACATCGCTAGGTAACAAAAAAATGTAGTAGACATAGAAAGCATGTTTGTTTTAATAGTTTTTGGCAGAAAACCTACCAAAACATTGATTCTTTTTCTTGATATGTTTTCTCCAAAATCTTTCCAATTTGTCCCAAAATCCAAATAATAAATTCACTCAATGTATTTATTTTGGCTATACCAACTTTTGTTGCTATATAAATGTGCAAAATAGTGTAAAAGTTTTTATTTAAAATTCTCCACATTTCATATTTGATTCAAATTTTTTTTTCCAGAATCAGTCAACTATCGATAGCGATACCAGATAACGAGATCATCTCCTGCAACATGCCACCGCCGGAACTGACCATCGCTCGCAGATCTACAAATTCCTCGAATACGACTACCATAAAAACGGACAACGACGTAATGCTAAGTGGCGACGAAATAGAAAGAAATAGTAACTGTGATACCGCCTCGGTGGCATCGGATTTAACCAGGATGTGTGTAAGTGATGAAGACGAAAAAGTGATACTTATTATGAAAAAATCCAACAAAATCGCGTGATTTTTTTCAGTTTTTTGTTGTTGAGTATATGTCGTAGGTGTATTTTTGTGTTTTGAAATATAAAAAAAAATTCATAGTTGTTTAAGCCTCTCAGGCATTGATTTACACTTGGTTCTACAAACGTTACATCTCCAGTCGTATCTATCTTGTACTGATGATGGTGTGTCCGTTGGAGTCAGAGATTTAGTTGTAGAGTTATTTTTTTCACGTTATTTAACAAGATTGTGTTGTATTTGTGAATTATTATGATGTGTTGTATATTTAAACAAAATGTAATTGTAATTTTTGACTTTTATTGGTGAACATCTTGTTAACTCTCGAAGAAGTTACCACATCCTGGTTTTGTATTTCATACAATCCTCTTCACAGTTCGACGAGACACGTAGGTATTAATAAAATAAAAAACAAAGTATACATCATGATAAATTTATTTTTGAAATTTACGCTAGTAAAATTAGAGAGCAGACGATCAACATTACCTTTTTTTACATTAGGAGTTGGATATGAAATAGAACCACTCTGTATATATATACAGGGCTTTTCACGATGAGCGTTAATTAGACGTTTCTGGCAAACCAGACAACGGATCAGCCTGAAATTTTGACACTATGCATGAATGAACATAATCTACACGCCTAAAATATTTTAGACGATGCGGCGTTGCCGCTTCTACTGTAAAGTAGCGGTTACTTTGATTTTTCAAATGGAACACCCTGTATATAATATCATATTATGATTTCTTATTACTTCGTCAACAATTTCATATAGTATCTCCCTATACCTATCTCTTATCGTTTGAGAGATATGAATGAATTTTGATTTTTTTTTCACTAAACATGTACTTTTATAAACGCTGATAATCTTGAACTCTCTGGTACTAAGTCGATCAAATTCGGAATGGAGTGAAGTGATACCATAAGGATCCTCACTTCGGTGCCATATTTTTTTGCCTCATACAGGGTCGTTAGAAAATGCGGATACTTTGTTCACATGAAAAAATGAGTGGAAGTCAATTTTTTCAAATGGAACACCCTGTATTATTCCTTATTTTTGAGATTTACATCCAATTTTAGATTGACTTTGTTCAGATAATCCTATTCCGATTTCGATCCGTTTTCGAGATAAACTGTTTCAAACAGAAACTGACGTGGTTCCCTTGAATTCATCAATTATTTTCGAAATTTAACAGAATCCATTCGATGTTCCTTCATGAGTCACAGATAATGCAATAAATAAATAATTATTAAAATACTCTTCAACCATCAAATGAAACTTCTCTTCAAAAAATAGTTTTATTAACGCTGACACACGAACTGAAAATAAATTCATGTATTAGTAAGTCAATTCAATGTATCACTGTATTTCAGAATATGCTCGAACACATCTCCTCTACTTAAACAAACATGTAATCTCTTCGGAAGATTTTCATGTGTAGCGCTTCTGATTGATTCTGGAGTTAACCTATTGAAAGCAGTTCTAACTCTCGATTTCATATCTTCCATTGTTGTTATTGGGTCGGAGTAAACCATATTTTTAATGAAACCCCATACAAAATAATCTAGTGGATTGCTATCTGGTGTCCTAGGAGGCCAACGAAAAGGTCCATTATTACCAATCCATCTGTCTTCGAAAATTTCATTCAAAGCTTCACTTACTGAACGAGAATTATGGGGTAGAGCACCATCCATTTGGTACCATACACGTTCTCTTCCTGGCCTATGATTTAAAATCAATCGAATTCCATTTTTCAGTAAACCTTCATATTTTGTAGCATTCAAGTTATCATCATAAAACTCAATATAAAAAATTGACTCATTCTTTATGGCACAAAATACATTAAATTGCCATCTTTCTTGAAAACCCCTTTGGCGAACGACATGGGGATTTCCTGGCGACCAATAATGACTGTTGTGTCTATTGAAAATTCCAACTGCTTTCGATAGTTTAACTCCAGAATCAATCAGAAGCGCTACACATGAAAATCTTCTGAAGAGATTACATGTTTTTTTAAGTAGATAATTGAATTGACTCACTAATTCATGAATTTATTTTCAGTTTGTGTGTCAGCGTTAATAAAACTATTTTTTAAAGAGATGTTTCATTTGATGGTTGAAGAGTATTTTAATAATTATTTATTCATTGCATTATCTGTGACTCATGAAGGAACATCGAATGGATTCTGTTAAATTTCGAAAATAATTGATGAATTCATGAGAACCACGTCAGTTTCTGTTTGAAACAGTTTATCTCGAAAACGGATCGAAATCGGAATAGGATTATCTGAACAAAGTCAATCTAAAATTGGATGTAGAGCTCAAAAATGTGGAATAATACAGGGTGTTCCATTTGAAAAAATTGACTTCCGCTCATTTTTTCATGTGAACAAAGTATCCGCATTTTCTAACGACCCTGTATGTGGCAAAAAAAATATGGCACCGAAGTGAGGATCCTTATGGTATCACTCCACTCCAATCCGAATTTGATCGTCTTAGTACCAGAGAGCTCAAGATTATCAGCGTTTATAAAAGTACATGTTTAGTGAAAAAAAAAATCAAAATTCATTCATATCTCTTAAACGATAAGAGATAGGTATAGAGAGATACCATATGAAATTGTTGACGAAGTAATAAGAAATCATAATATGATATTATATACAGGGTGTTCCATTTGAAAAATCAAAGTAACCGCTACTTTACAGTAGAAGCGGCAACGCCGCATCGTCTAAAATATTTTAGGCGTGTAGATCATGTTCATTTATGCATACTGTGAAATTTTCAGGTAAATCCGTTGTCTGGTTTGCCAGAAACGTCTAATTAACGCTCATCGTGAAAAGCCCTGTATTGAATTATTTCCATCGACAAATTTAATAATAAAAATTTATGTTACATAAATAATAAAAAAACATCAACAGTCTTATTCAAGTGGCATTAACAACACGTGTTCTTAATCTTATTATAATCTATAAAGATATAAACTTATCAAGAAGGAAAACAATTATTTAAGAAAAACTCCGGGTGAAAAACGGCCCTCAAAACTACATATCAACTTTTTTATACGTAAACATTTGATATGCAAGTAATCTTTGAAAACTGTCTACAGTTTTAGCGCTTACGCTTAAAAAAGCATCAGAGGAGTTTTGGAAAAATCACTTTTCACCCGACACAACATCAGATATGTTTCCGTTTCTTTTTTTTATTATCCAGCAATGATGTAAGACTACCATATTTACTATTCGATTCATTACGAGCTACATCATTATATGGAAAATTATTGAAGGAAACATCAAAATTATTGGAAATATGAGAATGTGTTACTAAATTATTATCACCGCCTTCTGGCTTGTATTCAAATGTGATATTTTCGCTTATAGGTCATGCAACTTTATAGAAATTGTTAAAGCTTAATCGAACACTTAATAGCCTCAAATTCATGTTGACGCTTTTCGAAAGAAGCTCCAAGAAGTTCTTCACTATAATATCGTAAGTTTCTGAAGAAGTTTTTACCTAAAATAATAATATTATTAAGAAAAAAAAAAACAACCACAAATAATTGTTATAAACTTACTTTTACTTTTGTTGTGGTTAAAAAATGATGGAACGTCGACCTACGCAATTTATTAGCGTTGTCGTTTTCTATGTTAGTACCAAAACCGCGTTCGCTGTTTATTCTATTTTGGTATTGCGTATAAGCTTCATGTTCATCTAAACACTCTTGATAAAGCGCCTCTTGATACGATTCCAAATTCATTACGAAATTGTAAATGGAAATTAAGTGAGAAAACAATTTCTGAAACAAAATTAATAAAATCATCTACGTAGATAAATTAATAAACTTACCCTTGAATTTTCATCCAACAATACTCCTCTTTGCACAGAACTTAGAAATCCCGTATGGGCTGTAATTATATCGTCTAAACTTTCAGCTTTGTTTACTTGATGCTGCATCTCCGCCCAGGAACATTCTAATACTTCGAATAGAAAATAATACTGTGTTTGATGGAGGAAATGTATCATTTTACTAGTAAGTATGTGAATCAAGTGCATTACTGGTTTCAATTCTAAAAAAATAGGAAAAACTATTACTCTTCAGAATTCAATTTAAGTTTCCGTCTAACCTTTTATTCTTCTAAACAACTTGGCCATACAAATCTGCTGTCTTCTCATGTTAGCCAAAGCGTACTCTGTTCGTTTAGCTTTCCACAGAGCCCCGAAGAGACTTTGGTAAGTTGGCATTGTGTGTTGGAAGATTGTACCAATGGGTCCGTCTACTATATACATTAAACTAAAAACGTCCCATCCTGTATCACCGGAAGAATGACTCATAAAACTGACGTTTAATCGATTTAATGTGTCTTCGTCTTCGTATTGAGCGTTGGTGACTCTTATCGCCGATTCTAGGATGGCTGAAAGGGTGTGTCCGTAGATATTTTCAGCTTCCTTGTTCAATTCAGGACTAAAGAAATTATTTATTGAGTATTATATTGAATTTATTATTAAAATATTTACTTACGCTAATAGTTCCAAAAGATGTCTTATAAAATCTCCCTGACCTAATAGTAAATACCTCCTGAGAGACTGTAAATGTTCGTACAGCTTATATTTATTTTTCAGTAAATCTAAAACTCTTATGGAAGTTTCTTTATACACGTTTTCTAAAGTGGCGTGGAATTCTATACTTTGTTCGGGTGCAAAAAGAGCTTCGGCTAAAAATTAAGCGAAATTAATTAAATCAGAACAAATTTCCTTTCTTAAATATTACCAGCACTGTTTTTAAATAATTTTTGTAAAGATTCCCTTCCTGGCAACTGCCCGCCATCTTTACAAATTTGCCTTAAAAAGTTTATACTTTTTCCTGTGGCAAGAATTTTTTTTGCTTGATTCATCGTTATAAAAGATGGTACCATTGACTGTCTTACGTTGTATTTGTCATGCCATAATCTTTCTGCGGTTATTATACTTTTGGCTTCAACAAAGAATTCATTGTAAGGGTCATTTAATTCCCCGTCTAAAAGCCATCTCGAAAGCATCACGTAAAGTGGTTTGCAAACAGACTTGAGAACAGTTTCTGAAACCTACATAAAATAATATGTGAAAAAATTGTATTATCGAGACGAATTAAATACCTCTCTTGCGCATTTTGAACCATGTTGAAGAAATCCGTGAATGGCTGTAATAAGAGCCCCACCTTTCTTGTCGCTACACTGTTCAGATATATAAGCTAGCCATTCAAATCTAGAATGGGGATCATACATAACATAGAGCGCTCTTTTAAGAGTCATTTCAGAGTTTTCGGACATTCCTTGTTTGGAAATCTAACAAAGTAAAAAAGAAGAATGAGTATTTTTGAAATAAATTACAAATTTCATACTTACACTGGCTTGCAACAAAGCAACAGTTTTATAATACTCTGACAATTCATCACTTAATGTAGCTATCAAAGCTTGAGAGATAATGCCTCTCTGTTTTTCATTTTCTTCACAATACCTCTTTAACTGATTGTGGAGGAAGCTCATACCAGTTAATCTTTCCAAAATACCTTTTTGGAAAGTTGTGAGATGTTTACATGCTTTTGGATCAATGGTGAAACCTAAACCACCTGGCTCTTTTCTAAGAAATTTTCCTTCGATGCCTTGAAATGAATATATTACATCCAAGAGAAGATCTTGTTCAGTTACTGTTGCTAAGCCTAAAATTGGGTATATTTGAAACTAAGTGTAAGAAAATTAATTATAAATAATTACTTATAACTTTTGAAGAACTTGGTAAATCATTTCTGGACCAATATGATGAAATAGTGGTAGTCTGAGAATGTGCTCTTGTAGCAGTCAAACTACCAGAATGCCCTGAATGGGAACCACTGCTATATTTCTTTTTATCTTTACTTTCATAAAAATTTCTTACACTATCTTGAGAATTAGATTGTGTTAGACTAGTTTGAGATTTAAGTTTACCCAATTCTTTGGATACAGTACTCCAAGTTGGGATCTCATCTTTATTTGATTTAACAACTCCATTGGATAAATGGTACAGAAAACTTAAGGAGGCACATCGATGTTGTAATATTGTCTAAAATAAATATAAGTGTATACAAAGGTCCTGATATATATAGGGCTAGAATAATTTACTTACCGACTCGCATAATTTTGAATATAAGACATCAAACTTCTCTTTAGATTGAGAAGTTAACTTTTGTCTAATTTGAGACACTATATATGATTCTTCACCGACGTTATTCGTTCCGTAAGTGGCAGGGACAGTGGATAAAAAACTAAATGCTACTCTACACAAATCGGAAGCTACTGCTGCAAATAATTTGTAATTTTACTAACTGTTTTTCACTGTAATTAAATAGTATTACCTTGATTATTCTTTGCCAAGTTATTACAAAGCTTTATTATTAAATCAGAAACACCACTATTTTCTATACCACCACTTACATCCATTTTTACGAGTTAGGGCATAAATTAGAGCCTAAATATTCATTAAAATTATGAATTTAATGAGAAATGTTATGGTTAGAAGGTAGAAACGTCAGTTTAAAATTGATCACGTCAGTGCCACCAACATTCAGAAGTAAAGTTGATAAGAAATTATTTTCACTACAAGCAAAACAAATGAGAAGTAATTATACAATATCAACGGAGGAAATCTAGTTTTATGTATAATTACCTTCCCGCATTCCTTTCGCGTTTATTTTTTAGAAAATACATAAAGAGGTATGCAACTATCACGAATTGTATGTATGTTTGGTTGCATACCCTTCTGACAGATGACAGAATCGAATATTTGTATTGAGTGACTGCTCTAGTCCTAGTATTCTATGATTGACGTTTCCGGTGAATTGTCATTAGGTGTTTCCGGTTCTTTTCAGTTCTGTGGTTTCAGCTGTGTTCGTTTGACCACCCCTCGGCTCTTTTGATTCTTCTGTTCCAAGTCATCTGTCATCCATGTGTAAGTCTATGGTTTAACAATTGACAGTTCGATCGATGGATTGTCAAAAAATCAAATAAATCTACGTTAAAAATTTTTGAGGCTGTTTTTTTCAATGTTTTCAAAAAATATATTGATACCTTCAGCTATAACCAAGGTATAGTCCCAGGATGGGTAAGTATTCAAGTGAGTCTGAAAATGAAAAACGCGCCAGTAAAAGCTCGAGCAAAAATAAAAGCAGACGTAGGTAAGCCACAAAAAGTGCTTGTTGAGAAGCTAACATTAGCATTAAGTTCAAAATGCAGACTTACCACTGTTCGTAGATCCTCATCTTCAGATTCAAGTAGCTCTAGGAGTAGAAGAAAAAGAACCGATAAAAAATCTAGCCGCAGAAGTAGGAGCCGAGATAGGTCAAGGGATCGATATTCAAGGTCTAGGTAAGGAATCTTTTTCGTGCCAATAATCTGCGTGTGTTAACATTAACCGATTTTAGATTATAATGCCAATGCCTCAAATTGCAGTTGCTGGATCCTTATATTTTTTTTTATCATTTTCAGGCGTTCCAGAAGTAGCAGTAGCTCTGTCTATAAATCCTCCAAGTCAAAATCGCATAGGTCTAGTTCTAAGGATAGACATAGAGACCGATACCGTAGATCAAGAAGTAGGTCCAGAGACAGATACAGGTCAAGAAGGTCTAGGTCTAAATCTTATATAAGAGAGTATGTGAATAAACCTAAAAAACGATCTAGTTCAAGCTCTAGTACAGGAAGTAGTGATTATACTAGGAAGGAATCTACAAAATATACATCAAGGAAGAAAAGAGAAGATAATACTTTGAAAGAAAGCTCCAGTAAAAACGGAAAAAGTGAAAAACCAACTTCACCAGACTGTGTTATTATAGACAGTGAGGTGTTAGAGGAAATAAATGAAAACAGTTTTGCTCCTAAACAGTTTAGTTCAAGTAAATCCAAGAAAGTTCCTGAAAATATTGTCATTGATTTAAAGAAGAATACGATTAAAGTACCAGAAGTTGAACAATTGGAACCAGATAGTATATTCCACCACAATGTAAGTTTTACTTAATTTTTGAAAGGCATACAATCATTGAATAAATATTATTTGCTGCTTGATTTATCCTTTGCTTATATGTTTAACAAATAAATAATTTTATTGGCCTGTGTCCATGCTACACTTAAATAGTTATTAATAACTACACTATGTGTACTGATTGATTTTTGGTATTTGCAACTGAACAGTGAGTGAGTACTAGTGGTATGGTATTTATTTGTCATACAATGAACAGGTAATACAGTCAAATGTATCTGAAATGATTCTTTATTATGTAATTGTAAAATATTGAAATCAGTACTCGACAATAACTTCTCATTACATCTGTAAAAAAATAAAATATCACTGTTATGTTGCATGTGTCTAGAAAATTCGGATAATTAATGTTGATAAAATGATATATAATTTTTTGCAGTTATTTTTAAGTGAAGAGACTCGAATGGAAAAGTGGGTAAGAGAATTGTACTCATTTCGTCAGAAGGCACTTCAACAAGGCACCAAAAATGACCGGTAGGAAGAAAATGGCAAAATCCTACTACATATTTTTCCTATTCCTCCCAATTATCCTCAGTTTAACATTTTTAGCCATTAAGCAAAAAACAGTGTTGGAATTATGTGAGATAAACAAGTGTCCATATTGTTATGGAAAAACAATGTGTAGAGAAATTACGAAAAATAAAATAAGTTTGCAATATAATCGCGTTTCGGATTTCATTTACAACATATTCAGTGTTAAAAACGTTTATTTTGCCAAATATAAAACTAAACCGGTAGTGTTGAAAAAATTAGCGCATAATTCTGAGCTCAATAAATTTGACAAGGAGATAAAAGATAAGACTATTAATTATAAAACATTAAGAGAGTCTTTGAAATTTAAACTGACAGGAATGGACGAGGACGTGCCTTACCCTCCCTTTTTTATTTGCGACGAAGAAACTTTTGACGCATTTTTCGATAAATTAAACGAAGCAAATATAAAAACGACTTATACGATTTTAAGCATAAACGCAGAACCAATTTTACTAGAAATGTTCAATAAAAACGATAACTTTCCCGTACCAAAAATTTACGGTACTTGCGGTAGACTTATAGTACAAGAAAACTTTGGAAAATCCGTAAACTACATCGAAAAATTTTCCTGGTACAAACGAGCTCTAGTGGCTTATAATATTCTACAAGACGTTCAAAATTTTACAGAAAACCATACTGAGTTTCAACTTTATTTGACTGATATATCCCCTGATAATGTAGTTGTCAATGAAGATATGGAAATAAGCTTTATTGACATGGAAAATGTTATTTTAAAGAAAAAAAGTGGAAAAACTGATATTTTACACCGTACCACCCACGATGCTGAAGAATATGCTTTCGATCCCAGAGCCATCTGTGAATCGGATATCAGTGATCACAACATATATGGAGTCTGCAGAGTGAGTACTTTATTAGTAAAAATGCTCAAATTGTATAAAAATGTGTCTGTTCTTAAGTGTGTACCCAGCTTTAGATTGAATAATTCACCTTTGAAACTGACAATTAAGTCAATTTACATCACAAAGATTTGTTTTCAAGATATTAAAGTTCATTGTTTGGATTTGTCTTTCAGTTGTTGTTGTCGAAGAATGCGATGTTTCCAATGATGGAAGGTGGGCTGCTTCATAACCCCCCTAAGGAAGTAATGAACAGACATTGGAGATTGTTTGAAGCCATTGAGTTGTGTGTACGTTCTGTAGACGATATAAATCGATTCGATTTACGTAATCAAATTGTGAATAAACTTCACTCTATTTTAAGATATGCCAAAGCCAAACAATTACTATAAGAATGATATTGAGATGTCTTTTTTTGTATAAATTAATAATGTTAGTGTTTGAAAATATAAAATGTATTTTGTAAAATAAATTTTCAATTGAAAAGTTGTATTATTTCATTTTTTTATCCTAAACACTATGGGTATGTTAGTACACTCTAAAAAAGAGGGCGATCTCTCCTATCTTCAGTAATTGCAGTCATCAGCGACTATTGCTTCAACAGTTTCTATGTCAGGGTCTGAATAAAGCATTTGGAATAACCAGTGTGAAATTTGTTGCAAGATGACCAAAAATAAGTATCTATAAAACAATGTAACTTCCAACTAAACGGGACTGATACTGAAAGAATGAAACACTGATAGAGGTACAGAAACTGGTGAAAATTAATGTTAAAAAAGGGACATAGAGGAAAAAATTTTTATACTCATTGCAACTGGATGTACGGAAGTGTAGTTAGTACACCAATTATTGTTAAATTTGGAATCATACATCTTTATACTGTTAAAAAAACTAACTTTAACAAATGTTCTTATGGAATATAAACATTTTAAGTAGGAGTTGTGGATTCTTTAGACTTTAAAAAATAGCAAATCCTATTAGCTTATTATGTACCCTAATGATATTAGGAATCCTTAGAAACCGAATATAAAACGATATTCCATCCGATTTATCTAACGACACTACAGTTAGCTGCGTGTTTGGGAAGACATTGTATAGCAAACAAAATGGTTTTTAATTTTCGCGTTTTTAAAAAGCAGTCGCCAAATGGTAAACTCACTATGTATTTGGGAAAGAGGGATTTTGTAGATCATATATCAGGAGTTGAGCCCATAGGTATGTATTTTATTGTAAATTACTCTTATTTACCGTTTGGACCATGACTATTGTCTTCTAGATGGAGTGGTAGTGTTGGATAACGAATACAAAGATCGCAAAATTTTCGGTCAAATAATATGCAGTTTTCGTTACGGCCGAGAAGCCGACGAAGTAATGGGTTTAAATTTCCAAAAAGATCTATACCTAGCGTCTGAACAAATATATCCACCATCCGAAAAGGCAGTCAATACCAAAATGCAAGAACGACTTTTGAATAAATTAGGAGAAAATTGTTATCCATTTACTTTTACTCTACCACCAAGTGCGCCTGCTTCTATTACTCTACAACCTGGTAAGAGTGTATTTATTTATAATTAAAAATTCATTATTTATTGTTAAAATAATGTTTTAAGGGACTGACGATGAAGGACAACCTTGTGGCGTTCATTATTACGTTAAAATTTTCGTTGGAGACAACGAAACTGATCGAACCCACAAAAGAGGTACCGTTACGATGGCTATAAGAAAAATTCAATACGCTCCATCAAAACAAGGAAGACAGCCGTGCACTGTAGTTCGTAAGGATTTTATGATGAGTCCTGGGGAACTTGAACTCGAAGTAACATTGGACAAACAGGTAAAAACTTTTTTTTGAAGTAGGTACACTTGTAAAAATTATATTTTTAGTTGTATCATCATGGTGAAAAAGTAACTGTAAATATTTGCATACGAAATAATAGCAACAAGGTTGTGAAGAAGATTAAAGCCATGGTACAGCAAGGTGTAGATGTGGTTTTGTTCCAGAATGGTCAGTATAGAACGTCAGTTGCTAGTCTCGAAACTCAGTAAGTGTAAATTTCAATAATATTTTGGACAAATAACAATGATTTTCTTTTAGGGAAGGTTGTCCAATTCAACCTGGTTCGAGTCTACAAAAAGTGATTTATCTTCTTCCATTGCTTTCTTCAAATAAAGATAGAAGAGGTATTGCTTTAGACGGTCAATTAAAAAAACAAGATAGTAATTTGGCATCCACAACATTGTAAGTAAATCATTTAGTTTCGAAATAAAGTGTTGAATAATAAATAATATTTTTTTGTTTCAGACTTGCATCCCCTGATCAAAGAGATGCTTTTGGTATAATCGTATCGTACGCAGTAAAAGTAAAACTTTATCTTGGAGCATTGGGAGGAGAATTAGCTGCAGAGCTGCCATTCGTTTTGATGCATCCGAAGGTAAATTTTATTAAAAACGTCCTTGGAGATGTTGAAGATTTTATTTTTCAGCCAAACGCGAAAGGGAATGTTATTCATGCCGATAGTCAAGTGGAGGTAGAAACTTTTAAGCAAGACACTATCGATCAAGATGGAGAAGACGATAAATGTGATTGAAGAGAAACTTTTTCACTTACCCTCGTATTAACTATGTAACAAAAGATATTATATACATACCTATATATATATATAAATATAGAATTATCAACAAACGTTTTTTATTTATTTTATTGAGAAAATAAAACAAAGAAATCGTTTTCCGGCTATTTGGGAAAAAATATGTAATTCAATGGGTTAATAAAAGATAAAATGTTGATTAGGTATATTGAGAAATATCCACATACAGTTTGATGTACAATATTCAATTAATTTTTTTAGATTGAGGACAGAATCATGTCACAAAGCGTCCGTAAGATTAAATGTACTATTTTACTAATAAGAAAATACAAAAGAAATTCATTGAGTTTCGAAAGAAAGAATTTGCTTCGTATTCCATTTCATTTTTTTCCTAAAGTGTCTTTTGAAATGGTAAAGGACAGAGAAACAGTAATTCAAAAATACCAACGAATTTCTTTTAAATTTTCTATAAATCGAAAAATATTTAATTATATTTGGTAGAAATTAACATTTTGCATAAATAAATTATTGTAAAAAGAATGTCTTTATAAATTTACTGTTGAAAATATGTCTTTTGGTAATTGCCTTGAAATAATGTTAATATATTTGTATTAATCTGAGTTTAAAAAAAAATTTGTTTAGATAACAAGAAAGGACAACAATATTACTATAATGTTTGAATGACTGGCATTTATATGAATAATGGATTTACTTATTTGTCACTTTTGACGATAAAGTTGCATGCAAGACGATACAGATTGAAGAATCACAGTTGTCGAAATGTCCATTAAACTCAATTCATGCGTTGCAAATTTACAAAAATAACTGCTAAAGTTTCTATAAAACCGTAGGCCAGTCAAAAGATGATTTGTCAAGTCTAATTTCTTAAATTTATTATAAGAAACTTTACATAATTCGACTGGTCTATCACTAAAGTGAATTTAATTAGAATAATTTCATTTAGAACCTTATAAATATTTATTTAAACGTTTACAAAATCGTAAAAAACATTCTCTTTATATCATTCTTACCATTGGCTCTGCTCACACTATTCCGCACCTCGGGTATATAATTCCTTGAAAAACCTTAGGATAAAACAATCAATCTGGGATATGATATGATTTTACAAAGGATGAATTTTTTTAAAACTTTGAGCTGTTTTTCACAAAAAAAATCAGTTTAAACCAGCTTTACAGTTCGTAATAATTATTAATTTTCAATTTTTTTGTTGGTAACCACATTGAAAATAATTTAAATAATTGCAGGAAGAATTGCGAACTGTAAAGCTGAAAGATTGCACTAGTCAAAAATTGATATACTTTTTTCGGTATTTAAAAGGAAAATAAAATAAATTGTCTTGAAGTTTATCTACGAAAAAGAAAAAGAGTATCTACGAAAGGTACTTTTATCTTTTATATACCAAAAACACTCTCAAAAATGGCATTTAATTTTAGTAAAGGTATTAATTTGTTCTAAAAGGATATCCCAATTCAAATACATAATTTCAGGCAACACTATATTTTATAATCATTGAGTATTTCACTGTTTATAAAGCTTTTCTTATTCAATCACTCGAAAAGACATTCCATATCGAAGTGCTATTTTCTTTTTTCAAATTAATACTAATAGAAAACTCCAAAAAAAACATGATAAACTTTAAATTAAGTTTCTGTTAAAACCGATATGGCATATCTACTAATTGTCCCATGATTACTATAATTTTTTGACTAGTCAAATTTAGAAATTTTATATACAATTTTAGTACATTTCAAATTCGACAATGGACGAGTTCCATACAAGGAATTTACTGCCAACATAACGAACAAAAAAATACTGAAAAAGGCTAGTCGCATAAGTTTTCAGGTCTATTTAGTTTGGGGTATTTTGCATCTTCCAGTTGATGAAAAACTAATGACAGCTGTCAATTCATATGCCAACATAACGAACGAAAAAATACTGAAAAAGGTTAGTCGCATAAGGAAGTGGTTTTTCCCTTTACCACCCATGTTGTACCCGGAAAGTTTGCAGATCTATTTAGTTTGGGGTGTTTTACATCTTACAGTTGATAAACAACTAATGACAGCTGTCAATACAGGTTTGTTTGTGTTTCGTCAACTGTAAGATGTAAAATACCCCAAACTAAATAGATCTGCAAACTTTTCAGGTACAACTTGGGTGGTAAAGGGAAAAACCACTTCCCTATGCGACTAACCTTTTTGTTGGCACCAATTCCCTTGTTTGAAACTGTCAGATGACAAACCTTCAATAAATATCGACGTTTTTTTTTGACAATTTTGTACTAAACAATAGGAAATAATTCATGTAGGACAATTACCATTTTTTTTTAAATAAAAAAACCGCTTGTGCCTTATGATAGATAATATGCTAACTCTAAAAATTCAAATAACTTAAATCATATATACAAACAAAATAATATAATTATGACCAGATATACATAGGTTTGTATTTGAGTTGTCAGACAAAATGGATCTCAAAATTAACGTAAAAAAAGCAAATTTTTGAAAATTTCAAGAACCATTTTCCTCCCCAAAAACGACAAATAACTAAAACAAAAAATAAAATCCAACACTCACACAAATAGCACATATTTTAATACTAAACAGTTCATCGATAAACTGACTGCTTACCAGTTATTTTGTCTTCGGCAATGGACGTACTAAATAAAGTTTTTCTCCTTGTTTATTGGTATAAATAGGCGCCCTCTGGTAATGATCGACTAGTTGATCTAACGTGTGGAATTTTCGTTGTCCTATGCAATAGAGAGCGCCCTCTACGTGGACGCGGAAATGTTTATTTCTACCAGGAGCTTTTAGAGATACGGAATAATCGCCCATCTGAAATAAAAATATTTGAAGACAACAAAATACAAAAAATTTGAGGTTCTGAAAAAGTTAACAAAAGCATTTTCCTAGAGCTGTAAAAGTATATAGAAAGTTTCCCGTTGATATTAAGATAATTAATAGCATCTACGAATCTTTGGGTACTTACATTTGTTTCACTATCCCTAATGAGAAAATCTCCGTCATGTCCGTGCTGATTCAACAAATTATCACACACATATCTGGTGATACTGCCGTAATACCAGGGTTTATCGATCAAATGCGGTTTTTCCGTCATCGAAACTTGAGATCGTTCCATGGATGTTTCCATTGTGCTGGGTCTGTTTCTCTCTTGCAAAGGTCGTTCTAAATAATCGTGCAGTTCTTGTAAATAATTACGAGGAACAAGACCTATTTGTCCTTGGGAATTCCTTGCTTTGTACCATTCTGGGTCGCTAGCTGGCCTATCTAAAATTTCTAGTCGATCTCCTTTTTCGAAGGATAATTCTTGTTCGTTAGACGATGAAAATGAATAAAGGGCGACGACGATATCGAGTACGTTTTCGGCCATTGCGTAAGTGTGAACGGTATCGTCGATATCGCCCTCTTCTTGGGTATAATTCGAAGGAAACCAACCAGAGATGTTGCTACTCTGTCCTCTCCACCATCCTAAGAAAAAAATATACTTACTTATATTACATTACAGAATTAAAGTGAAAAAAAAACTTACCGTCATTGCTTTTTTCTAAAATAAGTATCCTAGAGCCTTTAACGAGTGACAATTCATCTGGTTGTTGGGCTTGGTAATTATACTTAACAATGGCAACTCCGATTGCTTCTGAGGGATCTGCTGGCAGACGACGTGCCATATTTGGAGATTCTACAGTACGAGAAGGTGAATTGTTTGATGGAAGTGTTTTCGAACCTGAACCTTTCTTAACCTAGACATATAAATAACGCATTTTTCGTATCTTTCAATGAATATTTGTTACTAACCTTTTTTTTAATACTATCAAACAACGAGGGTTTTTCCTTCTTCACGTAATTACTTGGCACATAACCGCCTTGTCCTCTGGAATTTTGTACTTTCCACCAATGTTTTGAATCGTCTAAAAGTACGTATCGTTCGTTCTTTTTAAGGTCCAATTCTTGTGGTCCTTGATGTTCATAATCATACTTCGCAACCACGTAGCATATATCGTCTTGGCCACTTTTGCCTAATAAAAAGAATATATCTCTGACAATTCGACGAAATTTGTTCAACATTTTCAACGAAAACACACAATTAGGTTAGATTTTTTTCTGTCTCCTTTTTTAATTTCTGTAATTATTTTGATAAGAGATAATCTTCAATCTAAATTATATCCAGAGACAAATAAATTATTTTAAACACCAATAAAGACACATGTCTAATTTGATCCAATAAAGCAAACTGGTTTAAAAAAAAAACTAAAAACATCACCTAACCTAACCTTATTTTATAACAAAATATGTGACCTTTTAGACCTTTTTTTTTCAAATTCTGTTTTTAGATACATTTTCTGGACACTATGTATATAATTTAGATGTTTCATTGTAAAAATTATTTATGATTCTCAATAATTTAATTCCAAGATAATCTTCATTCATCATTGTCATAAACAAATAAAATATTCAAATAGTAATTAAAAACAATAAATTAAATTGACAAAAAAATGATATTATAGGTAGAGAAATAAGATTAGATAATACAGCAATATATAAAATTACTGTAGAGCATGTCAGTTAGACAAGAATTGATATATTGGTTCACTAATATGAAAACATCTTCTCCAACTATTAATCACTCTAAGTAGAAGAGCAAACAAACCAAAACATTACAAGTGGTATAATAGGTAATGATTGTATTATACCATCACGTTTAACATTTTTATAATATAAGCATAGATCAGCTAAATCTAAGCAAGCATTGTATGTGCATTGGGATATTTACCATGTCTGACTGGTGTAGCCATTTGATGTGGAGAAATTCTTGGTCCGTAGTTATTCCAAGAGTGCTCCGGCATTCCACGAATTGATCTGGTTTCCAACATGACAACAAGCACAACTAACTAGTAAGTGCTAGCTGACATACATGCTTCTATGCTACAACAATTTGCTCAGCTCCAATGCTTAAAAAAATATAATGGAGTTATCATGCGTTAGTAGTATATAATATCTTAATCCAAGGGTTTTTTTTTGTACATAGTTTGACTTAAGAATTATTCAGTTCACAGTAATTGATTATAAATAGAAGGCACCTTAAAATGGTATCAATTAACTGACAATTACCTTAATTTTACTTCCAATAACATTGAGATTGATATTTTGGTTAATAAATATATTTCAATAGATGTGTAAAAAACAGATGGGTTCAAAACGATAAGATCTACCTTTGGATTAAAATGTTAAGTACCATTTTTTCAACTAAAAAAAATAATAAATAAAACTTCAGTAAGCAAGTGTTATTTATGATATCTTTAGGTTTGTATATCCTATATGACTCACTGGATCTTTGTGATAAGTATACTATCAAAATAATAATGGATAATCTCTGCAAGGGGGAACATACAAATTTCCCACAGGCAGGTTTAGATGGGGTGGGACCAAAACAGTGCAATATCGAGCGATTTTATAGCGTTCACTTACCAATTTTCAAACTTGACATATTCCTCTGCCGCTCATATGTATTTTCCACAATGTACCATTAAACAGAAATGAATATTTATCACAATAGAAGATAATTTCCGACATAACAATCACAGTGAACGGCAATGGGAATATCTACAGAAAAAAAGTTTGATAGATTGACGAGATGTCGCTTTGTCGCCAAGGCCATTAAAATAATAAACAGCGCGAAATTTAAATTCAGTTTACTTCCAATTAAAATTTTATGCAAAACTTTGATAACTCGATATTATAAGAACTAGTTTGTACATTGTAGTTATTGCTCTATTTTCAAACTATCAAAAACATTCAGTATTTTGTAAATTAAAAATTTAGAATACAGTAAATTGAAAAGAACAATTGTGTACCTGTTTGGGAGTGATTTGCTTTGCTTACAAATATTTTCTAAATCCAAATAAATAGGATA
This sequence comes from Galerucella nymphaeae, assembly GCA_963978555.1. Lineage (NCBI taxonomy): Eukaryota > Metazoa > Arthropoda > Insecta > Coleoptera > Chrysomelidae > Galerucella > Galerucella nymphaeae. The sequence continues at coordinate 103,177 of OZ021712.1, forward strand.
AAAGAAAAATGTTTTTAACTAAATTCTGAATAATACTAGACCACTCTGTATTTATGTTAACATATGAAATAAAATCAATGACAGTAAGATCACGATGACATGATATTTGGCGCTGAAAATACTGATTTCTGATTGGCTTAAACTTTAAAAAGTTAGGTTGGCTATATCGAAATTTCCTATTGACACTCAAAAAGTTAAGACTTATACCCGAAAGTGTACGGATATATACGAGGATGACTCGATTGAGCTAGGTTTTTACTTGAAAAAGTATACCAGCTACCAACTTTAAAAAGTACCGGCAGTAACTATTATATGTCCAGTCTTTGTAGCGTGTGTTGTAATTTTTTTACATCAAAGTTGAAATAAAGTTGTAGATAACGGCGGCTGGCTCAAAATGGGCGATAAAGGTGATGCAGAAACATTCGACGATGCAGTAGAAGAAAGAGTGATAAACGAAGAGTACAAAATATGGAAGAAAAATACACCCTTTCTTTACGACTTGGTAATGACCCATGCCCTAGAATGGCCTTCCCTTACTGCTCAATGGTTACCAGACGTTACAAGGCCCGAAGGAAAGGATCACTCTATACACCGGCTTATCCTAGGAACACACACATCAGATGAACAAAATCACCTCTTGATAGCCAGTGTACAATTACCAAACGAAGATGCTCAGTTTGATGCCTCGCATTACGACAATGAAAAAGGAGAGTTTGGAGGGTTTGGATCGGTCTCTGGTGAGTACAAAACCAAGTATTACAATTATTTCTAGCTAATTTGATATTAATTTTAGGTAAAATTGAAATAGAAATTAAAATAAACCACGAAGGAGAAGTGAATAGAGCTCGTTATATGCCACAAAATCCATGTGTTATAGCCACAAAAACCCCATCTAGTGATGTACTAGTTTTTGATTATACTAAACATCCCAGCAAGCCTGATCCAAGTGGGGAGTGCCACCCAGATTTAAGACTGAGAGGACATCAAAAAGAAGGCTACGGTTTATCCTGGAACCCCAATCTAAATGGTTATTTATTATCAGCAAGTGATGACCATACAATTTGTTTATGGGATATTAATGCTACACCTAAAGAGAACCGCATAATTGATGCTAAGACAGTTTTTACGGGACACACAGCTGTTGTAGAAGATGTTGCTTGGCATTTATTACATGAAAGTCTGTTTGGTTCCGTTGCTGACGATCAAAAGCTGATGATATGGGACACAAGATGTAATAACACCAGCAAACCCTCGCACACAGTTGATGCACACACAGCTGAAGTAAATTGTTTAAGCTTCAACCCTTATTCAGAGTTTATCCTAGCAACCGGCAGTGCCGATAAGACAGTAGCTCTTTGGGATTTACGAAATTTGAAACTTAAATTACACAGCTTTGAATCTCACAAAGATGAAATATTCCAAGTACAATGGTCTCCACATAACGAAACTATTTTAGCTTCATCAGGAACTGACAGGAGACTCCACGTCTGGGATTTGAGTAAAATTGGAGAAGAACAAAGCCCCGAGGATGCTGAAGATGGTCCTCCAGAATTATTATTCATTCACGGAGGGCATACTGCTAAAATATCTGATTTTAGTTGGAACCCCAACGAGCCTTGGGTTATTTGCTCAGTGTCTGAAGATAATATAATGCAGGTATGGCAAATGGCTGAAAATATCTATAATGATGAAGAACCAGAGCAACAAGCTTCAGATATTGAAGCCACGGCAAGTTAAGTGGAAAAAAAATTGGACATTCTTAACTTGTTTTATTTTTTGTTAGTAATAAGTTTGTATCGTAAAGTTTAACTTTGTAATAAATTATCAAATTTGTCATTATTATTTTATTCGAGTTTTTTTTATTTGTTTTTGTATGGAATAATGTGATATTCTACAAAATTACCTAAAATTCTGTAGAAATGTTTCAACCAGCTTCAAGACAACATCATTTTGTTTTCAATTTTAGAATTAACAATCGCTTTTTTAAACTGAATCTTCTCTAGCCTCATTAAGCGATCAATTTCCTCATTTTTGTTGGTTTTTTTTTATTAAATTTGTCACTTTTAGCAGAAGATTGGTGGAAAAAATGAAATAAAAACAATAAATTCTCTGAATGTTTACTCTATATACATTTACAACTCAAAATATTTCCTATTAATAAAATATTAGGAAAAGGAAACTATTAATCAACATCACTCAATTTTCAATACTTATGAAGTAGGAGTAACCTCTATTCAACATGTTTTTGATTTTTTTTTTTAAATTAATCATTTGTATAAAGGGAAATTTAGAAGAAAAAAAAATTGTTAAACTCAAAGCAATAATATGCAGTCCCAATTTTATAAATTCAATATAAAAAAACAATGAGCTTGAATCAATTTTTTTACAATTATTATCATTCATTAATAGCATATTCTGGTTACTTTTCTTGCTAAATTTGTTTTTTAAATTAATAGGCTTTTTTTCGTTATGAAAAAAAATGATGTAGGCAAGCTCATTGGTTCTACCTTCTCCTAAAGAATTTTACCTTACAACAAACACGTAATCTCCAGACTTACCTTATAAACTTTTTAATAAAACAAAATAAACTGAATTTACAAGAGTAATTATCAATAATATATAATTATTTATTAGTTAAATTCAGATAGCGTTGAGGGTTGACGTGAATTTTAAAGCCCAGTCAAGGCGTCAACAATAAAAACACTGTAAAAATTAGACAGTTTCAGTCGAATAAGTTTATAAAAACAGTCTGAAAACGAACCGCGCGCGAGAAATAAAAAAAATTAATATCATGATTTATAAATTACAGGTAAATTGTTTATAAAATCTGCGCATGACTTTTATATTCCATCACAATCGTTTTTTTATTTAATAAATTAAGTTATATTTTACGAGTCGACCGATAAGTTAATAAGAAAATAGCAAAGCAGCAGCGTTTTTACGCGACGCATTCAACTTAAGTCAGTTAATCGACTCGTAAATGGATCACATTTCCGTTTCTTAAAGCAAATAATAAATTACCTACGAGTTACATATTATCATGCTCAGATCCTTTTTTTTATGTACGGTCATTTTAAAATGGATTTCTTTTTTTAATTTTAAATGTTTTTCCGTCTTTATCCCCCACAGAATATTTATTCAATTCAATGATCCTCTAAACACAAAAATCAGGGCCAATAACAGAATTTTATATTTAATTTAAGGATGTAATACAGAGTAGTGAGTGGTAATAGACGATTCTAAATTTTCTGGAAATAAATACGTCAATTTTCTAGAAAATTTAGAATTTTCAAGATTTTTTTCACTGCCCTGTAAAAAATCGTGAAACGAATATTAAAAGTACGGCAAAGCTACCTTTCCGTGGCCCATAAACCCGCTTTAGATTAAACAAATTATCTTCTGTATGTTCCTTGTGGTATATTATTTATTCTTTTTTTTTCTATTTTTTTTTAAATTAAACTACAATGTTTTAAAATATTTATTTCAACGATTCGGTAGCGTTCCAGCTACCGTTGTCAACAAAAAAAAATAAATCAAAAAGAAATAAAATTTAATGAATGAAAAAAAATAATAAATAAATAAGAAAAAATTGAAATAAAAAAAATTTTAAAAATTGAAAAAAAAATTTAACTGTACCGAAACGTTGAAATAAATATTTTAAAAACATTGTGGTTCAATTCCCAAAAAAAATAGAAAAAAAAATATAAATTATTTTCTGTATTTTCCTTGTGGTATATTATTCATTCTTTTTTTTCTATTTTTTTTTAATTAAACCTTAATGTTTTTAAAATATTTACTTCAACGTTTCGTTAGCGTTCCAGCTACCGTTGTCAAGATAAATAAAAAAAAAATCAAAAAGAAATAAAATTAAATGAATGAAAAAAAAATAATAAATAAATAAGAAAAAATTGAAATAAAAAAAATTTTAAAAATTGAAAAAAAAATTTAAAAAAAACGACAACTGTACCGAAACGTTGAATTAAATATTTGTGGTTCAATTCCCAAAAAAAATTGAAAAAAAATATAAATTATTTTCTGTTTTTTCCTTGTGGTATATTATTCATTCTTTTTTTTCTATTTTTTTTTTAATTAAATCACAATGTTTTTAAAATATGTATTTCAACGTTTCGTTAGCGTTCCAGCTACCGTTGTCAAGATAAACAAAAAAAAATAAATCAAAAAGAAATAAAAATAAAAAAATGAAAAAAAAAATAATTAAAAGAAGAGAAAAAAAAATTTTTAAAAATGAAAAAAAAAATTGACAACGGTACCGAAACGTAGAAATAAATATTTAAAAAAAATTGTGGTTTAATTCCAAAAAAAAAAAATAGAAAAAAATACAAATTATCATTGATAGATATTCAAATTAAATAAATATTCGTGTTGGGTTTTTTCTCCAATTTTACAGTATATTCCCGAAAAATTCGTTTACATACACCTTCGGTAAGAGGGATTCACTCAAACATTACTATATACATTAATTGGTTTGTTTTTAAGAGAAGGCTCCAAGAAAAGTAATCAATTTCGGGAGAAACCGTTTAAATTGAAAGAATTTCCTACACGAGAAACCAAAATTTCATATTTAACAACAAACAAATCATTTTTCCATCCAAGTGAATACCTCCCCCAATAAAAATTGATCAAGGCAGGTAACATTCCTTCCAAATTATCTCCACATTATTTTTAATTCGAAACCTAAATCGTCTTATATATAAAAAATATTTATATAATATGTACACGAATAACTTAAAATGAACGTACATTTGTATGTATACACGTAGATGTGTTTTTGTGTGTGTGTGTCTATTTTTTTTATAATTATTTAGATATAAAGTAAGGAAGCGACGTTCTCTCTTTCACACTCTCTCCCTCCCGTTCTCTCGTTTCTTTTTTTTTATAATATTTCTGTGTGGCTAATGTTGAACTTTTTTTTTATAAATAAATTACTTTTTGTATGTTATTAGTAATTATTATCCTGGTAGAAAGATCAAAATTTGAAACCTTCATTTGGAACGTTCGTATTTGGATCAAAAGTGAAACCCGTTTCGCCAGTAGATGGAGCTATATTAGAATCTTCGACCTCCTAAAACACAAAAAAAAATAAATATTAACCTGTATAAACATATTTAGAGAAAAACTCAGCTGGAACGCTACCGAAACGTTGAAATGAATATTTTAAAAACATTGTGGTTTAATTAAAAAAAAAAAAAAATAGAAAAGAAAAATACAAATTATCATTGATAGATATTCAAATTAAATTCATTCTTTTTTTTATATTTTTTTTAAATTAAACCACAATGTTTTTAAAATATTTATTTCAACGTTTCGGTAGCGTTCCAACTACCGTTGTCAAGATAAACTAAGAAAAAATAAATAAATAAATGAAAAATAATAATAAATTGATAAATAAATGAAAAATAAGAAAAAAAAAAAAAATTAAAATAAAATTGACAACGGTACCGAAACGTTGAAATAAATATTTTAAAAACATTGTGGTTCAATTCCCAAAAAAATAGAAAAGAAAAAAAATACAAATTATCATTGATAGGTATTCAAATTAAATTCATTCTTTTTTTTATATTTTTTTTAAATTAAACCACAATGTTTTTAAAATATTTATTTCAACGTTTCGGTAGCGTTCCAACTACCGTTGTCAAGATAAACTAAGAAAAAATAAATAAATAAATGAAAAATAATAATAAATTGATAAATAAATGGAAAATAAGAAAAAAAATAAAAATTAAAATAAAATTGACAACGGTACCGAAACGTTGAAATAAATATTTTAAAAACATTGTGGTTCAATTCCCAAAAAAATAGAAAAGAAAAAAAATACAAATTATCATTGATAGGTATTCAAATTAAATTCATTCTTTTTTTTATATTTTTTTTAAATTAAACCACAATGTTTTTAAAATATTTATTTCAACGTTTCGGTAGCGTTCCAACTACCGTTGTCAAGATAAACTAAGAAAAAATAAAAATAAATAAATAAAAAATAATAATAAATTGATAAATAAATGAAAAATAAGAAAAAATAAATAAAAAAAATGAAATAAAATTGACAACGGTACCGAATAGTTGAAATAAATATTTTAAAAACATTGTGGTTCAATTCCCAAAAAAATAGAAAAGAAAAAAATACAAATTATCATTGATAGATATTCAAATTAAATTCATTCTTTTTTTTTATATATTTTTTTTAATTAAACCACAATGTTTTTAAAATATTTATTTCAACGTTTCGGTAGCGTTTCAACTACCGTTGTCAAGATAAACTAAGAAAAAATAAAAATAAATAAATAAAAAATAATAATAAATTGATAAATAAATGAAAAATAAGAAAAAATAAATAAAAAAAATGAAATAAAATTGACAACGGTACCGAATAGTTGAAATAAATATTTTAAAAACATTGTGGTTCAATTCCCAAAAAAATAGAAAAGAAAAAAATACAAATTATCATTGATAGATATTCAAATTAAATTCATTTTTTTTAAAATTAAACCACAATGTTTTTAAAATATTTATTTCAACGTTCCAGGTACCGTTGTCAAGATAAACTAAGAAAAAATAAAAATAAATAAAAATGAATAAAGAAAAATTGAAAAAAAAAAATATATATATAAAAAAAAATAAAAAATGAAAAAAAATATATAAAAAATAATAATAAATAAATAAAACAAAAATAAAGAAAAATGAAAAAAAATTGAAAAAAAATAAAAAAAAATTGACAACGTTGAAATAAAAAAAACTCACCTCTCCACCGAAATATTGCTCGATAATTTCATATGCCAATTTATAAATATCGATGTTGTCGTGATTTTGTAGGTTTTCAATTTTATCTAAGCCATTACATTCTTCTATCATTGTGCACAGCTGTTCGGCTTGCGGGCCGGCCATTTTGAGCATATTATTAATACCATCCAGCACAATCTAAAAAATATAAACAAAATAAACCGTTTTTTTCAACGAAAAAATACCTCAAAACTCACTTGAATAACAGTAGCATCCTTACAATTAAGAAGGTCACAGAACGGAGGTATAACACCTTCTTGTATCAGTCTAGCCACTTGTTCTTTATCACCACCTATCGTCAAATTACTAATAGCCCAAGCGGCTTCTTTTTGCGTTTGGAAATCACCTTTTGTTAGATTAAGTATAATTTTGGGTAACAGACCCGCGTCGATAACTGCTTGTACTTGCGTTCTATTACCAGCAGTAATGTTTGACAGGAACCAAACGGCTTCCTTACAAATTTTTTCCTTATGGTGCACCAACAATGTAGGAAAGTGACTAAGCGCGTCGCAGTTGAGTACTATTTGGGTTTGTTCGTCTGTACCGGTAACTATGTTACCTACGGCTCGCAGAGCTGCCGTTTGTACTTTTACTTCTTTATGGCTGAGAAGAGGAATTAATTTCGGTACTACGCCACTGTCTATTACCATTTGTATTTGATTATTGCCTCCGTCTGTTAGGTAACTTAAAGCCCAAACTGTATCTACTAATATCTAAAAAAAAATTAAATTAAAATAAAGTGTATCATTACGAGCAAATATTATAACTTACATTGACATCTGTGTGATGGATTAAAGCGTTAAGAGCAGGTAAAAGTTCCTCTATTGTCCTTATAGGTGGAGGTGGGTCCTTGTTTCTACACAAATTTACAATAACCCAAGTAACATTCCTCAAAAACGAAATCGGTATTTCAGGTTTTATAAATGACAATAGTGGATCTACCACTCCCAATTCAATAACATAGTCTCTAAGTATTGGGCCATCACCTATTATGTTACCTAAAGCCCAAACTGCTTGTTCGCAAACGTTTTGGTGAGGCGAATGAAGAAGCATTAGGAATAGAGGTACTGCTCCAGAGGCAACAACCTTATTTGTTTGTACCGATGTACCAGATGCGATATTTGTCAAAGCCCAAGCTGCCTCAAACTGTAAAGATGGATTATCTTGTCTATCTAAACACTTGACAAGAATAGGTAAAATTCCACTGGCTATGAGAGCATCTATAGGTGGATTTCTATCGGAAGAGAGCAATTTTCTAGCAGATTGTACTGCCATTAGCTGTACTGATGGATTATCATCTGCAGCTGCTTGTTCTACTAGCTGTTCTAAGTTGGTGTTTGATAATGATTTTTCTATATCATCTTCATCTGTAGAATCTACTACTGGTACATTGCGACGTTTCTGTAAAGTTTCTTCGCGTTTATTTTTTCTAAGTTCCACTGTAACTTCAGTTCTCCTTCTTCGCATTTCCTGAAAAGTAACAAAATATTGTTTTCTAATAACTATTAATTATAAAAATTTCATAATACTCTATTACTTAACTTGAATGTAATATTGAATTTATGTTTTTCATGATTTAATATAACATATTTCTTGGCTGTAATTATATGCTAGTAATAGTAAACTATAATTCTATACATGTTGAAAGGCAAAAAAAATTATTTTACTGACCAACCAAATGATATTTTCTTTTTTCTACACTAGGAGATAAAATTAATAAATATTTACAACTAAAGAAATTGGAAAGAATAATCATATTCGTTATAGAATAAAGAAGACCTGTATTTATAATGAAAACCAATATGACTATGCTATTTGGTTTTTAATTAGTTTAATTAAGAATATTCTTTGTAGATCAAAGGATTGTAAATAACATTGACAAAAATGATAAGTATCCTTGAATTTTCTAATCCCATTTTTAAGCTATTAATCACATTCTGTATATTCAATATTTTCTTATTAACTGTTGACTTTTCTTAATTTTTATAATTATAATAATCAATAGATGACTCAGTATTGCAAATAAATATTCGTATCAAGAAACTCTTGACATGTGGATATGACCTAAAAAATATGATGGAGGACAATATCTATGTCTACATTTCGATATTAATATCAATTTCAACACCTTTAATATTTGATTTCTTCTATTATTATTAAAATTACTTACATCTTGGTCTTTTCCTTTGTTCTTAAAATTTTGCAGACGGTTTTTATAAGCAGCAGGATCCGCCATTTTTTACGATTTTGACAATGCCAAACACGAGGGAAAAGCCGGGTTATTATTTTCTATCTTTTATCTTAATTGACTTGAACTAATGTGCATATATTATTCGTATGCCAGCAATTTTCTAGTTTTCACTTCACAGAAACCTCGCTCAGTAATGTAACGACTTGTTTATAACTTTGGAAAATTGCTCACCATCATTTTCTTAGGAACTTTCAATTTCTAAAAGTAACCTAACCTGTAACCACTTGAAAGAATTTGGTCAGTAATGTTGGCAACAGCTGTTCTTCTTTTTTGAAAATAAAAAGGAGCTGGCGACAGGTCCGACTTAGAAGATCTGTACACACAGTGCTGTATTCAGAAATTTTAACTACCTTAGTTTATATTTCAATGGTTTACAGGAAAAAACGTTAAATTTAAAAAAAAATTTATTTCGTCTTAAGCTATACATTAAATTGAACTTTAGGTTTTTGTTCTCTTCGATTTATACTTTTTACTGGAATTAGTACAAGACCACTGAGTAATACTGCCGCTCCGGACATTATAAAACAGTATTTGTAAGTTCCTGTATATAATCTCAGAAATGAGGCTGTAGGTATGCCTATAAAGCTGGCCAAGCCATAAAACAAAATGGTAATCCCGAAAGCGTTTGTCAAATTTTCTAAACCAAACAGGTTCGCCAATAGGACTGTTCGTAATGTCGTGAAGCTGGCTTAAACAAGACATAGTTAGTAAAAGTGACAAGAGAAAATTCACATACTAACCTACACAAAATCCATAAACTATAGCTGAAGTTAATTGTCCTATCAAAGTAGTCCAGATGCCTGAAAAAAGTATGAAACTCCCACCAACAATTAGAGTTAAATAGCTCACTGTCATCGGATCCAGTGCGGGCCAGAAAGAAACACATCCACAAGCAACTCTTCCCAAGCAATTAGCCAAGCCCATTACTGAGAGTAATTTCGTGGGCCAACCTTTCTCCAATCCTAATTCTTCCCCTAAAATTAAAACATAAGAAACATTTACGTGTATTTTATGCCAACACTATAAAATAATTACCTCGTTCTACCATAAATACAAAGGGTGCATATAGACCGATCATCGTTAAAAACGAACTTAAAGTTAAAATTAGAAAAGATACAGACTTGAGAAGACTTAGATCTAACATTGTTGCTATGACTCGAAGAACAGCTTCTGGACAACAAATACATTGTCTTTCTTCTTCTAAATCTTTTTGAGTCATCACTCTCGATACTGACATATGATAGCCCTGGAAAATTATTAAATATACAACACTTTATATGATAGAGAGACTTAAACTCACAATATTTTGTGGATAATTCGAAGCAGTAGATTTAGCTGTAATCGTAGTACGTGATTGTTTATTGTATTCAGGAAGAAGAGATAAAGATCCAAAATTATACAAAATATCATCTCTATACATTGGTCGATGAATATTTTTATTAGCACAACACAGAAAACTCCAGCAAGCGTTCCATTTTTCTTGGCACCTATCGCAACATGCTTTACAGGCGGAACTACTGCAATTAAAAAGTGTAAAAAATAAATTAAAAACATCGCGTGTAAAGCTACCGAAAACAATGTCGACAACACGTCGATAAGCAACAACCCATTTCATCTGATTTTGAATTCGTTGAATGATATCCAGAGAGTCGAGATGAGTATCCGGAGAAAACTCGACCAAATACACTTCTTTGAATACTGTTGCTTTCTACATCTGGAAGTATAGCTGAAATTATAATAGTTTTAAATGAGCATCTCTGTATATTCTATAATATTGTGCTCATACCCATATATGTAGACGTTTCATCCGCAACTTTAGAGACGTAGAAGTCGTTGGTATATTCAGATATTCTTGGATAAACGATATTATGAAACTGATCAAAAATCTTACTAATCTGCAAACCCTCATCTGATTCTACCAAAACAAACGTTCCAATAGAATCTGAGTCCGAATCACGCCGCTTTTCTACCTCAACTATTAATGTGGATTTGATTGGTTTCAACGCCAATGTCAAGACGGTTAACACAAAAAACGATCCTTTAAATTAAACATTTTTATCTTAGAATCTCAATACTATCCAGGCGACGATTCACCTACCACTTATAAAAAGAAATTTCGTTCTCCAATGGTAGTTTCCGAGTAGATTTGAGTTCTTAAATATCACCGGAAAGCCCATAATTCCAGCTGACACACCGATAACGGAAATAGCAGTGGCTAATGCTCTGTATTTTTCAAAATAAAATCCAACGTCCAATAACATAACTGTGTATACCATATCAAACGAGAATCCGGCTCCGACGCCTATTAAAAGTGTAAATAACAAAAAGTTTTCCGCATAACTGGCGCCCAAAAAGAGTAATGTTGAAAATAGTGCGCCAAAAAATCCCACACAACGAAATCCAAATCTGTTACATAGGGCGCAAGCCACTGGACCTGCAAAACAATTTTTTGAGTAGAAAGCAAGTCGATTTTTATTATTTTACCGGAAAAATAGTATACGCCAGTCATGTATGAACTAATCATGGCAACGTCACTAGTTTGCTTATTAAAACTTTCTGCAATTTCGCTGAGGAATATACCAAAAGTATAACAAACACCATCCATGAGAAAGTAAGATATGAAAGCTATTACCACTATCACCCAGCCCCAACCTCCATCAGGTGGAATAACAACGTATTGTTTTATTTGATTTTCTTCATTTATAGGCAGAACCATAGACCTAAAAGTTACATATATTTTTGTTACGTTTATCTTAATATATTATCAAGCCAGTATCTTTTACTTAATTGATTTTTTGGACATTGGTACTGATCTGGTTGATTTTCCATCCTGAATGGATGCGGCATGTTGCGGAAATATTCGTTTATTCAAAGGATTAGAAGGTCCTGATTCATCTTTATGCCTCATAATTCAATCACTTTTTTATTATGTCTTCAAAGTGTATGTCAAATTTGAAGTATACTTTCAAAATAAGAGAGAATTGATAAACGTAATTATGAGGTTACTATGGTAGAAACTTCTCTGAAGTAAAACGTGTTGCCTACCTAGTAGTATCCTTATATGATCTTGAACTATTTTGACACTGACAGTATGACGTCAGGAAGGTGCGTCATGTTTAGACCCTGCGTAATTCCATATGATTTTCCTTATTCCATTTAAATAATGAACTTTCACAAGACAGTCAAGAGGAATGTCTCTTTATGACGAATGAAACATTCACATAAATGATTTAATTATCTAATTAAAAGTGAACACTGGTGATATTTGTGATAATTTTTGTTGAATATGTTACAAAGGACTCAGTCCAAAGATATAGCGAATCGTGTTGTGATAATTTTTATATACTGAACTGAAGTTTTTTTCAGAACAAATAATCATATTTATAACTATATTTCTTTGTTGAATAATGGGATTGCTATTTGCCAAATTATGGAGCCTTTTTGGCAATGAAGGTATTATACACGTTAATTTGTAGGTTAGATATCATTGAAGTTTATCAAAAACAAACCCTTTGATTTATTTTATTATTAATTATGCATTAAGCATTTTGGTATTAATTAAAACATATTAAAAATAATTACAGAACACAAAATTGTGATAGTGGGCTTAGATAATGCTGGAAAGACTACAATCTTGTATCAGTTTTTAATGAATGAAGTAGTTCACACTAGTCCTACCATTGGTTCAAACGTAGAAGAAGTTGTATGGAGAAATATACATTTTATTATGTGGGACCTTGGAGGTCAACAATCCCTAAGGGCAGCTTGGAGTACTTATTATAGTAACACAGAGGTATGTTAATATTTTAAAAATAGCTATAATTGATAGAAGTTGTTATCCTTATTGAAATTATTATCGTGCTTTTCAATAACTTTGAAGAAAAATGTACCCACTGCTTTCCACGAAAGGTTATTTTGAATTCATTACATTATATAAGATTACGTTTATATATGAGATGAAAAGTTCTTTCTTCTGATTTAAAAAGTAAACATTTTTATCAGTTGAACAAATTCTGGAGTTTATGTAATGTTTACTTTGTTATAAACCAGGTAATATAATAAAGGAAAATCTATTTAGTGTCGACATTTGGGGGATTTTGGGGATAATTTTATTTTGAAAACCTTTTAACAAGGTATTGCATAAACTCTGGTTTGATTTCTCAGGTTATTTATCTTCATTATACTTATCTTTTGCTTATCTCATAGTTTAAATTGCAATTATTAAAAAATCATAACATTGTTTTGCAAAATAATCGTGATCTATTCATGATTCATTTACAGTGGAATGAGTTATCAAAGCCGCGAAAATGTTGTTCAATATTTAGACGTGAATAATTTACATATTTAAAAACTAATTAATCATGCTACAGGCAATGACACCTAGTTGTAAAAAATCGAAATAGCTCAGCTTGATATTCAACAACTAAAAACAGGATTCCCGACAGAAACTAGCAAAAAGCGGTACTGTTTGTTAAAAAAAACAACGATATTAGATAAGAAAATCTCTTAAGAGTTTAAAAAAAGTGTAAATTTCATTTAAACACTTAAAAACGTTAAAATAGTACATTTTAAATGAAAAGTCCTAATGCGCAGACGCAAGTTGTTGCGAAATCGATGTTGGTCGAAGTAGGCTAAAAAATTTCGCGGGAATTCAGTACAGGTTGTGAAAAGTTGTGTTGTCTGTGCCATGTTTCAAACCAAGCTTTTTATTAGTTTTCTGTAAGTAATTATCTTAATTTCATTAATTTATATCACCTCTATTGTTAAAGAGTTAAATTATAATATAGTTAAAGCTGTAATGTTGATAATATCTTCAAAATTTAGGTTTGAAATTACCAACATGTACACTTACGCTTATCCCCTACATTTCCTTTCAATAACCTAATATTAATATTAGGTTATTTATACGAATATTGCAAAAGTTTAGTAATTAATAATTTCCATTTGTATTACTTCTATCTATTGCAGAATAGGTTATTTCGTTGATTTTTTCTTTTAAAGTTTAAGCGTCCCTACCACCATTTTGATTTTAGATATAAATTACTCATTTTCTCTTCCTAGGATAATGATAAAATCTATCTGAATCATATGATTGAATACATAAATTAAATGGCTATTTCAATATAATATACACAAAAGCATTTTTGCATTTTTAAATTAGTCTGGAAATGCTTTTAGCAAAAGTACCTAGTGGGAGGCTAAAAAACTTTGTGCTGCATGTATGTGCCATTTTTCAAATGTAGATGTAGGTTCCTATATCTATCTGTTATATATTTTAAATTGAATAACCTATTGGTTCTTTTAAATCCAAGGTTACTTATAAATATTGTAATAATAATATTTATATATTTATCTTTAGTTCGTAATTGTTGTGGTGGATTCAACGGACAAAGAGAGATTGTCAGTTATAAGAGAAGAATTATGCAGAATGTTAGCAAATGAAGAATTATCAAAAGCAGGTGTTCTAGTCTATGCAAATAAACAAGATGTCAAAGGATCGATGTCTGCATCTGAAATATCCAAAGAACTCGATTTAACCTCCATCAAACAACAACAATGGCACATACAATCTTGTTGTGCCCTTACAGGCGAAGGGTAAGTACTGAATTTGTATTCGTATTCATATTAATCCGTTTTGTATGTGAGAAGACTTATATGTTCACTTTATGTTAATACTATTAAGAAAGTTAACGAAACAGGGCCAGTTTCTTTATATTTTTGAATATAGATTTTGAAAAGTTATTTATTTAAAGGATGATATGAAATGTTTTGAATTTACTGATTAAATTTTAACGTATACATCAGAAATTATGGTCAAAAATGAGTAAAGCAGTGATTTCCTTTCAAATTTTTAGTAGGTAAAAGTATTTAGAATTCAAGGTACTGATTTAGTTCTAAATACCTATGCACTGGAAATACTTTTACGAGCTGGACATAAAGTGATATAACCTTTTTTTATTCCTCTTAGTTGATTCTTTGTATTTTATTTGAATGGTTTTGTTTCTGTTTGATTTAAAATGTGGTTTTTGGGTAGCTGTTTGAGTATATTTTTTATATATTCATTTTTTCTTATGACACAAACAAATTTTAGATCCCCAAGGTATGTATGTTTTATTAAATCCAAGATATCCTCCAAATGATAATTCTAATGATTGCGAGCTTTTTTGTTTTTGAAGGTGGTGCAGTTGAACAAACAATTTGCAAAAATTCAAGGGGTTACTGTTAGATGATTGTTTAAGAACGCAGAAAGAAAATTGCTTGTTCCTTTCCCAATCCAAAAGTGTTACATGAATGAATTTAGTTAGAATGATCCAAGCGAAACAAATTTTCCCGAAACCTCAAAAATACCATCAAAGAGTTAATGAATTTTTGTACTTTTAGGTTGTATCAAGGCTTAGAGTGGATAGTAAGCAGGTTGAAGAAAAAATGACATCATTCCAATAGAATCCATCGATTTTAATTTAATACATTTTTTTTTTCAGTTGTTTGTAAATTTCTTCACACATTTTTGTATAAAGATGTTTTCTCATATTGAGAAAAAATAATAAAAATTAGTACACTTCAAGAAACGACTGTTTTTGCTTTTTTTTTGTAACGAAAAATGCGTCCACTAATATATTTTAATTTTTTTTTTAAATCAAATAAAACAAGTTGGAATTTATGACAAAAATATTTTTTTTTATTATTAACAAAATTTGCTGGGAAACTTTGAAGTGCCAAATAAAAATGTGAATTCGACTTGTTATGTAAAATTCTTCTTCTCATTCTTCATGATAATGAAAATAAAATTATATTTATTGTAATTTTACACCGAACAAACCGTTAGTGTGTTTTTTCTTTTTACTTGAATCAGGTTGATATTTCATAGTGAATTTTTTTCTTGAGTAAACAGACGAATTCTTGGGACAACCAGTATACATTTTTCCCCTAAAGAACTGTCCTTTTGCTCTCTCCAGGTGCAACTTTCTAAAATGTTCATTGATTTTTTTTATTTTTCTCTCAATAAATTGTTAGTGATTCATTGAGACCTAAAAGATCTATTGTGTCCCCTTCCACTTATTTCCCGAGGAAAGTCTTGGAGACTATAGTGGCTCCTTAAGGTTCGTGTTGAAACTCTTGGTGCAGTTTTACTTTGACTTAAACATTCATTTTGATCTCTGATATCGCAAATGGAGTTTTGCACATTTTCTTATACCGTGAATTTCAATAAATTGTTTGAAATTAGGACTGAACGAATAATTTGTTTCAAAAATCATCTTCTGGCAATAGAGGAGTTCAGTCTAAGGTCAGTGTGGCCAACAAAAAGTGTTTTTTTCTGACAAGAATGACAGTTGAGGTCTACTGTTAAAAACATAAGAGTTTGCATGTTTTTTTATCATTGCGAACATCTAGATTGCTTTATTAAAATAATGAATACACCCCCCAAGCGTCCATCTTGAGATCTAAAATAATTTTTAGCTGAATACTCAACATATCAGTGGCCAATAGTTCAAGGAACTCTTGGCATGTCACCATTTCATTTTTGTTATTCAGTCACTAGCTCTGTCCAATAAATGTAACTGTCATTTGACATAACTAGTGACTGAATAACAGAAATGAAATGGTGACATGCCAAAAGAAGTTCCTAGAATTATTGGCCACTTTATATGTTGAGTATTCAGCTAAGAAGTAATTTTAAATTTCAAGATATACGCTTCGGGGGTGTATTCATTATTTTAATAAAGCAAAATAGATGTTAGCAATGATAAAAAACATGCAAAATCTTATGTTTTAAACAGTAGACCTTAGCTTTCATTCTTGTCAGAAAAAAACCACTTTTTATTGGCCATACTGAACTTAGACTGAACTCCTCTATTATTCAACATATTTCTAAAAATCTTTTTATGATATATCACTACAATTTCATATTTTTTGGATTTTTTTTAAGTATATTAGTGTCAAGTGAACTTATTTCTTGAAATATTTAAAAATTTCGTCTGTTTACATATTATTTTAATACTTTTTTGATTAATTTTGGTTGTACCTAACGTTAGGTTTAATTTTTGTTATTTTTAGGACAATTCTGTATAAAAATTAGTAATATAATGTATATACTTACAAATTGGGATTTTTTTTTGCTTATTTTTATAAAAACCCCTCTCAGCCGTTTCTTTTATAGAAATTTACCATATTTTTGCCTCCGCATAGACCTAAAAGATCTATAGATCGTGCCCCCTTACTTCTACTCAGTTTCTGAGGAAAGTCTCTGAAACTAGTAGCTCCTTTAGTCCTATTTCCCGGATGAATTTTAGGACATCTTCAGGTTTCAACTTAGGCAAATGTTCTTCTTCTATCCAGTGATCTCCCAGGTACTGTGCTCTAGAATTCTGGAGTGCTGTGAAGTTGGAAAGTATGACATCTTCCTCGACTATTTTGAGGTTTTTTCAGGTGCCCATTCATGCCACAATGTCCCGTTAGTAACCCTGTTAAAACTCTTAACGCAGTTTTACTTTGACTTTTGATTCATTTGATCTCAACAGATTGTAATCACCCAAAATCTTTGATTGTCTAAGCCCTACTAGATCTTTCCAATGGTCAGATCTTCTCTTTCTTTCTGCTTCACTTATTTCTTCCAATATTACATTGGGACTGATTCCGCAAAAGGGTTCAGGTTCAGAAAGGTATTTCAGTCCCCCTCTTTGCTAGTTCATCTACTATTTCATTTCCTTCTATTCCAGTGTGTCCTGGAATCCATAGTAAGGCAATCCCTCACAACTCCTTATAGATATTAAAACATCAATTTTAGTGATAATTTATTTTAAATTTTTTCCACACCAATCAAAACCTTCCTCAACAACTCCAAATTATTCAACGAAAACACATGAACCCCTCCAAAAATCTCCTTACTATCAAATATCTCCCGCATCAAATTGGCAGCTTGATCAATGCCATATTTTTCGACAGCTTTATCGTGGTTTTTATTTTCCTCCACTATTTCCAAAATACTTGTAGGAACGACAACTCCGCAGAATTTTGACATTGCTATCAAGGTCCTGTAGGAGTTTATTACAAATATTCCTGGGACGATTGGTATTTGGATTCCTATGCTTCGACATCGGTGGACGAAATTAAAGATGGTTGAGTACAGGTAACACGATTGGGTTATGATGAAATCTGCACCGCACGAAACCTGAAAAAATAAATAGAATTTCTGATCATCCAGTATATAATTTTTT
This sequence comes from Galerucella nymphaeae, assembly GCA_963978555.1. Taxonomy (NCBI): domain Eukaryota; kingdom Metazoa; phylum Arthropoda; class Insecta; order Coleoptera; family Chrysomelidae; genus Galerucella; species Galerucella nymphaeae. The sequence continues at coordinate 121,441 of OZ021712.1, forward strand.
GAGGGGTTCTTTGATCATTATATTTTGTCTACCTTGTATTTTAGATATTCAAGGTCCTTTTCCATACTTTCACATTTAGGATGCTTTTCCGGATATCCTGCCACTCCTATGGTGAAAAAATTTCCATAATTATCCCGAATAAATTTCACTAAATCAGCTGCGTGTGGAAAATCGCATTTTTTATCGTCCTCTTCTTGTATCTCGGAACTATCTAAAACAATATTTTTTCTTAAAAATCGCCTTGTAAATTTTTCTCTTTATTTACCTCCTTGTAATGCAAAAATATTCGCAATCCCTGCATCTTTGACGCAATCCAATATCTCCGTTACTTGATAACTTTTTAAATTTCTCCCGGCTAGATGTAGCAAAACGTTGTAACCATGACTACGTAATTGTTTAGCCAATACGATGGCCGGTATTCTTTCCACGTGATCTAATTCTTCTTTTGACGGTGTACGCCATGTCACTGAACAAAAACTACACGAAATCGAAGATAAAAGTTGAGTATTTAGTTGCCTATTTGGACATATTTCTATGGAAACACGCGTATTGTTAGATTTCAAGATGTTTATTAAGGAATTGTCTGATGTGTTATTTAATTTTGGTTTTATCACTAGCGACGTTTTGTTTTTATTTGTTAAAAGAAGTTCGCGCATTTTAACCCGAAACGGCACGACTAGAACGTGTTCGTTACGTAATATAGTCAGCTGATTTGAGGGTCATTATTAAACTATGTTGATATTTTTTCTTAGAAGACTGTTATCAGTGTTTTTATCATGTAAATTCAATGAAATTTGCGGAACGCAGTGTTTATATTATAGTAAATAATAATGATTTTTTCGGTTCTAAACTATTCATTATTATTTATAATATTTACTGTAATTTATTTTAACAATGTTTATATTAAGATAAAGAAACAAACTGAGAGAATATATAGGGTGTAACAAAAAGGAAGGACGTAAATCATACCACATATTCTGGGGCTAAAAATAACTCGATCAAATCCAAGTTACCCTAGTACAAATCAAAGTGAATCTTTCACTATGTATCCATTTATTGATATTATCAGATTTCCGACAAATTTCCATTAATTGCAATTTCCTCTTTAATGATTGATATCAGTAGGAAATCCCTCCCTTTCGTGATTTTACCTCGTAGTCGGGGTACAAATTAATGATCCCCTGTTTACAGAGCCGTTTCTGAGACATTTCCAATATTCGTTTCCAAATGTATATACAGAATGTCTCTGTTTACCTTTTTTTATCTCGGTAAGCGGTTCTAGAAAATGCAAATCCTACATGAACTTGATTCTTTTCTTATTGTACTTGTACGAAGACGATTTGCAGAATCTGTAATTGGAAGAGAGAAAGCTAGAGAGACAATGTCGCACTCCTCTCTCTGCAGAGTTTATTTTATCGAGACCAATAGAGTCAGGAGTACTCTTCAACCTCAATGTTTCTTAATAGTCTTGTGCATTGTTGCCAAGCTGTACGTATTGTTCTGATGTTTTTGGATTTTCAAACTTTATTTCGAAAATTTTTTGTTCTAATTTCATTATCATAATTTTTTTTGGGGGGAAGTTGTTTAAAATTTACAATAAATTTGTTGGGCATGTCAGGCTCTGTCAGGTTTAATAGAGGCGTGTAAAAAATTTCACCTTAATATTAATTCGATGGCGTGTTTTTAAAGAACTAGTTATTACTTTTGTCTTGTTAATGGATAAATTATGAATGAAGCTTCAAAATACAAACTATTATAATTAAGGCCCTCAACCAGGCAAATGTTGGAGATAACAGAAAATCCACAAAAAACTCAATAGAATACCTGTAGTTATTTTCGGATTTCAGTTCAAGAAAATACAACAATAAAACTTTCAAATTGACCAGTTAGTCATAAAATTTCGGATATTTGTGAAACACTCAAAGCTTTTACTACTCAATTTCTGGATATTATAATTTTTACGACCAATTTACATCGAAAGTGACATTTAGGAGCATTTTACGGCTTATTATAAAACCTATTTCGATTTAGGCTGATACGAATTTACGTTTTATATTTATTGATGAAACTTTTCAAATTTTAAATGAAAAACATCAGTTCGTCATAAGGGCTTCGATGACACAGTAATAGGCGGTGTTGACTAATAAAAACAGATATAACCGATTCTTAAGTCATATTTTCAATGTACCGAAGGTTTAATTAAGAATTGTTTCAGGATTTCATTTTCATTATGTTTCCCCAATTTGTTATCTTGCATTTTATATCACTCCACTTTTCCTCCTTGGTTAATTTGTTGATTCCAGACATTTTAATTTTTTTTTTTGAAAAGATATACAGCAACCGGCCTAAAGTCACTAAAGTGTTACTCCCTCTCTTTATCTGTACGTACTGTGTATATCTGGAATCGGCAACGGCGCGCATTCTCTCATCCTGCAGGAAAACCTAAAACCCGAAAATGAAAATCAGTTATTTTCGATCCCCTCCGTTGCGTAGTCGCCGTCAGTTCCGTAGATCCTCATTTCTAACCGATCATCGCCTACATACAACTACGATGCCTCATCTACATCCCTATATTAATTATCGTACACTACTCGCGATTACCGAAAAAACCACCTAGTGAATCGGTTTGTGTTTACATTTTCGTTCGGAGATTTAGTGACCTTGACCTCTGGCTAACCAATTTATTACCATAATCCCTTTTTCTAAGATTATGGATGATACAAAGGTAGATTTCGTTGAGAGGTTTGCATAGATGTTTTTTTCTTTGATGTTTGTATTACACTTAAGGAAATGTCAATGTTTAGAGGTCCTAGTTGACTGTCAAGGGTTGAAAAATATTGGAGATGTTCGAATTATCGACAATTTAAGTTACATAAAACACAAAACGCGAATATTATATGAATATTTTCACACATATTTTTTCTTTGCATCGCTACATCATAACCTTTCTTTAAATTTATATGACCACGTGTTGTTTGTCACTTTTCACATCGTACGCACTCATTCCCAAATTTAGCAATACCGTAATATCTAGAAACAACAATATTTAAACAAATATAAAATATAATTTTATTTACTCTTGACGTATAAAATAAATATATATGATGATGAAAATGCTGTTCAATAGAACCTTCAGTCAGATGTAGTTATGAGACAGATTCTAGCATGGGGTTCGTTCCACACAAGGCATGTCATCTTGAGCAGTAATATAAGGATCGTTGTCAACGCGAAGTCCGAAAGAATACCCTGGTTTTCTCGGTAATTTAGGCATGTAAATAGGCCCAGGAGCAGCCGATTTAGGATCCGGAGGAAATATTCTTGGGGATAAAGTATAAACAGGTGGTTTCGTTTTAAATACCTTCGTATCTATTCCTGTATACTTGGCGGGACCTGGGGATCTCTCCAAATCGTGTAAAAAGTGCTTAAACGACATACTATAAGCTGCTTTAGATATTTTATCTGGTACCTTAGGTCCTAACGTAGAAGGAACGTCATATTTGTCGGGTCCAGGTGTGGAAGCTGTTCTTAACGCTGGATATCTAAAAGACAACGAGTATACTGGAGGTCTTGGTTGGTTCATTCTCGGAACCGACTCTGGAGCGTAAGCTCCAGGTCCTGGTGGTCGAAATGCTGTTAATTCTCTTGGTCTTGATTTCATGGAATACGCAGGTGGACTGGCTTTGCCGCATCGTGTCATATTTTGTATACCGTACGCTGGTCCAGGGCCGATCAATTTTTGTCCAATACCCACTTTTAAACCGATGGAGTAACATGGGTTCCGGTATTTTGATATATCGTGCATGTCGTATCCGACTACAGGGGGTAGTTTGTACTTTCCAGGTCCAGGTCCTATGTTTTTTCGAGGCATTTTTTTAATATCGAACAAAAAATATTAACAAAAAACCCTAAAGTAATAAATGGTAAACTTTGACGTCCCGTTTGTCTAAATTGACATTTATACCACAGAACTCACTGATCACTTTCGAGAGAGGAAAGATGGCGATAGCTCGTGGCAAATTTTGAAACTATAAGACAAAACCAGCTTAACAACAAGAAATTTACATTAAAAATTAGGGTTTAGCTTAAACTAGGTAATAGAAGTTGTTGCAAAAGGCCATCAATATTTAATCTGTTTTAACTCTCCAGTATTTTCAACCTATACCCATTTTAACACACTGTTTTTTGAATTATTTAAGTTTTTTTTTTGTATTTTAATATCTCACTGACAATGGCATGTAATAAACAATTTTGATTGCAAATGTTTTGTGTTTGATTTTTCTTTGCATCTAACCTTATTTTCAGCACAAATAATATTACACATCACATACAGACAAAAATCTAAAATTTTTGACAACTTGTTGCCAAATTCCAAAATTCTCAAAAAAGATTGTGTTGGCAACGAGGAAAAAAGCATTCTGTATGTACAGATAAAGGAATGGTCCAAGTTTTTCTATATAATGGATAACCCTGTACATTTCTACATACTTAAATTTTTTTTAACATAATTTCTATCAACACTAAAATATTGTTTGTTTGATATTTTGCGCTATAAACGTACAAACATCGAAAGTGTTTGTACGTCTTTATTGAGATCACATAAATTGAATAGAGTGTTTATTTTGAAAACAGAAATTTAAATAAATCTTTAGGTTCATTAACAAGATCCATACTATTGCAAATTAACGTAAAAATATTGTGTTTATTCAAAAATAATTCATAGTATCGTAAATAGAATTCCCCCCATACCATATAGCAGCACAACCATTTTTTGTCCAATTTATTTTAACTTTTGGATATATTATGTAGGGTAAGTAATTACCAGTGGTAAATGTCAAAATAAATGAAAAAATCTACGAAAAGAAGTAAAATAGAATTAAGAAACTGATGGAAATTTTTGGTATACCTGTATTATCGATTTCAATCATAAAATAATCATCTAGTGTATTTTCAGTCATGAGTTTTAGGTCATGCCGTGACTGTAACTCCCTCTGACCCACAACTATAATTCAATCATTTAATAAACCATCACTACTGACTCGTAAACGTTGGATAGAACATAAAACCGAGGAATTGAGATGGATTGATAAAATCAATGCTAAGCCATTATCAACACACTCGATAACATGGCTCTATACCGTGAGTAAGTGAGCCCCCCCCCATATATATTTTAATTTTAAATGTGATAAAATCCACCCTCGTAAACATCCTTTTTTTTTAGAGCTCCCATAAATCGTAAGAACTTGAAATTTGCATGTTTGCAATAGTATTATAAAGAAAAATCGATAAGCGAGTCTGTACTTCAGTTTATTCAGGTGAAGGGTATAAAGAGAATTGAAAACGAGTCAGATAACTCTTTACAACTAATAGAAAATTGCATGAAAAAATATAATCGTTTATCATCACTTTTCTACGCCTATTTTGCTTATAGAGTTTTATGTAATATATAAAGTTTTCTTATCTCCAGATGCCAAGGCGGATTCGTTATTTTGATACTGAAAACTTCCTGATCGTTGATAAGGTTTTATTAAAGGAGTTTCTCTCGCCTTTTCGTTTGTTTCCACTTAATATTATTTCTAGTTCAAATCGATTAGAGGGACAGATCTGTACACGGAGTGAAAAGTCAGTCAGTTGGTAGTAAGGAATAACTCCAATTCACTCATAGTAACATTTTAATTCTTAACAAATCAGCAATTAATACAAAAATAATTATGTCAATTATTTTTTAATAATATCCAATATCATCACCTCTGTTTCAAAGCAGAATAGAATTGAATGTTTAATAATTATTATATTTATAATATACTCCACCTATCGTGAAAATAAGGTTATTAATATTTGTACTTCAGTTCCACTAGGCAGAAAGGTTTATCGATAACCTAAGTAGTCTATCCCTTCCCTCTGAGATGTCAGCAGCTGCTTACTTTCAGCTACATACCGACGTTTGCTTAGGTTATTCTAACAAAATGTAGCAGCCTAGCGCCAGTATGGTTAGGATCAGCAGAGCGCTTAATGCGTTCAGACATAAGTTACTTCTGAAGTTACTTCAAGTATTTTATGGTTTTGCTTCAGTTAAATTTGTAGAGCGTACATGGGCGGACAACTGAAGGGCGGTATTGATTCTGAATGATCATTAGCGTCACTTGAATTCATGACAAAAGGGGTGAGGTGTTCTACTCTAAAAGCTGAAACTGCTTTTCATTTACGACTGAAATTATCCTTTTCAATAAATCAAAATCCTCTAACTGAATATTAATTACTACCAAACATTTTCGAGTCCTTTGGAACAATCTAGGAAATTGCGAGTGTGTCGATCGAAGTTAAAAACATGCAATTGGACTGAACTTCCTCGGACAAGGAGGTTTGATTATAGCCAGGGCAGGACTATATTAATTATTTTCTAATATTTCGACGTTTTTGAAGCAGCTTGGTAAGCAATTGAGTAAAAGGAAAGTCTTCGTATCAGTTTTCCAAGCCTGTTGTAACATATCGAAGTGTGATCTGGGTGAAATTAAAGATGGAAAAGGCTATATAAATTGTTAGCATATTTTTTTGCCCTCCAGCTCTTTATTATTAGTATAAATATTCTTCTGTGTATGTATTTTTTATACTATACAAATTTTCCATTTTTTTTATTTTAAAAAGCCGGCTCTGTTAATAGAGATGTCTCTATTCGATTACCGCGTCAATCGGCCATCGGTTCCGATTTGCTCTTTGCTCTATCAACTGGTCATACTTCGTTAGTAGATATAGACGATGTTCAGATTATATTTAATGCCGGGATTTTACAATTCTACCAAGTAATAGATTTCAATGTTGGCAAGTGCTCCAAATTTTTTGTCGGTCTTGGAGACAGTGGCAGGCAAACATTTAAGACGAAAGGACATCATCTTGACATAGAAGTAAGAAGAAGTAATTCTAGGCAACAAATGAAAATTTACTTAAATAAGCTTTTGTTCTATTATTTTATACATTCCATTTAATTAATCTAATTTTCCAAAAAAACAAAAGTAAACGTTCTATTTAAACCTAATTTATGGTGAATTTGGCAAAATCTTAATAGAGACTCTATTACTTTCAACTTCCATTAATCAGCGTCTTTAGATTAGAATATAAATCACCGTACTTGCGGATAGCAAGTCAGTAGCGTAGTCAAAAATGTTTTTAAATATAAATTAACTACAGACATAAATTTGTCAGATCTGGTGGATGGAAGAGTCTCTTATTAGTCAATTGGGGATTATTTAAAACTTAAGCTACAAAGGCTTGTTAAAATTTGCTGTTTAGATCCCAAATAACATTTGACAAATATTTACTTTATAAAATAATATAAAAGCAACTTAATTGCCCATTAAAAATATTAAAAATAGCAGACAATGGAAAAGTATGTAACAAAATTGTTACAGAACCTGTGCCAAGAGATTAAAATAAAATGTATTTGGACACTTTATTTTACTTAATAACATTTAAGCTCCCAAATTTCGTCTAGCACTTACATTATTACAACTAAATTACATCCACTTTTAGAAATTTATTTTGTAATTCATGGGATAGGTGTCTGATGAAATTTTTGGAAGTTTAAAATATTGTTGACGAAATAAAATTAACACAACCTATAGAAATTATCCTTTTTTTTGGATAGATAGCTCTAGCCGGTGTAAGAATATTATTTTATAGTTAGCCTACCTACCAAACCAAGTGACATAATCTGGCAATTATCCAAACTTATTATTGTTTCAATAATTCGTACATTTTGGCCAAGGTTGACATTGTTTGTGTATTATCATTATTTCGAGTGATTTATTTTAAAGAGATTTTCGCATTCAGGTGCCTCTCGTGTGGAAAAGAAAGATGAGAGTATTTAAAATAAAAAAAATTTTATATTCTGTAACAATTAATATAAATAGATACGTCAAATTAGGTCACATGAATCAGCTGTCCATATTTTTTCAGAATGAACCACGTTTGTATTGACGGGTGGTTGTTTGTTTGGTAATTCAAACTGGCTCACCAGTTTTGGATTTCGTACCCGCCACCGGCGGCGGCGGGCAGCTCTACCGGCGCCAAGGAAAAGGAAAAAATTTTGGAAGAAGAAAGAAAAGTTACCAGTAAGGAACAACGGCAACTAGAATACGACATAGCTGTTAAGGTGAGTTGAATAATTTCCATTTTTGAGTTTTGAGGGAACTTATTCCACAGGAGCATCATCGGTCCCAAAGGGAGCAATGGGAGATCCGGCAATTGGACAATGATTTACTTCAACAGAGACATTCGGAAAGAGAACGCGAAAGAGAACAAAAGGAATTGGCTGATCAGCGTCATTTAATGGACGCTAGTGGAGGTGGGGGCGAAAAGGCAGGATCTTCAACGGCTCCAACGACGACGTCTTCGGGGATCGACGATCACGACGACTTCAAACTCCAAACGATGTAAGTTTTTATAGTCCAGGGTCAATAATTTTTAAAACCAAAAAAAATCATAATAGGATGAAACCCATTAGAAAAGGAGGGAAATATGATAAAAATAAAAGGAAAAATAATTTACGGGCGATCTGAGGTTGGGAAGGGGATGGGGGTGAGTTTTTAAGGGTAAAAAACGGTTTTTCTCGATTTCCAGCAAAACTAAAAGTCCTATTGAAAAAAGTCAAATGAAAAAGTTGTAGATAATAAAAAGCTCTAAAACTTTTGTATTCACACTTTTTTCACATAACCTCAAAATGTATGTGAAAAATTCAAAAAACCAAGTTTTTGGTTTTTTATTTTTATCTTTTACAAAAATTTTTTTTTTTTAACGAAATTTTGTGAAAACTTACCTTTTTATGTCCCAAATACGCTGTAATTTATTTAATTAAAAATATTTATTTTTTCACCTTATTTTGAATTAATATCGAAAAAACACCCTAATTTTCAATCGAAAATTCACCCGTCAAAATATCAGCTTTTTTCAAAAAGTTGGTGTGGTTTCTGTTCGTTGAAATTTCTACTTTCCGATGGTGAAAAAAAAAATATATGTTACTATGGTAAATCTTCTCAGAAAACGCAAAAATTAAAAAAACTCGAATCCGTTTTTTGAATCATTATGTATAATTTTGAGCAATTTATTAAAATTTTCACATTAATTACTAGGAAAATGTAAGATTTCATGTTATAATCTAGGAAAATGTAAGATTTCATGTTATAATCTTACGTTTTTCTAGTAATTAAAGTGTAAATTTTAATAAATTGCTCAAAATTATACATAATGATTCAAAAAACGGATTCGAGTTTTTTTAATTTTTGCGTTTTCTGAGAAGATTTACCATAGTAACATATATTTTTTTTTTCACCATCGGAAAATAGAGATTTCAACGAACAGAAACCACACCAACTTTTTGAAAAAAGCTGATATTTTGACGGGTGAATTTTCGATTGAAAATTAGGGTGTTTTTTCGATATTAATTCAAAATGAGGTGAAAAAATAAATATTTCAAATCAAAAAAATTACTGTATGTTTGGGACATAAAAAGGTAAGTTTTCACAAAATTTCGTTAAAAAAAAAAAAATTTTGTAAAAGATAAAAATAAAAAACCAAAAACTTGGTTTTTTGAATTTTTCACATACATTTTGAGGTTATGTGAAAAAAGTGTGAATACAAAAGTTTTAGATCTTTTTATTATCTAAAACTTTTCCATTTGACTTTTTTCGATAGGACTTTTAGTTTTGCTGGAAATCGAGAAAAACCGTTTTTTACCCTTAAAAACTCACCCCCATCCCCTTCCCAACCTCAGATCGCCCGTAAATTATTTTTCCTTTCATTTTTATCATATTTCCCTTCTTTTCTAATGGGTTTCATTCTATTATAATTTTTTTTCACTTTTCATTATTTTTAAAGGCTTCTACCCTGGACTATTATTAAAAATATTTAAAAAATGAAACAACAATTTACAATAAATTTACAATTTTACTACATACTCAATGTACAGTTATCCTTAAATTTAGTTCGGGTCCTTCTTCTAATAGAGCAGCCATCGAAGCCCTGCTTATCATCAAGCAATGCAACTCGTTGGCGATGTCTTGAAATTTTAAATTGTGAGCCGTTCCGTGTACCGCGCAATAAGTCGAAAACGCTATCGAATCCGATTTCGAACAAATTTCCATGGTACTTCTATAAAGGTCGTCGCAAGGACAAAACAACCAAATTATAGTCGACGATTCGTTGGGTTTTCGTTCCGGAGATCCCGTCACCATCAACCAAAATGAATTAATCGGAACGTATTGATTGAATTTGTCGCAAGTATCGATTACGCTTTGCGTGCTTTGCGATTTTTTTATATCGATCTTATTGCGATCATAAACGGTTATCATCGATATACAATGATGGTGATTGTGTTCTATAATAGACACGTCTAATCGTATACATAATTCTTTGTTTCTCTCGATGACGTGCGTGGGAATTTCCGAATGATCGTGTTTAAAGTGCGATACGAAAGTCGAGGTGGCTATCACTTTTTTGCAAGGCTTATGAGGACATTTTATGGGTATTTTCGATTGTTGTAAAGTGATTTGATAATGACTGGGCGGTCTCGTTGTAAGATATTCCGTCGGTACTCGTTCGTTGTTCTTTTTACCCAACAATTTTTTCAATTCTTCACTTGGGAGACGGAACAACGTTTCAATGGTGACGTTTCCTTTTGGTATTTCGTTTATAACTGGTCTAAAAATACAAAAATACAAAAAATAATTAGACCAACACTTTTAATTTGCTAATACCTCAGTAAAATGTTGAACTATTACCGAATTTGATGGAAAATTATTTAAAATACCCTGTATAACAACCTCATTTTTAACATTTTCAACGTCTTTAGAATTATATGAAGTATGAAATGTTCTGTGTACACAATATACATACAAATTGCGAACAAGCTTATCGAACCATGCAATTTACACAAGTACGACAAGGAAAATAACCTTGAAAGAGAGAGAAATAATAATTGGGCGTGGTCAGCGAAGGTCTATACTTGTTTCCCGAAGCTGGCCGAATGTTCATTGCCCCCCTATTTTTAACCGCTGTTGCCAGAAGGGCAGATTAATTTGTACAAATGTTATTTTTGTTGACTTATGCACTATTTAAGCACTTTCATCCGGCAACAGTGTCCTTTAGAGAGATAATTCACTAGTTGGTGGCATTCAGTATGTTCCCAACATGTAAATTACACTGTTGCTGGATGAAAGTGCTTAAATAGTGCATAAGTCAACAAAAATATCATTTGTACAAATTAATCTGCGCTTCTGGCAACAGTGGTTAAAAATAGAGGGGCAAAGAACGCTGACCACGCCCAATCCGTCTTTTTCTCTCTTTCAAGCTTGTTGTACTTATGTGAATTGTATGGTTCGATAAGCTTGTTCGCAATTTGTATTTAAACGAGTATAATATTTACCTTGTATAGTTAAAACCGTTGCTGGCAATTTGATTGACGTTGTATCTGTAGGGTCTACCGATACCGGGTTTGGCCTTAATTTTATTTAAAAAATCCGTATTAACTTTACTTTGCGTGAATATTCCCGTCGTTTTGCAAACAACGCACGTGGCGGCGTTTTTTATATACCCTCTGTATCTCTTACGCAAATTTAAAAAACAATCTATGCAATATTGATGTTGTAACGGGCACTGATACAATGGTACCGTTTTGGGTATTTCGTCGCACAAGTTACATTTCACTATGGTGGTCCAATGGTTAGCTTCTTCCATGACTCATCTTTCGCTTAATTCAACGTCAGATACGAAAATTTTGTTTGCCAAACACATCAGAGACTAAGAATGATATGTAGGGTGATTTTTGACAATGTAACTGATTGATAAATATGTCATTATAATATTATTATGTTAGATGACAAGCCATCGGGATTTGTTTATATTTTCTACTTCTTTTTTTTCGTTTTGGATGGTTCAATTATGCTCACGTGTGCATCCACTTCGTGAATCTGGTTGGTTGGTTCATTTAAAAAGTCGTCCATAATTTCTTATCGCGGTATTTTTATCGGGGTGGTACCGTGAAAATGAAGTCACTTTGTGATGTCTCAGTGTAAAAAATGTTGTTAAAAGTGCTGTTGAGTGTTTTGTTTATAAAATGGAGTTTTTGTCAACAAATATTGTTACAATCAGTGCAACGAAGTTATACGCTACTAAGTAGTTATCAATCAGTTTATTACGTGTGTTCAACGTATTGTCAGTACTGGTACTTTAATAACAATACGGATTGCAATTATGATGCCGAATATGTTTATAATAATCATAAAGATTTGGACGTTAAAGTGAATAGTTTGTGTTACAACAATACCAAAAGAAGTGACTTGAAAAATAAATTGTATAAAAGTGTAATCAATGTGCTGGTTCCAAAAAATTTAAATGATTCCAAGTTGATACTTATCAATAACACTATTTGTAATTATGAAAAAGGATTTTGTTGGAATAGTGAAAAAACTGTTTGTGCAGTTTGGGAACCCCATAATTATTCAAATTCTTATTTATACGAAGGGATGATGCAAGAATGGACTTTTAGTATCGATCCACCAGTGACGTACATCACATTTTCGTATCAAGATAAAAACTACCAACTAAAATTACTTGAAAAATATGAAGATATATGGTTAACAGATCAAAGAAACATACTTGCATCTACAAGACAACCTAACAATTCTTACGAAAAAAATTTGGATAAAGTTGTACCGAAAAATATGAAATTCAACATCAACTATTCGTACGTTTCTTTCGATACATCCACTTGTATTATGATTTTTTCTACTGCGGTGATTATATTTTTATTGGTTTTAAATGTGGCTATGCTAGTTATTCAAAATAAATTATTTAAACTCGTCGATAAAGTCAAACTAGAAAATAATTTTTCGAAGGAAAAGAACTTGACAATTAATAAGGATATGGCTTATGAATATGTCAATTGTAGTACGAAAGAAGAGGCTGCTTTAAAAGACTTGGTGTATGACAGTGTTGTCAATGACTTATATAAACTGTAAACCATAAATTTGATCAAAACATATTTATTTAAAATTATCTACGAATTTAAATTACAACAGATATCAAAATTAAAATCCCCAAGATATGTATTGCACACGCTGTAGAATAGAACATACTGTCACAAATAAAGGAGACAGTTACAGGCAGGTATAAGGATCCTAGTCAGATCGCTGTCGGTTTAGTCCTCGCATTTTCTATAGCGCGCCACCTATACGCGATGCTACGAGCTGTTATGAGCGTAATGCTGGTTGCTAACGTGACTGGGGTACATGGCGTTTCATATTATACGAACCACAAATAGAAAAAAAGCAAATAGGCAAAACAAAAACAACTCTTTGAAAATTTTTTTTTCACTTCCATATTACATGAGAATTTTATCAAATTAACTCAGTTCTGCATCATGAATTTCTTTCTGCATATCAACTTATGACCAACATACCATCATTGCGGCTTTGTAACATCCTCTGTTAAAATGAAATTATTTAGACGATTCAGTTGTCAGTGAGTTGGAAAAGATGATCGTTTGCTTGGTGCTCCTTGGTGCTTTCTTTCTGAATTCACCAGTTTTTTGTGATCGAATTTTGATAGAACCAGAGCAAAAATACTATGCATTGTTATATGTTAATATCACTGTATATTACGCGTGTCCATTTACAAAATCATGTAATACGAGTCTAAACAAAAATGTTGTAAGGAAATACTTTCCAAAACAAATAGCTGAAAGGTTGAATGAATTTTGTAACCAAATTTATTTTCAAAGTGTAGACATAGGAATGGATACTGAATACTTAACTTCACTTATTAATGGTACTTGTTCTTTAAAAAACGGAGAGTGTTTTATAAAGGACCGTATTTGTGCAATTTGGGATTTGAATTATCGATACCTATATGATGGAATGATGCAAGAATGGACTTTTAGTATCGATCCACCAGTGAAGTACATCACATTTTCGTATCAAGATAAAAACTACCAGCTAAAATTACTTGACAAGGTTAAACATCTTGAAGATACGTGGTTTACAGATCAAAGAAACATACTTGCATCTACAATACAATTTAACAACAGATCTTACGAGAAAAATTTAGATAAAGTTGCACCGAAAAATATGAAATTCGACATCAACTATTCGTACGCTTTTTTAGACAATAACAATAATAACAATAATATAAAATTGTGGGAATTGGTTATATTTGTAGGTATAATTATAATTTTACTGATTTTAATTTTGATGGTAATAGTCGCCTTGCGAAATAAATTAAATCGAAAAATGGATGAAGTCAAATTAGACATGGTGGATGCGATAGAAAAAAAATTGACAAATGAGCAACTGTTTCGTGATGATGTTTTATCGAATAAAATACTGAAGGGAATGGGTAAATTCAAAGAAGAAAATTGCGTTTCTTATGGCAAAAAATCGACGAATGGGGCGCTAGTTTACGATTATGTTTATAATCATGCTTCGGGAGTAGCGGAGAAGAAAGAAGGAGTGTATACAAGTATTGCCGGTGAAATGGACACTGAATTAACCATGTAAAATATTTTATATACAAGGTGGGGCAGAATTAATATTATTAATTTCCAGAGCTGATAGTACAGTCAAGTTTTTGTTCCGTAGGTTATATTTTGGGAATAAATATAAGATATTAAAGGATCTTTTTTACGCGAAAATTTATTGGAAAAATAAGGTTTTCAATTTATTTCTTCAAAGAATTGTATGTACCTTATTTTTCACTTTCAATTTTTGAAAAAAGTATTTTTGGCTCTAGAAAATTTTGAACCACTTCCTATACTGTACAAAATATTTTTAACATTTATTTGTAAATTTGAAAAAAATATAAATTTGTCTTTTTCTCTTTTATGTCTGTTAAAATAAAGTGTCAGACTTTCTATAATTGTATCATTTTTCGGAATATTCAAAACGTCAGATAAATGTTTTCATATTTATCAAGGATAAAAAATCACAAAATTTTTCCCACTTCTACCCAACTGAGAAGTTGAATTTATCTATTATTGGATAATAATTTTTCTGAATTATAAACAATTTTAATTTGTTAAAATCTACATAATTATTTAAACTTTAAATTGTGACGCGCTTCGCTAAAGTTACTTTATCAAACCAAGGGAGGTATAATGATAAATTTTCAAATCATGCAGTGCCATAATACTAAATTATACGTATAATAAACAATAAAATTATGGTCTATTTACATGAAAATAAAATAAAAAAATAAAAAATGTGTCTAAATATGGGATTAACTAAAGTTTACCTGGAAATTCATTCACAACAATCCTACAGGCACCTTTCTAGATAAAAAGGTTTAATAAGGGAGAACTGCTTGATATTATCTATTTGGTCGTTAAGAAGATTATCTAAATATTTGTTTTTATTTATCTCAAGGTCTTCTAAAACATTTAATTTGAAGGATTTAGGTTCTGTGTGCAAAATTTGGTGTATTATGGTCAATGTTTTTATTATTTTAATAAAGGCAACAACATAATCTGGATTGTGTTTGGATGACCTTGGGCATCGTGGAGATCTTGGTCCTATCCAAACAGTCTCGAAAACGGTTATTTACATAGGCGTGCGCATACTTTGTTATTAGAGGGGGCCAAATATCAAATCAGATTCTTGATGAAAAAACAAAGATCAGTGTTTCAAATTCTCGTTTCTAGAAATTGGGATGGACCGATTAGGGTGGGTAATGGACCACCCTGCTCCCCCCTTTGTAGGCACGCCTATGGTTATTTATAAACTTTCGTAGGATTGCTGTAAAATGTCGCATTGTCTTGGTTATTCTTATTTTGAGAATTCTTCTTAAATATAACTGAACATTGATTTTCCAGAATATGAAAAATATTTATTTAATACCCTGTATAACAAACCTCCCTTTATATGTCATCTTATTTCCTTCATTGTGGTTTAGTTTTGAAATGAAATCATTTGTGTGATTCAGTTGTCGGTCAGTTCGAAAAGATGATCGTTTACTTGGTGCTCTTAAGTGCTTTCTTCCTAAATTCACCAGTTTTTTGTGATCGAATTTTGATAGAACCAGAGCAAAAATACTATGCATTGTTATATGTTAATGTCACTGTGTATTACGCGTGTCCAGATACAAAATCATGTACTACGAATCTAAACAAAAATGTTGTAAGGAAATACTTTCCAAAACAAATAACTGAAAGGTTGAATGAATTTTGTAACCAAATTTATTTTCAAAGTGTGGACATAGGAATGGATACTGAATACTTAACTTCACTTATTAATGGTACTTGTCCTTTAACAAAGGGAGAGTGTTTTATAAAGGATCGTATTTGTGCAGTTTGGGAACCTCTGAATTATCAATACCTATACGATGGCATGGTACAAGAATGGACTTTTAGTATCGATCCACCAGTGAAGTACATCACATTTTCGTACCAAGATAAAAACTACCAACTAAAATTACTTGAGAAAGTTGAAGGATTTGAAGATAAGTGGTTTACAGATCAAGAAAACATACTTGCATCTACAAGACAACCTAACAACAAATCTTACGAAAAAAATTTGGATAAAGTTGTACCGAAAAATATGAAATTCGACATCAAATATTCGTACGTTTATTTCGATATATTCACTTGTATTTTGATTTTTTCTACTGTTGTGATTATAATTTTACTGGTTTTAAATGTGGCTATGCTGGTTATTCAAAATAAATTATTTAAAAAAATTGATAAAGTTAAATTAGAAAATTGCGTTTCGGATGTGTCGAAGGAAAAGAAATTGACAAATAATAGGGATATGCTTTATGAATATGTGGATTATAATAAGTTGGGATTAGCACAGCAAAAAGAAGCTGCCTTAAAAGACTTAGTGTACGATAGTGTTGTCAATGATATTTATAAAAAGTGAGTTTTAACTAAAGTTTAATTATAAATATTTTATGGAAAGTAATATTTTTAAGAAAATACATAGTTTACTGTAAGTTTAACATGTTAAAAATAAATTTAGATAATTTTTTTATTGGTGCTTTCTTTCATCTATTCTAAGCTCGTCTCACCTTCTTAATATCAAACTCTGGAAAAAAATTGCTTGGCGACTTAATGAACAGATCAAGGTAATTGGTACTTCATTATATACAGGGTTCGCAAAAAACTGATGGCTCCCCAAATGTCAAATATCTCATTTTCTTTCAGTTGTAATATGTATGTATTTTTTTTGGGTAACATTCACATTTTGCGTAACAGGCTTCAACTTAGGTAAACGTTCCTCTTCAACCCAGTAATCTCCCAAGTACTGTGCTTTGCGCTTTTTCAGGTGCCCATTTAGGCAACAATGTCACCCAGAAGAATCTTTGATTGTCTAACCCCTACTTCAGTTAAAAAAGACATTTATTTATTAGTAATATTCTTCGACCACTATTTTTTATTTTTAGAAATTTAGGATGTGACGAGTTTCCTCTTGTTCGACCATTTCCATTTTTGAGGTTTCGTTTGATCCTACTGCAAATCGAAATATTTTTTATCTAGGTACAGTAGCCATCGAATTAACATAAAACCACAGATTATAAAAGAGAACAGATGCGAAAGCTTGACAGAGCACAGTAAAAAAGAGAGAGATAAGTGGACATACCCATTTAAAGGTCCATCGTCGTATGTCGACTTCGTTCGGACTGCTTCGCGAAACTTTTTAACAGGGTTATCAATTTGCATAATATTTCCCTTAATTCACGATCATAGGTCGAATATTTTATAAGCATTATTTTTAATGTGATAGTTATATAGATACAAATATTCGACAATTACTTGTTTTAAATCTATTATTATCCCAATTCAACATTGCAATTTAGTAAGAAATTCTGAAAATATTTTAAACTGGCAACATCGCGGCCATGCCGAGTTAAAGTCCAAGGTCATTAAAGTCGGAGCTGAAAATCCTTTGATGTTTTGCCGGGATTCGTATCTGTTCTTTTTTATAATCTGTGATAAAACTTTAATTTTTATAATAAAGATGGATATTATTATATTTTAAGTGAGCAAATAAATGCACCCTGTATATTTACGTAATTCCAATGTACTCCTAGTTTTTGGGGGATCGGAACACAACGAGAGGCGGTAGGGCGTCGTGTGACGTCAAGACCTGATGCTCGGCATCGATACGGCGTCGGCGTCTGAAAAACGCCGCTTTGCATCTAAATCTTGTGTGTATGTGGAGTATAATGTGATCCGTCGCAGTGCAGTCGCACATCTACAACGGCTATATCCGCCAAATAGCATTATTTACAGGGTCATTCACTAAGTTAACTTTTCAAAAATTTTAACCTTGAAAAAACACAAAATATTTCCTCCTTAAGTTATAAGTTATAGTCAACATTTAAGAAGGAAACAAGCATAGTTGATAGTGATAAGAGTAGGTAGTAAGTTCGACACAGAGGTGGCAAGATAGTTTCTGCAAGACACCCGTGAATCATAAAAAAAACACAAGCAAAGCCAGGCTGTTTTTTTTTTGATAGTTTTATCATAGAACTTATCTATTTTCTTTAATACTTTCATAACTAATTTCAATTTCAAAATATTCATCTCTTTACCGGGTCACACTTTATTTTTTCCTTTTCCATTTTCCGCTTTTTTTTTGCATATTTCAAAAGGTTTTCGCAAATAGTGTTGACAATATTTGCGCTCTTCACAATGTTCACATACTGATCTATTGCTAGTTGTCGAGAATGTCACAATGTCGATTTACGATTAAAAGGGAAAGTGCACGCTTTGTCAAAGGTATTTAAGGCTCAGATTCGGTAGGAGTGGGTGAATTTCTCGGGAATATTTTTAGATTGGAAGGGTTGAAAATAGTCCGTGGGATTACGTGCTAGAGAAAAAATTTTGTTCACATAACGGGCCAAAAATAGGTTCCGTTTCAGTTGAAATTGAATAAAACTGAAAAACAAAAAAGTCGTGTAAGCAAGGAAACATTACAGAAAAAAATTCCTGAGTAATATTTTTTAGCATAAATCCCATAATTGTATAAGACACCCTATATAGAAATGTTTTTAGGCTCAAATTAGATATCCTGAGATAGACTGTTTTACTTCTCCCTAATATCCGCATTCCCGTTGGAAGTTCCAGAATATCGTAAGCTTACGTACTATCTCCAGATATTCCTGCAGAATCGGGCGCCACCTCGTCTATACCCGTGAACGGTCGCCTAAACAACTGCAATGACGACACACATTCTCTCCATCCAGACTGCCCAAGCTCGTCCAACAACACTAATATCTAATATCCCCATAATACTAAAAAACAAACATTAATTTACCAATAAACAAAAATGTGATCCTTGTTATAAGTTTAAAATTAAGTTTACGAAAAAGGTTGTGAAAATCGATTAGTAAAATACATCGTTAACATTTTTAGGTTATAATATCGTTCAAAGTGCGGTAAAAACGGTTCTTTTATATATTTTTTTTCAATTAGACGCCTAAATCAGTGATTAAAACCTCAACTAATATAAATAGAATTTTCGATTTAAAACGGATCTTCCTTATAAATAAGAAAATGAAAAATTGATAGTGTTAAGAATATGTATATTATCTACATTCTTTTTTTTTGTTGAAATTCGTAAATATTTAAAAAACAGAATCAATTTATTGATTCTGATGGTTAATATTAAAGTTGGCTACTTTATAAGTTTTTGAACGTTTGCCAATTTTTCGAATATTGGTACAAATAAAAAGTATGCCAGGAATAAAAGTGGGAAATTTGTCTCTTTAACATTGTGCTCTCTTGATGTTGCATAATACAAGTGATATCTTATGCTGGTATTTTTCAGTTTTGAATTGTAATTTCAGGTAATTTCATTATTTTAAGCATGAAAATTTTCTAATATACGTATATAAGCGACAATTTATTTTTATTAAAATATTGGAATAGAGGTTAAAAATAACTTAGAAAAATAGATCTAATTATACATTTTTTTGTGTTTACGTAGTTGAATGCTTCAAAATTTTATTAAACAAAGTGCTATTAAAGACTTCTTATAGTAAATTTTAGCTCTATTTACTATAACATCACAAAAATAATAAAACATTTATTTCACTTTTAATTTTAATAAATTTAAAATAGATGGCGCTATAATACGTACAGAGTATCCAGATTTTAATTTGCTTATATATTTACAATACAGATTAGTGCATATAAAATCAAATACAGTGGCGATTATTTCATTGGTATTGTTTAATAAAATAAATAAATAAACACACCATGGCAAAAAATGTAGACTTGACCTTGGGGATTACAAAACGTCTCTGTATTGCACATTACAAACTATCCACTATTTTCTATTGTTTACAATAAAAAGCTACATTCCCTCTTTAACAACGCTGAAACTTTCTGTCATTTGTCACAATGTTTACAAATAATGTTAGTGGTTGCAGCGTTGTCAGATGAAGAAAAATTACTGAAAACCAGTGGTATATTGAAAATTGACCTCTTATTCCTTAATAAAGTTGTAGATAAATCTGACTAAACTTTTGATATATGTTTTCTTTCAGATTAAAAAATAAAATAATAAAACATTCACCAATTGCTTATAATTGCCTTATGATAATAGTATAAAGAGAATAAAAATTACAAAAAAAATAATGAGCAACCCAGTAGTGCCTGGACGATTAGAAGTATATTAAAAACACGCAATAATATTTCGTCAATATAATATTTTATAATTTAGTGTCAATCAGAGTATCAAATTATATAAAATAATCAAATAATTCTACTTTATTAAAATATGTCACAAGTAGCGCTGTGTAACTATAGCAACAACGATACTATCAACAATAATGACAACATTAGTGAGGATTCCAATCAACTGCCTACAATTTATAGGTAAATATTTTTTTTTATGTATTTTGCGATAATTTTGCACGTTTGGCTTTGAAAAAAAAAACAAACAGAATTCGGCACAGCTTTTGCGTTTTTCAAAATATTGGCATTTTATTATATCCATACGTAATTAAATACACTAAATGTGGATTTCCGATAAAAAAAATCGGTCGTAACCCCAGGCGCGGATCTGGGAAGATTTTTCGGGGGGGTAAATAATTTTATAACTGAATCCTGAATCATTCGTTTATTTAAAAAATAACAAAAAACTCTTAAAACATAAAAATAAAAAAAAAAACTTAAAAATCACATTTGGACGAACACATCTTTAGTCACTCTGGGGGGTTATTACCCTATTACCTCCCCTGTATCCGCGCCTGCGTAACCCTCTACTGTTTTTAAAAATTTGTTGTGGGTATCAATTTAAAAGTGACAGAAAGTTAACAATTTACAATGTTCGTCACTTGCAGGCTCTAATGCTTGTCTCGATATGTTTAACCTAGAAAATTACCAAAGAATAAATAGATATTTTAAAAAAATTTCAACATCTGCTTCCTCTTATCCATCCTATACCTATTTACATTTTTCATGAATATCTAAAGGTATATATATTCGTATATTTTTATAACGTGAAATACCTACTCAGAATGAAAAATAAAAGGCACTTAACAATTTGAAGATAAAATAAATAAAACAAACTCAGGCGCAGAGATATATTTTCTAGAAAACTCATATTTTATACCGAACCCAAGGTATGCCTAATTTAGTCAATATTTTTATTCTCCTTATTTTATATTCAAATGAAACAGTGGAATTTAATTTTTGGTAGAAAATTCTTGAAAAGTAAACAAAATTACATATTTATTGATATACAGTGTGTTCCCAAATTATATTGGCAACAACGCGTAAATCATACAAAAGCAACAGGTATAATATTAACCACTAAGCGATTCAGGAGAAAATTTTACTTATAAAGTGAATTTTGGATCGATATTTCCAATTAACAGAGAAAAATTCCTATCCTATCTCTCGCGAAATATTTCCCTAAATTTCGGATATTTCTTTTCACTTTTATTTAATTCGAAGAAAACTGTGTGAAAATCTCGTTGTAACTTGAAATCTTCATTTTCCAAATTATGGGGTTTTAGTATAGTAAAGATCAAAATATAAAAATTTGTCATTATAAACCAAGAAACAAATATACAGGGTGAATTAGTACTAGAATGTATTAAATTTAGTTCAAAAAACTTTATTGTGTCAACTAGAGCTGTCTATATATCGCAAATGCTCTGTTTCATTTGACTATTGTAAGGTTTATATCTGGCAACGTTGCGTAAAAGCGATAGATTACTGATACACGTATGCATGCTTAAAACTCGCTCACGACTCAACTTTTCTTACGCCGTTGCCACGTGTAATTATTAAAGCGATTTTTCCAAATTACTCTTTTGTCATGCTCTTATCTGTTGTTTCAGGTGTCGCGCGCCTATTGCCAGCCTGGACTGTATGGAAGAGTTCAGCGCTGGTAGCGCTCTTAGCGCCTTAGCGGAACGCGGAGGACCCGTTGATTCTACCATAACGAAAGAACAATTGCTATTGAGCGGTTTAACGCACTCAGCACCCGCAAGACAAACTTGCGTTACTCCCGGCTTGAGGTACAGGAATTTGGGAAAGAGTGGATTGAGGGTGTCTAATATTGGGTTGGGTAAGTTACCATTTTTTTTTAACGCAGTCCTAAAAAAATTGATGTAACTTTTTTTAAAGGCACGTGGCCAACTTTCAGTCCTAGTTTGACCGAAGAACAAGCAGAGCAAATAATCGTTTTGGCTGTGGAAAGTGGGATTAACGTTTTCGATTTATCAGAAGCGCATTCAGGTAAATATTTTGTAATTTAAACATTGATCTACCCTCGTATATTCACTTTTTTAATACATAAAATTTTTGTCTTCCAGTTCTATTTCTATTTTTCCCATTCCTCTATTCCATAATCCAAATTTTACTCCATAATTATAGGATTTAACAAAATAATTTTATATTCATTCAGGTACCAGAGCAGAAGTAGAATTAGGTAGAATTTTATCAAGAAAAGGGTGGAAACGAACAAGTTACATCGTCACCACAAAAATTTATTGGAGCACACGGTAAGCGAGCAACCTAACCACACTTTTATACCCTCGACCTAGACTATTATATAAGTGAAGATTTTTATTTACAGTGTCTTTTGTGAATCTTTTTATGGTTTAGTCGAACATAAAATTATGTTTTCGTAAATACAATATTTGAATTTCAGATCGGAAGAACGCGGTTTATCTCGTAAACACATTATTGAAAGCGTCAAGGCGAGCTTGGTGCGATTGCAACTATCTTACATTGACGTTGTCATCGTTCACAAAGCCGATCCGATGTGTCCAATGGAAGGTAAATAAATATAAAGCACACACTCTGCTTTTATACCTTTTTTCCCCCATTGCCATTTTCCTTTATATCCCGACAAAGATCGATGACGTTCGGCTCTGTCGCGACGTTTTTCATTTTATGAGGGGTTGAAAAAGTATTCGCGTATACATACAGGGGGTGTTATTAGTTACAGAAACCTCAATTAATTTTCAGTTTTCTACCTAACCTAGAAACTTTTTAAAGCAAAAAAGAGACAGGAGGTAGAAAATGACATATTCTCTGCATTTTTCCGACACTACAATGAAAAAATTATGTCATCGATCCATTATTTACCAGCCGCAAACAACTTCTAGTGTATAATTAAGATCCGTTGGAACAACAACTCGTTATTTCGATTTGTTGAAAAAATTTCTTTTCAGAGGTGGTGCGGGCGATGCACTACGTAATCTGCCAGGGCTGGGTGATGTATTGGGGCACGGCTCGTTGGTCGCCAGTGGAAATAATGGAAGCTTACACGAATTGCAGACAATTCAACTGCGTCACACCGATTGTAGAACAAACCGAATATCACATGTTTTGTCGAGAAAAAACGGAATTGTACATGCCGGAATTGTACAACAAAATCGGTGTTGGTAAGACGAAGATTTCTTGAATTTGGTGTGTTCGTAGAACAGTCGCAAACGGTTGGGAACTGAACGGCTCATGCGTAGAATCTTTTTATGAAGAATTTTTATTTACTGCGCAAGAGACGTCCAGTTCCCAACCAGTCACAAACGGTTGGGAACTGAACGACTCAATCGCAGAGTCTTTTTGTGAAGAATTTTTATTTACTGCGCAAGAGACGTCCAGTTCCCAACCAGTCACAAACGGTTGGGAACTGAACGACTCATGCGCAGAGTCATTATGAAGAGTTCTGTCCAGTTCCCAACCAGTCACAAACGGTTAAGAACTGAACGACTCAATCGCAGAGTCTTTTTGTGAAGAATTTTTATTTACTGCGCAAGAGACGTCCAGTTCCCAACCAGTCACAAACGGTTGGGAACTGAACGACTCGTGCGCAGAGTCATTGTGAAGAGTTCTGTCCAGTTCCCAACCAGTCACAAACGGTTGGGAACTGAACGACTCTTGCGCAGTCTTTTTGTGAAGAATTTTCATTTACTGCGCAAGAGACGTCCAGTTCCCAACCAGTAACAAACGGTTGGGAACTGAACGACTCATGCGCAAAGTCTTTGTGAAAAGTTCTGTCCAGTTCCCAACCAGTCACAAACGGTTGGGAACTGAACTGGACGACTCATGCGACTTTTCACCAAAAGACTGCGCATAAGTCGTTCAGTTTCCAACAGTTTGTGACTGTTCTACGAGCAAACTTATTATTATTCTTAATTAAATTTTAATGTGTATTAATGAAGGTTTGATGGCTTGGTCTCCCATATCTATGGGGTTCACTCAAGGACGGGAAGATGGAAGCGGTAGCGGGGGAGGTGGTAGCATTCAATTATTTTCGCGGGCCAGTTTCAAAAATAAATACAGCTCCTTTTCTTGGACCGAAGATGAAACTGCAGCAGCTAATAAGGAAGTGAGTGATGGGTTGAAAAAATTAATTATTTAATTAATTATTTTTTATGTAGAGTTACAGTTGGATGAAAGATAGATTGCAGCCGGACGAATCTAGGAGACAAGCCGAGAAGATCCGAGAGCTGAGCGTTTTAGCTGAAAAACTCGGGTGTTCTTTGAGCCAATTAGCCTTAGCGTGGTGCTTGAAAAACGAGTCCGTTCAATGTTTGTTGCTGGGAGCCAGCTCGGTCGAACAATTGTACGAAAGTATACAATCTTTACAGGTAATTTTTTCAATTTCCATGTACCCTTTTCTACGCTACTGGATATTTAGACGCGCTTTTTTCATTTTTTCATAAGTAGGCACTGAGTGACATATTTTTAATTTAATCTTTCACGAAACTGTCCAAATTTTCGTTATATATTCGAAGAAAAAAAAATGGAACAAATCGATAGGAAAAAGAAGGTAAAAACGATTATAATACCACAAGGTGCGTTCGATACAAACGATACGATAGTGTTGAAAGTACCAAAAAGTCCGA
The DNA here is from genome assembly GCA_963978555.1 of Galerucella nymphaeae. Classification (NCBI taxonomy): domain Eukaryota; kingdom Metazoa; phylum Arthropoda; class Insecta; order Coleoptera; family Chrysomelidae; genus Galerucella; species Galerucella nymphaeae. The sequence continues at coordinate 146,794 of OZ021712.1, forward strand.
ATCAATCGCAGAATCCGTCGACGATGTACGAGAAGAAATACCGCGCTACGAGACGAACCAGTTCTCCGTCGCAGTTTGTCGATCAGCAGTACGTGTCCGAGCCGTGGCGTACGGAAAAACCGGCAACTTCCAGAATTTTGGATCACAATTACAACAGAAACTACGCAGAAGGTCAAAGCGGTTACCATTACGGAAACTGCGCCGCAGAACCGCCGAGAAACAACAAAAACTATGCGCAAAAAATGAACAACGTAAGAGGAAAACCCGAAGGCGGGTACACTTTCCGAGCCTTTCCCGACGAGTTTCCCCTCCAAACCAACTTTACCGTGAAATCAGTGGACCAGCAAGAATTACCGCAAGAAGTACACGTTGAAGGCGAATGGGACAGCGATCTAGTCGAGAAGTACAAACAGACTCTTCTTAAGGACAATTATAATTATCAAGGTTATCCGGAAGGTCAAGCCAATGAAGAGTTTGGAGATAAGTACCAAAATTACTATCCCGATTATCAAGAATATCAAGAAAGTTGATCTAAAGCGCGATAGATTGGATATAGAAACAGTTTTTTATCGTCTCTAATAAATAGTGCAAAATGTTTTTTATTTATATTATTTTTTGGTAAATAAAATCCAGGTAATAACTTTGTATTTGCGTGGGACCCCACTAATTAAACCAATTCAGCCGAGTTAATTTTCTGCAGCTCATTCCGGATTAATATTCTATTTTATAACCCTACTAGCACCCCAGCAATTTCAATAATATCAAACCACAAATAGTGCTTGAACAACGAAAATTTACTAAACCTTTTTCGATCAAATTTCCAAAATATTTGACACTTGCTCGTTAAGAAGTCATTTGCCGGATAGGTTAGACAACTGAGACAATTAATACTAAAAAAAAAGAAGAAGTTATTACATAAAACGTGATAAATATTTGACGTGGGACAATGGTCTGGACCATTTTAATTCATTAATGATAATAAATGGATTCACCTTGGAACTATACTATAGTTCTGTTCGACTGAGTATTGGACGACTCGCATAAAAATGATAGTAGTAGGAAAACGGAATACACCTTGGCCTGCAACCCTCTCCACTTGCCTAGGAGCCAAGGTCATTAGATATTCACGTGTCTCTCAGCATAGTAGTCCAGGGTCGATAATTTTTAAAACCAAAAATAATCATAATAGGATGAAACCCATTAGAAAAGGAGGGGAATATGATAAAAATGAAAGGAAAAATAATTTACGGGCGATCTGAGGTTGGGAAGGGGATGGGGGTGAGTTTTTAAGGGTAAAAAACGGTTTTTCTCGATTTCCAGCAAAACTAAAAGTCCTATCGAAAAAAGTCAAATGGAAAAGTTGTAGATAATAAAAAGATCTAAAACTTTTGTATTCACACTTTTTTCACATAACCTCAAAATTTATGTGAAAAATTCAAAAAACCAAGTTTTTGGTTTTTTATTTTTATCTTTTACAAAATTTTTTTTTTTTTAACGAAATTTTGTGAAAACTTACCTTTTTATGTCCCAAATACGCTGTAATTTATTTAATTAAAAATATTTATTTTTTCACCTCATTTTGAATTAATATCGAAAAAACACCCTAATTTTCAATCGAAAATTCACCCGTCAAAATATCAGCTTTTTTCAAAAAGTTGGTGTGGTTTCTGTTCGTTGAAATCTCTATTTTCCGATGGTGAAAAAAAAAATATATGTTACTATGGTAAATCTTCTCAGAAATCGCAAAAATTAAAAAAACTCGAATCCGTTTTTTGAATCATTATGTAAAATTTTGAGCAATTTATTAAAATTTACACTTTAATTACTAGAAAAACGTAAGATTATAACATGAAATCTTACATTTTCCTAGTAATTAATGTTTTTTCGATATTAATTCAAAATAAGGTGAAAAAATAAATATTTTTAATTAAATAAATTACAGCGTATTTGGGACATAAAAAGGTAAGTTTTCACAAAATTTCGTTAAAAAAAAAAAATTTTTGTAAAAGATAAAAATAAAAAACCAAAAACTTGGTTTTTTGAATTTTTCACATAAATTTTGAGGTTATGTGAAAAAAGTGTGAATACAAAAGTTTTAGATCTTTTTATTATCTACAACTTTTCCATTTGACTTTTTTCGATAGGACTTTTAGTTTTGCTGGAAATCGAGAAAAACCGTTTTTTACCCTTAAAAACTCACCCCCATCCCCTTCCCAACCTCAGATCGCCCGTAAATTATTTTTCCTTTCATTTTTATCATATTCCCCTCCTTTTCTAATGGGTTTCATTCTATTATAATTTTTTTTCACTTTTCATTATTTTTAAAGGCTTCTACCCTGGACTATAGATGCTAAAAGACACACTCGTCAATCCTTTAGCTTTAGTTTTATTAGATCTAATGCAAGAATAATAAATTGAAATCGGCTCATAAACAAAAAGGGATCCTTATAAACTTCAAATTAGATTCTCCCTTTGGGGAAGTTGGTTGAAATGGAGATTTTTTAATTTAATAATGCCTGATTTCAGCGAAATATCAATAAAGTTTGGCAAGTTTATCTAAACCTCTAAAAGGAATGCAGTCGAAAACATTCGTTATTGCCACGTTTAATTATGGAAAAGTAAAGTACTAAATAGAAAATAGACTTTTTATTATCAACAATATTGACAATATGATTAAACGATAACTCTTCAATGTGCTTGATTACTTGGATTTTGTCTATTATGTTATGAACTTCTTCAAGCTCTGGCAACGTTGTGCAAGCCAAAAACCATAATAACCACACTTTCAGAATTACATAATTCACGATTTTTATGATTTCTTATTGGCAAGCGCATGCGTGTGTTCTTCCCTCTGAATCCGTCAGTTGACTGATATTGATTTATCCAGTGGCGATGGTATTGTCAGTGACATTTGTTATTTCAGTTTTACTTTATAAATTAGATGCAGTACGCGATTTGTACGTTTTTGACAGATAAGCGCCATGTTTCCTCGCCTCGTATTGATGCCCCGTAGGTTCAGATAAACTTGCCAAACAATATTTTCTATATTTTTAGTTGGTCCCGAAGCTAAACACCAACATGGTGGCTGAAATAGAACGTATTTTGGAAAATAAACCAACTCGACCTCCAATGGTATCCACATTGGCGCTTAGATGACAATCAATGTGCCCCCCTGGGTCCATCAGGTAAATTTAACGAGCTTTATCACATAAACAAACTTCAAACCATTTCTATTCTCTAAAACTAAAAAATTTAATTAATTTTTATCGTTTTTAGCGGCAATCAGGGAGGCACTAGCGCGGCGGGCAGTCCCAAAGGCGACGAAGTGAGTAACGCGGACACCGATACGAAAGAAACTCAAAAACTTCCGTTTTGTGAGATTCAGTGACAAAAGGCCACCGAGTTTGTGAAAACTCGTAAAAGTAAAACGCCCGACGAGAAACCGACGGTCAAAGAAAAAGTGAGATGGTCGTACAGCCCCGATGAGGGTCCGAAATGTACGACCGAAACGTTTATAACGAAGAAAAAGGAGAAGAAGATAACAGCCAGTCCGGTGCCGGTATGAAAACGGAGAAATTTCGAGAACGAGGTGCTCATTTAAGTAAAAATTGCGTCGTATTTTAGCCAAAGCGAAAAATTTGTCGATTTTGAGATTTCGCGGCGAAGAATTTGAAAAAAAAAACGGGTTCTTCCTATATATTGAAGCAAATTTTTTCCGAACATTTATATGGGACCACTTTTTAGTAAAAAGTTATCGGGACACCGTTTTTTGTGGATTCATCCTGTAATTAAATATATTTGCTTCAAAAATACAAGTACGCTACTGCCTTGAAAAAAGTTTTATCCTTTTTTAAACAAAGCTAAACTTTCATTAGTTTTCGTGGTTTGTTCGTTTTAGGAAAATTTTTCGACGCTTAAACATGTGTATAGAAACCGATTTTTTTTTCCAATTCTTCGCTATTAAACGAGTAGTTTTGCGATTTTGTACTATTTATATTTCCATGGATATGCGCTGTTCGTATAAAACGATGGAAGGTATTCCTTACTAGCCTTAATCGAAACAAAATTAGTAAAATACGGATAATTTTATCCGGTTTTTTGCTTATTTCGAATTTGGCTTTAAAAAATACGACAAACTTGTGAGTATTTGTGGTTTACGGGGGTGTTTATTGAAAAAAAAATGTTTTACCCATTTTTGACGATAATATCGAAACTACTGGCAACATTGTAATGTAATTTTGTATGAATAAGTTTTGAAAACTCTCATAGAGAATAAAAACAAATTTCATTAAAATGTTACCATTTAATCGTGAGAAATGTGTAAAACAATTTCTTATTTTTTTGCAACACCCTGTATAATAAATCTGATATAAAAAAAACAACGATTAATAATTTAATTTAAATTTGGAACGTGCAATATTTAAACGAAAATTTAACGTTTTTTTTGTTATTTAAAATAATATTGTATAGAGTGTCTCAAAATGTCGATTTAAGTAACGACGGCGAATTTTTCCTAGCTGGAGATTTTTTTTCAAAACTCTCCAATTAAAATCAAACTCGGCACAAAAGTAGCGTTAACCTGTACAAATAAATATTTAGCTGCAAATATAAAAAAAAATCTCCAGTCGAACACGAGTTGTGGATCGCTCTGTATAAGCTTCTAGATATTTTCAACTGTTTTTTTTTTTCGTTCAATTCCTACTTTTTACCTTTTCGAATCTGTGATAGTTTTTCAAATAATTATTAGATAAGTTTTGAGGAGTGATACGGTGAAAATGATAATTACGATCGAGTCTATGGGTCGGAAACATTTGGATATTTTAGAAATTATATATATACCCCAGTCACGTTGGCAACCAGTATTACGCCCAGTCACGTCGGCAACCAGCATTACGCGGACACCTCGTAGCTCCGCGTATAGGTGGCGGACTATTGGGAATGCGAGAATTAAACCGACAGCGATCTGACTAGGATGCTATACGTTCAGGCGATAGCAGAGTAGAGTCATTAAGCAAGCAGTACTAATGTTGGTAACTTGGATTACTTTTGAGGAATATGGAGTGAGTTTTCGCCCGAAATTATTTATTTTTTCTACATTCATGCAAAAAACAACACTTTTGTGCACCACATTTAATGGAAAAAGTGGTACTTTATTGCACTAGTGCAATAAAATATTTTATTGCACTCATCTGTCATTCTTGTGTCAGTTTTGTGATGATTAATGACAAACATAAACATTTAAATTAAATAAAAATCCATAGCAAGTACCTGATCCTGCTTTAATACAACAATAATATATTTATATCTTACTACTTAGTCTCAACGAGTTACAATTATTTCAAAAATCTTTAATTATTTAAAATTTAAATGGTCAAGGCGAAAACCAGCTATGATTGAGTACTGACAAGGTGGAGGCCATAAAGATACGAAAAAGAAGAACGGGTTGAGTTTTATTAGGTTAGATTAGGTTTTTGACATATTTATATTGTAATTTTCCAGTTTTTGCATGAATTAAGAAAAAATATTGTATGCAACTCTTGCAAAACGTGTTTTTTGCACTCGACGTGTTGTCCAACTCGGCCTAAAGACCTCGTTGGACAATTTCACGTCGCGTGCAAAAAACACTCACTTTTTGCACTTGTTGCATAAATAACTATTAAATAATTGGGAGTTTTCCGGCAAGTTTAATAAAAATAATAATGAAATGAAATTATTTTTTTATTTATCTTTTTTTTCATATTTTCTAATTGATGGGTCGTAATTTCTCTTTTGTTAAACCAATTTTGACAGTTAAAAGTAAATTTTAAAGTCTATTTTCTCATGATTACTTCACTAAATGATTTAAAAACGAACGAGGCCATTAAAGGTTTAGTTTTATGACATTTTTGACGGTTTAATAAGGTTTTGAAACCCAAAAAAGACGTAACTAAACAATTTTCTTTTAATTAAAAAAAAATATCCAAGTGTTTCTGTAAATTCTTCTGAATAGTTTTTCTTCAAAGAAAGGAAACCTAATAAAATTTTATAACCAAACAAATATTAAAATTGTGCAGCCGTAGCTGTTTTTATTAGAACGTAGATGATAGTGATAAATTTTAAAAAAGTTTCAAAATTTCGAAAATAAAAAAATTAAAACGCGGAGTTGTTTACGACGTTTTGACCAGTTATTTTTCGAAAAAAAAAAATAAGATGAGCGGGCATTTGTATTGGCAGATTTTTAGACAATAATTAATAGAATATAGTCGATTTTGCGTATTTAAAAAATGTCCCTTTTCGATTAAACTGATCATCGCGTTAACACGAACTTTGTGGCAGAAAAAAAAAACGTGTAAAGTTAATCAAAAGATTAAAAATAAAAACCTGGAAATATAACGAGTTGCCTAAACTAAGGTTTAACAGCAATTAGGTTTAACTTACGTCAGTTTTCTCGATGATAAAGAAAACTTTATAATCTGACATTTAAAGTCCTTAATTATCATCAAAGATGGCGTTCTGCTCAAATTAATTAAAATATATTGTACAGTTTGTCCCGATTTGTTACAGATGTTTTTAAATTTTCCGCGAAGCTGCCAGATTGTCGAGTTTTTCCTTGAACTGTCAGAAACTGAAGTACAAGTACTATAAATTTATGGCATGTGAAATTTTGCACGAAATTTTTTTTTAAAAAGAAAAATTCCAAGGTCAAGAAATTAGATGCGAACGTGCTATTTTTATATATCGGTAAGTTTAATATATTTCCATTATTGAAAATAAAAATTTATTTGCACGAAAACGTACGTGTTATCGGTTATGGATTTTTATTACGTTTTTCTATTGTTTTTTTTTTAGAATTTTTGGTGATAATTTATAAAAAATTTTTAATTTTTTGATATTGGAGCAAAATAATATTTCAAAATATTCTAAATTTGAACTTTTTTGGAAAACTCAGTCCAGGGCATTTAGATTTGAATTCGGTATCGCAAAAGTAACAATTTCAATAGACTTTTTGCTGTTCCTAACAATTTTTTCGATTTATTTCCTAATTTCCCTGGACTATTAGTGCAAAACCTCGGCCATAATTGAATCTCGGATTGTTTTAAATTAAAACAAATTTATTTGTAAATAGACTTCGTATAATAATATTGATAATAATAACATTTTAAAAAAAATCTACATTAAGCCCATTTTAAAATTTGTATAAATTAAAAAAAATTATTATATATTATAATATATATTTCAAAAATTTTCTGCGATCTTTAAAAAATAATTCTAAAAAACAATTTTTAATGCGTCTTCAAAAGGAGTGTTTGCTAAATATTTTCAAAAAAAAATAATGTCTGAATAGGGGAGTTCAGTTTAAGGTCAGTGTGGACAATAAAAAGTGGTTTTTTCTGACAAGAATGACAGTTAAGGTCTACCGTTCAAAACATAAGATTTTGCATGGTTTTTATCATTGCGAACATCTATATTGCTTTATTAAAATAATTAAGCATATATCTTGAAATTTAACATGACTTTTTTGCTGAATACTCAACATATCAGTGGCCAATATAGTTCTATGAACTCTTGGCATGTCACCATTCCATTTAACTGACATTTGACATAACTTGTGACTGAATGACAGGAATGGTGACATGCCAAAAGTTCCTAGAACTATTGGCCACTTTATATGTTGAGTATTCATTTTAAATTTCAAGATATACGCTTCGGGGGTGTATTCATTATTTTAATAAAGCAATATAAATGTTCGCAATGATAAAAAACATGCAAAAACCTTATGTTTTAAACAGTAGACCTTAACTGTCATTCTTGTCAGAAAAAAAACACTTTTTGTTAGCCACACTGACCTTGGACTGAACTCCTCTATTGGATCTTATTGTGGTGCGAGCTGAAGTAACTGATGAGTGTGCCATCTCATCGGTAGATCGCGCTCAAGTCAAAGAAAAGTTACAAGTGACAAATGACTTTGAAAAAATAGTAAACACTTCTTTAATTTTATGAAAATGAATCCAAATGTTTTTAAACAAAGCAATATATTTATACAGCTTGAACTTAGATCCAGCAAAAAATCACCTACAGGAAATACATTATACAGTGTGTCCACCTAAGTGGGCAACGTATATAATATATTTGAGTGAACGCACTGTATATTTTCGAAAGGATTAATCAACTTTTTAAATAGGAAGACAAAAATTTTTAACTATTTAATAGACAGTATTATTATGTAACCCTCTATATACTTATTTTTTTTTTAATAAACAAAAATAGTATCCAAAGCCTGTCAGTATCTACCTAGTTAGTAATTTTTACATATCGCCTTTAGCAATAAATAACACACTATTTTTAAACTAAATAAATTTTGTTGACTTTATTATATATTATTGTTATACATTTGTTGTTGATCTTTTGTAAATATATCTTTAAATTAATTAATCAACCCGTAACACTATTTAGTTTATACAGTGAACGACAAAATTTTATAAACAATTTCGGCGACAAGAAGATGACAATTTGATTATTTATTTATCTCTTTAAGTCACAATAATCACATTGTGTTGTAATTTTTCCTGGTAGTTCATATGATCATATTATTTTTTGGAAATTTTGGTGCTCACTGTATATATCGTGTACATATATGGTGTAAATATATGATTTTAAATGATTTTTGAAGGACAAAGAAAAAAATACTATGTAAGATTTTAATAAGTGCGCATTTTCAACAATCTTTGAAAATATGCGTCAAATTGTAAAATTTAAAAAGGGCGTAAAACTTTTTAAAGTAAATCTCATTTTTTTAAAAACTGAAATATTCTTGAATATTCTGAGCGATATTTGTCGAAGATTTTTTCATAATCGGTACTTTTTTTTTTTTTTTTTTTTTTTTTTTTTTTTTTTTTTTTCCCGGAGCCGTCCTTTCGCCGGTACCACCTCAGCCAGTACTTAATAATGACGAGATTTAAAAAAAAATTGTATAATTCAAAAAATTTCTTAAAAAAAAGTTCTCTTTTATTAATTATTTTTTCGAAGTTTTGCGCTATTAAGTTTTATAAATTTTAGTAGAGTGATTTTTCAATTTTTTTCACTTATTCAATCCCGATTAATATTTAATATATACCAGATATGACGAAATATTAAAAATTGTCCACTTTGTCTGCTACTGATTATTTTCTTCTATTTCTGAAAATAATTTCGTCATATTGAAAAAACTATTTGGGCCGTGCTGGGCCTCGTTGTTATTGTAGATATTCAAACTGTTACTATTTCAAAATAAAGCTCAAAAAATGCTTCTAAAACGGGCGACCCTGTATAAATTTAACATTCTTTTTGATAAATTCTTTATTGGTTTTATTTATAATTGATTTAAACCGCTACAATTTAGTTATTGATAAAAAAAATTGTGGTTTCATACAAAAAAAAATTCATAGAAGCATAAAAATTAATCAAATAAAAAATTACAATGGGTCGCCACTTATTAATTTGTTTCTCTTACTTACAATATGTATTATACGTTTCCAATCAAACCAATAAGTGGGTTTACTTCTGAGCGCTTGACTTTTTCTATTAAAAATATATCCTTTAAAACTATGCATTTTTTTTTTGGTTTCCTCTACAAAACTGCAAGTTTTAATCTAAATTTCCACATAGAGATACTACAGATAGAGGCAGCAAGCCTCTGTATAAGTAGGAGTTTCCGTCAAAAAACTTCATAATTTATCTTTTACAAGCTGACAGGCTCCGAGCTGGCTTTTTGCCCCTATCTGAAGAATCTATTATTTTTACTTCCAACATTTCAGGTAGCGCTCCAGCCTCCAGCACCAGCTGCCAAAATCAATAAACATATGCTTATAGGTACGTACATTCCTTCTTTTAGAAATCTAACTTAACCTCTATTACATGTATTATTTCTATTTGCTTGTTTTCTTGGTGTATATTCGCAGTCTAAGTATATTTTTTATGCTTGTATAAGAAAAGGTTCTCTGATTAAAATCATAGAGTATTTTCCTATACAAATAGAAATATATTATATTGAAAAATAAATAATATCAGTGCGTCAATAATATATTTATCTCCTGTTTAATATGTACATAATTATAAAAGAAAATTAATCTTCGTAAAGTCTATGTGTCCCTCTTTTCCACCACTGTGTCACAGGGGGTAATAATGTTTTTTCTATATACTTATATTCTATAGAGGGTGGTTCTTGTACAGGAAAATCTAAAACAATATGAAAATATATAAAAAAAAATTGAGAAAATGTTTCAACTTACCTTTTGGTATTTCGTACAGTTTAAATCCCAACGTACTTGTAGCAAAATACGTAAAGATTAGTATAATTTTTAAAATGTTTCTTATGAACATTCTGGGAGAAATAAAATAATTTTTTGAAAGTAAGACGCGACTAAACTATTCAATAATGTGGTGATCACTACACGTTTATAATATAAGTACGTCGGTTAGAAGCAAATGTCGTCAACTTGAGTGGTAGCGAAAGCAATTTGGGAAATTGAAGGCAATTCCGGTAAGCGCACCACATGGGCCAGATATTAAAACAAAAATTCTACTATAGATCAAAACTTTACTTTACCAAAGCCGTAGAATATATAATATTTCAAATAAATTATATTATTTTTTATTGTAAAAAATACGTGATAAATGTTATTATCAAACTTTTGCAACATATTAAAAACTGTGAACTTTAACATCGATAAACACATTTTCAACAATATAATCAAATTTAATATAATTAGAAATGTAGGAAAAATTTTGGTAACGCCAGTGCTAGAATGATGAAAGGCGGTATTCATATAATTATGTATCGTTTAATTATGTACAGCAGATGTTAAAATAAGATAAAGCTAAAATTTATAAGAGCTTGTTGTTAATGGTACAGATAAGATCGGTATTCTGGGAAACCAATGAACGTAGCTTCTAAAATTAAAAATCTAATAAGTTTAAACGTTTTTGACCATAGAGAAATTAATAATAATATTTTTTATATCTCTATGATCTTTGTGTCTGTCAAAAGTCACTTGTCGCAAATGTCAATTTAGAGTACACACACACCAAAACATTCTTTCATTTAATTTTTATTACTGTTGTATTGTGCAATCGTTAGTGTAGGTAATAGTGAAAGTTAACCAAAAACAAATAAAGAAAATACCATAAAAACTGTAACAATAAAGGTATAACACTTTGTTGATATACTTTTTTTATCATAACCCTACATTTAAAAAAAGTTCTTACCTTTTAGATTTTTATTATTTTGTTTCAATTGAAACAGCTGTGTATTTTATTATTAATAATAAATAACCATGGGAGAAAGATATAGAAGAAATTCATCAAGAGATGAAGCTCCTCACTCTCGCTTATTCGTACTAGGATCTAAAGATATAGTTGAAGAAGACATACGGGAAGCTTTTAAGGAATATGGTTATATTAAAGAGGTTTGGGTGGTAAAAGATAAACACACAGGAGATAATAAAGGTTAGGATGTATATAAAATATAATATAAAATAACTCAAATTGCTTTTTAGGAATATTTTATGTGCAATATTTGAAGACATCTGAAGCAGCTAAAGCTTTAGAAAATATGAAGGGAAAATTTCTGTTTAACAGAACAATCAAAGTTATGATAGCTTCTAGTCGTGAACAGGGTTCAGTGAAAGGTGATGATAATGAAGAAGAGAATCTCAAAAGATTATTCATAGTAGTATCGAAATCAACAACTGACAATGAGCTGTACGATTATTTCAAACAATTTGGAAACATTGAATATGTTAGTGTTGTCAAAAATAAAGAATCAAAACAGAACAAAGGATTTGCTTACGTAAAGTTTGTCAAGTAAGTAAAATTATTTAAATCTGTGTAATAATTGTCAATAATGTAATAATTTTAGATTTTCTGATGCTGCAGTCGCTTTTGAAGAATGCGATAGATCATATAAAGCAGTTTTTGCACAACCTCGGAAACCACGTGAAGAACTTCGCAAAGAAAACGAAAATAACCAATTTGTAGATAATAATTTCCCAGTATTTAAATCCGATGGCATTCATACATTATCTGTCATCACAAGTACAAACGTTAATCAAGACCAGATCTGGAAACTGTTTGATATTGTTCCTAGTAAGTACTATTTTTTTTTAAATCATTTTTTCTCTCAAATATTATTTCAGGTATGACCAATTGTCATTTTATCAATGTGGAAAGAAACAGAAGTAAATACGAAGTGGTTTACAGTAATAGTTATTGGAGTTTATACGCTTTGCAAAAATTCCACGGTTTCGAATACCCTTTCGGACATCGATTAATCGTCAAAGCAGAAAATATAAACAATAGATCCAGTAAGCACTTCAATAACTTTATTTATTGTTAAACTAAAACATATTTTTTTAGGTTTCGGGGAAAGCAGTTTACCTTTAAAAAGATCCGCATCTTCAGTCGGTGTTGCTTCTTCTACTGATGTTTCTTCGGAAATCAAACACTTGGCAGAAACAATAGCACACGCCAGCTCTTTAATACAAAAAGCCGGAATCTCTCCAGGTATAAGAAACAATATTTATTTTTGAGTAGATCTTTTGTACCGATTCGTTTTAGATCTACTTCATTCAAGTATGGGAAGTGTTTTATCCGATCCACAGCCAGATTTATGTGACAGACCTTTACCGCCTCGCCAACCACTTGCTGATATCGACTCGAAAGTTGAAGCTAGGTGAGTATCTTTGGCAAGTTTATCTAAACCTCTGTATATATACATTGATTCTAGGATTTGTAGGTAGGATGGCACATAAGTAATTATTTATTGTTATTTTCCTCCCAACTTATATTTATTACAATTTTCTTACATTCTAAAATACGTGTTTTTGATACATCAAAAAAAATTCTTTTTCTGTTCTCATATGTCACTTTTTCCTTGACATTAGGGGATTTTTAGCGTTGTCATGTCACTTTTTCCTTGACATAAGGGGATTTTTAGCGTACAGGATTTATAATAATTAGTACATTGTTTCTTTATTTTTAACAATACTACAAATATGATTAAACGTTAATTCTTTAATGTACTTGTTTTCTTGGATTTTGTCCATTAATATTATTTTTACTAGATATGAATAGTAAAATATGAACACTTTTCCAAATATGTCACTTTTTCCATGACATTAGGGGATTTTTAGCGTTGTCATATGTCACTTTTTCCTTGACATAAGGGGATTTTTAGCGTACAAGATTGATAATAATTAGAACATTGTTTCTTCATTTTTAACAATACTACAAATTTGATTAAACGTTAATTCTTTAATGTACTTGTTTTCTTGGATTTTGTCTATTAATATTATTTTTTCTAGATATGAATATTAAAATATGAACACTTTTCCAAATATGTCACTTTTTCTTTGACAAGGGAATTTTTAGCGTTGTCATGTCACTTTTTCCTTGACATAAAGAAATTTTTAGCGTTGTCATGTCACTTTTTCTTGTCATAAGTGAATTTTTAGCGTTGTCATATGTCACTTTTCCTTGACATAAGGGGATTTTTAGCGTTGTCATGTCACTTTTTCCTTGACATAAGGGGATTTTTAGCGTTATCATGTCACTTTTCCTTGACATTAGGGAATTTTTAGCGTTGTCATATGTCACTTTTCCTTGACATAAAGGAATTTTTAGCGTTGTCATATGTCACTTTTTCTTGTCATAAGTGAATTTTTAGCGTTGTCATATGTCACTTTTCCTTGACATAAAGGAATTTTTAGCGTTGTCATATGTCACTTTTTCTTGTCATAAGTGAATTTTTAGCGTTGTCATATGTCACTTTTCCTTGACATAAGGGGATTTTTAGCGTTGTCATGTCACTTTTTCCTTGACATAAGGGGATTTTTAGCGTTATCATGTCACTTTTCCTTGACATTAGGGAATTTTTAGCGTTGTCATATGTCACTTTTCCTTGACATAAAGGAATTTTTAGCGTTGTCATATGTCACTTTTTCTTGTCATAAGTGAATTTTTAGCGTTGTCATATGTCACTTTTCCTTGACATAAGGGAATTTTTAGCGTTGTCATTTCACTTTTCCTTGACATTAGGGAATTTTTAGCGTTGTCATTTCACTTTTCCTTGACATTAGGGAATTTTTAGCGTTGTCATGTCACTTTTCCTTGACATTAGGGAATTTTTAGCGTTGTCATGTCACTTTTTCCTTGACACAAGGGGATTTTAAGCGTTGTCATGTCACTTTTTCCTTTCTCCGATTTGTACGTTTTTGATAGATAAACTTGTCAAACTATACCTAGGAGAACAATTTCCGGAGTCAACTTCTTTATTTTTTCAGATGTTTCGTTATTTGTACACCTACGCCTTTGCGTAACAACGTACTGCAAGATATTTTCTGTCGATTCGGAAATTTGATTGAAGTTTTCATGTTGAATAAAAAAAGCTGCGGTTACGCGAAATACGCTTCGAGAGAGTCTGCTGAGCAGGCGATACAAGTGAGTCGAAGATACCTTTGCGTGTGCATATTTTTAAAAATTTTTTCAAATAATAGGGTTTACATGGCGCCGAAGTCCTCGGTGTTCGGTTAAAGGTGCTAGAAGCCGAGGAACGCCCGGACAAAAGACAAAAAATGAACTCTGGCGACGACGTTTAATAAATTGTAAGTAAGTATCAATTTTTCTTTCAGTTTCAGATACAACGTAATTAACAGTAAGTTGATATTATTTTTAATTAAAAAATTATTAACCATTTACATGTTTTTCCCGACCTTTTTTCCACAACTGATACTGTTTCAACCAATCCTTCTTATTCTTGAACCTGTGCGAAAATTTCGTTACCCAATACTTTAAATCGTTGTATTTGTAATAACCTTCGCCGCTTTTCACTCCCAACATCCCGCGTTGTACCAAATGCTTTTCCGATATGCACGGTACGAATAATCGATTCTCCGGCTCTCTCGATCTCCACGTATCGACTAACTTCAATATATTATCGTGACCCATATAATCCGACAGTTGGATGGGTCCGATGGGACTACCTAATGAACAATGTCTATAAGAAACAATTGAATAAAACGTTTAAAAAAGTATTTTCCGTTATCCTACCTGTAGCTAACTTCATAGCTGTGTCGATATCTTGCGCCGTTGCATCTGCTCTTTCCATCATTCTTATCGCTTCGGTTATATAAGAAAGAAGAAGTCTGTTCACTATAAAACCGGCTGAATCGTTACAAGTTACCGGCGTTTTTCCTTTAAAAAAAAGTTACTATGTTAATGCAGGCTTCCAACCAATTTAATACGTTCAGGTGTCGAAATTTGATAGAACTGAACGCTAATTCTGTGGTTTTCAAGTATTTGTTAATGACATTCTGTGGTTATCTTGTCATTTGTCAAATGAACCACAGAACTGAAAGCATTTGTCAAAAAATTACCGCTAATTCTGTGGTTATCAAGTCAGTTGTCGTTTGTGAAATGAACTACAGAACTGAAAGCATTGGTCAAAAATTACCGCTAATTCTGTGGTTATCAAGTCAGTTGTCGTTTGTGAAATGAACTACAGAACTGAAAGCATTGGTCAAAAATTACCGCTAATTCTGTGGTTATCAAGTCAGTTGTCGTTTGTCAAATGAACCACAGAACTGAAAGCATTTGTCAAAAAATTACCGCTAATTCTGTGGTTATCAAGTCAGTTGTCGTTTGTGAAATGAACTACAGAACTGAAAGCATTTGTCAAATAATGACCGCTAATTCTGTGGTTATCAAGTCAGTTGTCGTTTGTGAAATGAACTACAGAACTGAAAGCATTTGTCAAAAAATTACCGCTAATTCTGTGGTTATCAAGTCAGTTGTCGTTTGTCAAATGAACCACAGAACTGAAAGCATTTGTCAAAAAATTACCTTTGTGGTTATCAAGTCAGTTGTCGTTTGTGAAATGAACTACAGAACTGAAAGCATTTGTCAAATAATGACCGCTAATTCTGTGGTTATCAAGTCAGTTGTCGTTTGTGAAATGAACTACAGAACTGAAAGCATTTGTCAAATAATGACCGCTAATTCTGTGGTTATCAAGTCAGTTGTCGTTTGTGAAATGAACTACAGAACTGAAAGCATTTGTCAAAAAATTACCGCTAATTCTGTGGTTATCAAGTCAGTTGTCGTTTGTCAAATGAACCACAGAACTGAAAGCATTTGTCAAATAATGACCGCTAATTCTGTGGTTATCAAGTCAGTTGTCGTTTGTCAAATGAACCACAGAACTGAAAGCATTTGTCAAAAAATTACCTTTGTGGTTATCAAGTCAGTTGTCGTTTGTGAAATGAACTACAGAACTGAAAGCATTTGTCAAATAATGACCGCTAATTCTGTGGTTATCAAGTCAGTTGTCGTTTGTGAAATGAACTACAGAACTGAAAGCATTTGTCAAATAATGACCGCTAATTTTGTGGTTATCAAGTCAGTTGTCGTTTGTCAAATGAACCACAGAACTGAAAGTGTCTCAAACACTTGAAGATGGATCTGTGGATGGAACCAACGAAATAAAGACTGGAAAAATCGAAAGGTTCTTACCGATACTTTTGCACCAAGCGCTGACTGCATCTAAAGTATCTTTACCGGTGACTGAAACTTTGACGATTTCCACCAACTTTGTTTCCGGTACGGGATAGAAAAAATGCAGTCCAATGAATCTTTGAATTCTAGTTGACTTGTCAGCGAAAGCGCTGATGGGTAGGGAATTGGTGGTGGTGGCGAAAATTGTATTTTCCGGGGCGGATTTGTCGATGCGTTTAAATAATTCTTGTTTTTGCTCGAAATCTTCCGGAATTGCCTCTAGAACCAAGTCGGTTTCTTTCACTGCTCTTATTGGATTTGTAGTACCTTCAAAGATTTGTGAATTTATTTATTATCCAACACCATAACAATAACAATTATTGTATTATAATTTACCTGTTACAAATTCCATTGTATTCTCAATATATTTCTTAACGTCTAAATCGTCTTTGTACCTTTCTCTGGCAACTTCCGTCAAGTTATTGATGATTTTTTCTGCGGATTTTTTCAATAATTCTTGATTAGTTTCTACCAAAATAACTTTTTGTGCATTTTGTGCGGCCACTTGTACCAAACCTGTACCTACTTTACCCCCTCCTATTACTGTAATAGTTTTAATGTTTTTTATTCCACCATTTACGACTTTTAACATTTTGTTATTCGACATGTTATGTTGACGTTTAAAGTTTGACAGGACATGATAGATTTGTGACAAGTCCTTGACAAATGCGCATGTGCACTGTGATTTGGTGTTCTTGTCATTGCAGTTGCACGATTTCTGTTGGTTTTAGGGATTTTTGTTTTGTTTTTTTGTGCTCTTGTATATTTGTCAAGGAATTGATATCGACAAAGTTTTTTTTTGTTTTTGGATCGAGATATAATTTTTATATTTAAAAATTATTTTAGATTTGACCCGAGTTTACTAGACATAAAAACATGGACAAGAACAACGCTTATACAGACCTTATTATATTTGTTACATTAACCTCACAAATTTTAGACTACTTTTAGACAACTTACGTTACACACTGGACCTTTGTGTAGAGATAAGATTTGGTTAATGTGTTTCTAACATTTCACAACAAAATAAATTTTATAATTGTGATAAGTATTTATTTACCTACAAACCTTTTTGTACTCCGTATCACACTTTAGTTGCTGTCATAGGCAGGTAGATAATAAGGAAAAAAAACAACAAAATCTTCAATAAAATTTATTAATATACATTAAAAGTCCATTATGCCGACTTTAATTAAAAATAGACAAATTTTTTCAACAAAAAAATAGAACATTCTTTCATAAATCACTTATAAGCAACCGACTATCTGACTTTCCTTTTCGAATAAATAGAATCTGCGTTCTTTTTAAATATTCGCACGATTAATAGTCAAATATACACACGAACCGTTTTTAGTCTACAATGGTCCTTCGAGCCGGATATTTCTAAATAAGCAAATAGACACGAATCGGTACGTGTTGAACCACTTTAAAGAACTTGAAAATAATAAAATATACAATAACATTATATCGATATATATATACTTTAGGCAGAATAATATTTATAAAATTTTTTTTTCAACGATACCGACATTTTTCCTTCATAAATCGAGTTTTGCAAAAAGACCAAATTTGAATTTACAACCATAACCAAAATTTTTCTTTTCAAAGACACTTGGTCATAAAAAAAATTAAATAGAAGACTTAATGGGTCATATGCGTACTGGAAGTGACGTATTGGACGCTAGGAGGTTGCTGAGACACATTTTGAACGTTTGTCTGTGATGTAGGACCTGCAGAAGACGGAGGCGGGTGGTACGGTTGACCAACCATTCCAGGAACATAGTTAGGTACTCTGGAAGTATCAAAACAAGAATTTTTAACCTCCCAACTGATCAATTTATATATAAAACCCTTAAACACATGGTAAGTAGACATTTTCACAGAAAAATTTTAAAATCTCACCCTTGCGCTCCTCCATATTGCATCATGTGTTGCTCCATCCGCCTGTCATCCATCATCTGTTGCATTTGCAGCGCCATCTGCGGCGGTGGTGGTTGTTGTATTTGTTGTGGTGGCATCTGTGGTCCGCCCATAGAAGCTGGCATGTGTTGGAAATGGTGCGGAATCATCGAAGGTGGCATGCCGGCGTTGGGATGCATAAACGGTGGTCGATCTGGTGGTGGTGGCATACCTGGAGGTGGTTGTTGCATCATCGGAAGAGATCCATTGTAGGGCTGAAAATTGAGTACTTTAAGTAGATTTTTTAATAATTTTGTATCGTCTTACCATTGGGGATGGTGTGGGGAATGAGTAGGGCATTTTGTTCAAAGTTGGAAAGGCTGGTTCACGCATAAGAGTGTGATAAAGACTTAAAGCTTCAACTAGATCCGCGCTTAGTTGTGTCAACTGCGCGTGTTTTCTGTCCACCTTTTCTAATTCGGAATCGATGAGGGGTCCCATAGCGTTTACTTCTCCTAAAAAAATTTAAATTATATTTTACGTATTTTTGAATTGAATTAACTTACTTTCTAGATCTACCATTTCTTCGGTGTCTTTTTCGGGATTTGTCGGATCAGCTTCGTGTAACAAATGTAACAGCCTATCGATTTTTTGTTCGTTTATTTCCACGTATTCCGGTTCATCTTTAACTACTTTTACTTCGGTCGTTTCCTTGAACTGTACCATTTTTTTCGCTTTTTCAAAAACTGCGAAACAAATTTTTATATTAAAATTTAAATCTGAAGTAAATTCCTACACTTACGAAACTTCTCCGGTTCCAACGACAAATCTGGTGTGACGAAATTGGACGGAAAAAGTCCTTCTCCTCTTTGGTTACTACCTTTCCACCAATTCTGATCGCTGTCATCTATCACAAAAACTAAAAACACAAAACAATATAATTTTTACAAAAAAAAATGTTATTATTGGTCCACCCTGTATATTGGTCCACCCTGTACCTTTCTTAGTTTTGACAAGACAGTTACTTTCCTGCTTATATAGTTGGCTATTGTGTAAAAACAATTGACTACTTGAAAAAGTGAGGTTATGTTTGCTAGTTTAATTCGAAATAGTTTGTGTAGTGGCGTCTTTTCTTATTTTATTAATTTAAAAGTTTTGAGTGTAAAATAAATAAATTCAACTAAATCTGTGAGGTATGTACCTAGTATAAATAATGTTTTTATTTAATTGAGTTCAATCCAAATCAAATGAAATGTAATTGAAATGTTAAGACATGGTAAAGGACAGAAACTTTCAACTTCGATTACACAATATTTCATCATCATTTATTGTTTTCAACTTACTTATTTCTCCACTATTAAAAGTCAATTCATTGTCTTCGGCAGCCTCGAAATCGTACAAAGCTCTAACTTTTCTCAGCTCCTTAGCTTGTGGTGCTTGTGGATCTGAAGTAGTATTCGATGTTACAGTCATTGATGGATATAAAGAAGGCGTATGTGATACTACTGCCGTTGATCTTGGTGATCCGCTTTCTTTAAGCGATAATTCAATGGCTTTTAGTATTTGATCTTCCTCCTCTTGACTTTCAACTACGTTAGGGTCTTTACTTACCGATGCTGCTTTTTTAACAGGCTAGAATGAATAATGCAATACATTGAAGCACATTATCAATTTATTGTTATGTCTAAGTCAATGACTCACTTTTTAAATAAAATTTATAAGTAAAGTCAAATGTTACAATACACATAAACAACTGGAAAAATATGGCATAGGTACTAGCAGATAAGAAAATTCATGATAAAACATATAGATAATGATAATTATTCTAATAATGAAAGTACAGTGTGATCCAAACAAACATAGTCAGAAAAAACTATAAACAAGGGTGAAAATAGGATTTTGATTATAGTTTTTCCAGTTTAATAGGTTATGTATAAATAAAAGTTATTATTTAAGTAACAACGATAAGTTTTTGTACTTACACAATGTTTAGTATGTACTAGAATCTCATTTAACAATATTGAAGAAGAAAACATATTTAAATGATTATTTTTTTCACTTGTCAAAATCTGACATTTTGGTGGTTTTAACCAATAGCAATACATTATTCTAGCCAATCATTCGGTATTATACTGATAATTATGCTTCCTCATCGATAAAACCTTGTTTACATCGAAACGTCAAAATTTTACTTTGAATTTGTCATTATTGACAACTAAAAGTGCTTTCAAAAATCCTTTTAAATTGTTGAAAAAAATAATCTTCCCAAATACAACTCGCTCTTCAAATTTTATCACATAATTTTTTATTTTCATCACTCAAACTTGTTTATTTGAGGCAAAAACATTCAAACAAACCGAATTTAGATAAAATCACTCCTCCTAACGGAGTCGTGATTTTATCAAATCGGTTTGTTTTCATATTTTTGCCAAATAAACAAGTTTTCGTGGAAAAGAAAAAATTATCGATAAAATTTGAAGCACTCGTGGTATTACCTTTGATAATTTTAATCACTGTCGAAAACAAAACTATAATCCATCACAAAGATTATTATAGATATGTTTTCCTAACTACCACTACAACACAAAAACAGGTCGTTAACTTTTTCACAGACGGGGAGGAGACAAAAATGAGTTTGTTATGAATTAATTATGTATTTAATATGCTTGAAATGCATCACATTACCAAGGTCATAATTAATGGAGTAATTTTTTTCAAAATTTATTTAGAACAGTGAATACAGGGTATATGCAAATCTACTGCAGATCAAATATTTAATTTTGTCCAAGCATTCAAAAGTTAAAGGGGATGAGTGGATTTTTAACATGCACAGTATACTAATGATAAAAAATATTGATAACAATGCTATAAATACCAACATACATAAACAAATATTCCTGACAATACAAATTTTACAAGATAAAACTGTAGGACAATGTTAGAAAATTGATGACGAACTTTTACAAGTTTAAACAGTCGAGTGAGGGTAGATTGTTTGTGTAAACGTTAAGCTTTAAACTACTTCTTTACTTACCGTATCGGTATCTGAGAAATCCATTCCGCTGTTTCTTAATTTGGACAACAAAGTAGGTATGAGACTGAGTTGTGGATCAGATTTGAATTCGTTGTCTGCCCACTTTTTAAGAGATTCTCTCAATTTTTTGGTAACTGTCGGATGCCCTTTCAGCATCAACTTTGAAAAATCGTTTTCAAAGTCTCTAGAAGCCACTTCCATATGAAATGTTTTCCCAGAATTTTTAACGCAAGCATCCAATAACTAGGAATAAATGAGGGGTTAATTGAATGTCAATGTATTGATTATAATGTATTTATAGGACTTACGGTAACTGCTTTAACACCAACGTGAGGATCAGGATGATATAAACGATTGGTGATAGCTTTGAGATGTGCTTTTGCTTCTTCTGATGTTTTGCCAGCGTTGTCGCATATGTTCATAATAACACTCCAATCTTCTTCCACGCTTTTCTCGCTTGTTGCAGTTGCTATTTAGAAGAAAACATCGTTTTAAATGGTAAGTAACAGTTTAACAATAACTACTATGACTCACCAATTTCATCTGTCAAAGCTGCATTATTAGAAAATCCAAATAAATTCATTTTTCTTTAAATCTAGGTAATTATTCACCAATTTTGTTCACTATTGCTTTTTATACGAATCGCAGTTTATATAACTAACTTTATCGGCATAATTATGAAGATTTTGTTTTTTTTTAATGATTAAATATGTGGTGTTTGGAGAATGAAAATGACATTCATTAAACATCAAATTTTGAGATTTGTGACATTTTGACAAAAGACAGCTGTCCTAAGCGATCCCGTTTTTACCAACATTGATATTCCATCAACTATTTAATAAGAGATGGCACCACCATATTCAATCGCCTTGAATATTTTTATTAGTCGTTTTATTACTAAATAGATGTCGCTAGTTATAAACTTATTGGTATAAATTGAGTATTTTTATTGTATCAAATCACATTTTTATATTATGTATGATGCTGGTTACCATTTCTAAACCTGTATGATGTCCTCCAATATCAGTCGTGTGTATTTTTTGTTCGACTAAAGTTTTGTAAATAGCTTCAGATATTAAAGAAGCATATCGATCTTTTTTCACGTAAAATAACATATTTACAGCGGCGTTTAACATTCCTACAGGGTTTACGTATTTTTTATCTTAAAAAAAAGAAATTATTATTTATTAATCAAATTATTAAAAATGTTACACCTTCAAAAGCGAGATGTCTTGAAGCAACTTCGAATACTCCGCAGGTGTGTCCTAAATTTTGACCGGATATTAGGCCAGGTCCTCCGATTAAACCGCAAATTATGCTAATTAGAACGTTGCCGTATAGATTTGGTGTTAAAATAACATCGAAAGTGTTTGGTTTTGTTACTATTTGCATACAGCAGTTATCTACTATTAAATCATTGACGATTAATTCGGGGTAGTCTTTGGCTACGTCAAGCAACGTGTTTAAAAAAAGACCGTCTGATAGTTTCCTTAAATAAAATTAAACTTATATGGGAAACTTTTTTATTATTGGTTTTAGGAAAAAAAGTTATTCTTCATAAAAAGTTCTGCATTATCTAAAACCTAAAATGCGATCATTAGATATTTCTTATTTTGAACCGTATACGAGGTTTGTCAAAAAATATTAATCTTACTCAAGAGTAAAGTAACTTTATTTTTCACAATACAGAAAAATTGTAAGAAGTGAAGTTGTTTAAAATTAAAAGTTATATTCAAATATGCAATTACAATTTTTCTGTATTGTGAAAAATAAAGGTACTTTACTCTTGAGTAAGATATTTTTTGACAAACCTCGTATACGGTTCAAAATAAGAAATATCTAATGATTGCATTTTAGGTTTTAGATAATGCAGAACTTTTTATGAAGAATAACTTTTTTTCTAAAACCAATAATAAAAAAGTTTCCCATACGAGTCCAACTTAAGTAGACACACTGTATAATGTAGGATGTTCAATACATACATTATATTAGCTTTGTGGACGATGGTTATTTTTTTTCGACCTTTTTTTAAAGCGAATTCAAAAGCCCATTTTCCAAATCTTTCGCTGTTTTTTCTGGTTATAATCCTTAGACTTTCTACTACGCCAGGTGTGGGCGTGTGTTCCAACATAGCGTACTCTCCTTCTGTATTTTGACGTAAAAGATAAATATCCAAAGAGGGGATTCTAAAATTTTTTTTTAAGTTTGAATTTTTTAAATTTAATATTTTTTACCTGCATTTTATTTTCGGATAACTAGTAAAATGTACTAAATAGACAAAAAGGTCCAGATAAGATCGTAAAGTGACGTTAAAAGATGTATTTATATGTCCCTGAAAAAAAATAGTTATAAACTTGGTTAAAAATTAAAATTTTTCTACTTTTAAAGCCACTCGGTTTCTTTTAATAGATCTCATAGCGATTTCGTTCGTATCCTCGATCACTTCGAAATCCACAGGCACGTGTGCAGCTTCGAAAATTTGTTTTACATACTCCAACATTTGAGGACCGATTCCTATGCCTAAAAATCAACGTATAAAATTTTTTATTAATTCGTCTTGCTCGTCTTACCCGGTAGTATAGTGACTATATGTCTTCCTCCATATGATGGTGGAGGTCCAGCTATCCACATCGGGTGTTTGGTGTATTTAATTGAACCAGTTAAATTATCGCTAATTGTTGTCAAACTTCTTGAGAATTTTCTAAGGGATTTGTTCATTTTTCGTATAAATTGTTTCAATGAAAAAACTGACAGTGACATTGTTTAAAAATGGGGTTAGTTTGCAATATACTAACAGGACCGTCTTAAGCAGAGTGGAGCAAAATTTCTTTGGTTCTGGTTCTTTTGGGAAAGATGGGAGTAGCAATAAAACAAATTTGTGGCATTTGTGGAATTATTTTATTTAGAAAAATGCACTTCAGTAGTGCCGCTTCCATTCTTTCTTTCTCACATTCACATATTTTAATAGACAAATCACGAAAATAACGTAATACAGCAAGGCATTTATAGTAAATAATTTATTAATTCAAAAACGTTTTTTTGTATTTTGACCACCTAGTAAATATACTCTGTGTTATTTATAAGATGCTACATAGGACATCCTGTACAAAACTGTCAAACGCGAGCTAACTTTCTTACCAAATAGCGTTTATGAAAAATACGTTGAAAAATTAGTTCAAATGCACTTTTAATTTTCTTAAATTCGTTCTGGTTCAATAAAATAATTCAAACTCCATTTTCATACCACTATTGGATGATGCTCATCGATTACACGTGGTGACTGGCTTGGTAGTGCAGGGGATGATTTCAAAGTTCAACTTGAAGTATCGCGATCCACGTTCTCCGCCAATAAAAAATATTTTCTTTTTATTTTTGTTTTTTTTTACAATTTTTGTCTAAATAAAATAATAAAGCAAAGTTAATAATTTCAAAAATTGTGAAAAAAATAAAATAAAAAGAAAAATATTTCATCTTGGCGGAGAACCGATCCACCTTACTCCAGATTTAACTTTTGATTTATCCCATGCACTACCAAGTCAGCCACCACGTAATCGATTAAGATCTTCCAATAGTGGTATGGAGATGGAGTTTGAATTTTTTTATTGAACCAGAACGAATTTTAAAAAAATTAAAATTGTATTTGAACTGATATTCTAACGACCTTTTCAAATCTTTTATTATCTTTTATAAACGCTATTTGGTAAAAAAGTTATCTCGCGTTTGACAGCTTTGTACAGGATGTCCTATGTAGCATCTTAAAAATAAGACAGTGTATGTATTAAAAAACATATATTTATTCCACGGTATATATTTAAACAGGTTACAGAGTTGATCATTTTATTTATAATATAAATTGATCGATATTTTTGTTTATTTGATTCACCCTGTGTAAAAATTCCCAAATTCGAATAATACGTTAAATATTTTTTAATTAAAAATAATAAAAATATTTAAAACGGAAAAAAAATATTAAATAGTATAGAATTTTTTTATATTAGCTATATTTACATTGTATCAAAGTTTAGCTATAATCAAATATTAATAATTACTTTTTTGAAATGTTCAATAGACTCCATTATGTATTAACAATATCGGAAACATTTTTATTAATAATAATAATAAGTATTTCGTTTTTAAATGGGACGGCCAACAACTGATAAAATTTTACAAAAGACAAGAACATTTTTTTCAAAGATTAAACAAAAATCAATTAATTGAGCTTAAAAAAAATTGTTCTTGAATATTTTTTATACATCGTTGGCTTTTATGACCTTTTTGCACCAACCTGAACAGATTAAGATTAAATTCACTTATTCAAGGCAGTATTTTTTATTAAAGCATTTTTTTTTCAAAGAAAACTTCAATCCAAGGTGTCCTTATCCTTGCTGGAGCAAAATGGGCTTTATACAATTTTTTTTTTCAACTACAAATTTTTTATTTAGAAAGAAATCTTTTTTTAAAGGGCTGTATAGTATTAATACTTTTTTTATTAGTGTAGTTGAAATTGGTCGGGTGATTTTAGCCACCAATACGAATTATACTATTTTAAAGCATAGTCTAGCATCTTTTTTTTATTTAAATCTAAAAATTTTTATTTAAAATTATTTTTTTTAAACAAATTTAAAGTCAAAATATATAATTTACTTGTACCTAGGACCTGCAGGTGCTAGACTATTTATGGTGTTTCAGGATTTGCCGTTTTTTTTTTAAATTAAATCCAATATAAAAAAAAATTAATAAATTCAAAATTCAAAAAATCCTGAAACCCTTCGGAAACCATTTTTTTTTTGTTTTCGAGTAAACGGACAATATACAAAGGTATTTATTTACGAAATTCAACTAGCGTTTTTTTTTTTGAAAAAAGATTCATCGACATGCATTTAGTTTTTTGTTCATTTTCAGCTGTGCAATACTCATCTAAATTTTACCTAGAGTCAGTCAAATACTTGACAATAATAATATCACGAAGGTTAGTTTGAACTAGCAGGACAAAATCACTTTTATTCAATAAACTTCAATTTTTATTTGTAATATCTTAACTATATATTGTTATGGTGCAAACGACGTTATAGTCTAAAAAAACGGGGGGGACATAAAAGTAATTTTGACTCGCCCTGTATTGATACTATGAAAATTAAGCGAAATATGAATAAATACCTACCACTCCAATATAGAGTACACTTTTCTTTAAAGTATAATATCTCAGCCAGTCAAACTAGACATACATTCTAGGAAAATTGGACTATTTTCTACAATGTCTAATATTTAACTTCGCTATTTGACTTAATTGGTAAAATTTTACCTTACAAAATTTCTGCAGAAGAGCTTAGAACTTAGAACACCAAAATAGGGAACACATAAAAAAACATAACATTCAGTTCGCTAAATAATATCAATTTTCTTAAAAAAAAGGTGTAAATATCTATTTATTTCAACAGTATAGACTAGTACCATCTATCGGCAGATAACCGTAGGTAATCTTACTTTGACAGCATTGGAAAAACGTTTTTCTGTGGTCATGATATCTATGGCCATGAATGTCATGATTGAGAAAGCTCAGTCGGTAAAAAAGTAGGGTTATGAGTTGGTATCGGTAACGTTTCGTGTTCTCGTGCTCTTATTCGCAATAATAATTGTTAATGTGTGTGATTTTGTGTGTAAAATGGATGAATTCAATTAAATATAAAAGGTAAGGAAGTTTTATAATCTTTTTCAAAATGCTTCCCCCACTGTATTCGCGATATAATAGTATAAATCACGTCGATTCTTGTTTTAGATATACCTTTGTATCTATTAAGACTGAGCTAAAGTTATTATACTTTAATTTATATAAAATACATTAATGTTACTTAAATTTTTTTTGTCAACAATACCCTTCCTTAAAAGTAATTTAAAAATCCTAAGTTAAAGCTTGAATATATTCTTCCAGTTTACTTAATAAGATTGATTAAAAATTGAGCTGTTACTCAAATATGGCACCAAAATGGTCAAATTTTTTTAGTTTCTATTTAATTAATCACATTTAACGGAACATCCCATTGAAGTAAGTCGAAAAAGATACTACATATTTTTGTTTGAATGAGAACCCAAGTAAGCTAATACAAAATATAAATGAAGTATCCTAGATGCAAGTCTTTATAACACTACCAAACATATAGAGTGTCCCAAAATAGATTGTTAAAAAGTTCTTAGTACAGGAGGGTAAAGTTTAAGAATATAATTTTTGAGTGAAATTTTGTATTAGACTTCTAGGGTTCTCCAAAAAGTTTGTACATTTATTTTAGGCACATATGGATTATGCCCATTATCTCAAGCAAAACTTACAAAAAAAATATTTTTACTTGCGAATTATTTCAAACATAATTTTTGATGAATCGTAACAATTTTAAATACTTAATTTTTTGTTGTACTAAAGGTAAAAGTAAGATTTTTAATTTGTAATATCTAAATAAAATGAAAATTTAATATTTTTGCTTGAGACTTCCATATTATTTTTAGAAACTTTGACAAATTACAACAATACTACTTCTATTTTCATTCGTAGTATCTATGACGACTAGGAAATTCTTGACGATCATCGATTTCCATCTCCGAAAACCTTTCCAAAAGTTCTTTTCTATAATTTCTTCCTTCTAACTTACTCCTATCTACGACGGCCGTTCTCCTCTCTTCAGGATATCTCCTATTGCTCGGCCCTTCGGAGTACCTGAACCTTTCCGGATACCTTTCTATTTCATCCGGACGTCTTTCAAGTAGGAGATCCCTAGGTGTTCTGCTATCAATTGCGTACTCCCTAGGAAGTTGGGGCTTGTAGTAGGCTTCAGCTTTCGGCGATAGCTCGTCTTGAAACTCCTCTTCAATGGGTTGTTCCGTTGTTAGCCTCCACTAGATGGCATTTAAAGCCCTTCGCGAAGCCCCTCGGTGACTGGAAAAGGAATCTTCTTCTCTGGACCGAGAAGTAGGTATTCGTTCTCGATAGTCTTCGTGAGAAGGAACTCCGTGAGTGTTGAGTTCTCGATCGGAGTAGTCTTCGTACTCCCGATCTCTTTCTAATCTTCCTCGGGTGCTTCTTTGATGGCCTGTGTGGAAAGTTGGAACTGTGGAAAGAAAGGGGCTGGTGGCGTAAGTGGAATTTTGGTTTAGTGGGAAAAATAGGTTACAAATTTTTTCTAGTAACTCGTAAAATATACTAAAAAAATGCAAATCAATCGAAAACTACACTCGACACAGATAAACTTACAAAACTTCCAGCTCAAGCAAACAAATCCGTTGAACCTTTTCGCCAAACCTTGCCGGGAGCCTCTGCTTTTTAATTTTTTTTAAGTGCATTTTTAGCGGTAAGCGTAGCGTGTGGCGAAGCGAAATCCAAAAAAAAAGAAACAAAAGACACATTCATTAGCACATCGGGATAAAAAAAATATTGAAATAATGTTTGCTGTTAGTAAAAATGGTATTTTTTTATCCCGATATTTTTTAAAACTAGCATAAAACCTAACTAAACCTTAAACTGTGTATTTTCTAATAATATGTTTCCCTAAAAACTCATTGAATTTGATGGGGGATTGGTGTCATTGACCCGGAAAAATCTGAAACATGACGAAATAACATAAAAGAAAAACTTGTGTGTTTGTGTTTGGTAATTTTTTTATTTTCAATCATTTTTTTGATCACATTTTTGGCCCCAGGGGTACATTTTATGGTTTCTATGTTGGTGTGAATGAAGCTGCTTTTCTTTTTTAGTAAACCAAACGAAAAATGCATACTGTGTATCTCAAATCATAAAAAAATATCTGGTTTTACTAAAAAGAAATTGTCTTCACTGTACTGAAAATATATTCACTAGATTTAGCTTAAACTATTTCACATAATTCTCGAAAAATTACAACAACAAACTTGAATTGGATCCAATAAAAAAAATACCTAATAATTTTTCGAGAATAACAAATTATTTCTCTACGTACGTACTTGAACAATAAAATGCACCAGAAATTACTAAGCGTTAAAAATAAATGAAATAGAGATGCATAAATGTGTCGAAATATACAGTGCGTCCCAAAAAATTTTATACAAATGGAGAAAAAGTTTATCTTACATTTCACAAAAAAAAATATTCTTGATAAAAAGCTCCGCATGACTTGTAGATCCATAATCAAGTACAAATTTTTTTAAAAATTAGCTGGAATACATGGAAAATCATCATTTTTTGCCAGTTAATAGCAATTTCAATGAACATTTTGCTCTCCACTACAGCTTGAACGTATTTTACTCTCACTCTAAATCATAATTTCGATTTTCCCTGTATTCTAGCCAATGTTTTAAAAATTTTGTACTTGATTATCAATCTACAAGTCATGCAGAGCTTTTTATCAAGAATATATTTTTTTGTGAAATGTAAGTTAAACTTTTTCTCCATTTGTATAAAACTTTTTGGGACACACTATATAAACTTTTTTAAACTGGAGTAACCAACGCTTATATTTTTTTTTTGGTACTCAATTTAAAAACGTTCATCTACAAGTTAGTGTGTATTTAATCGCAAGACAACCATGCAGTGTGACTCATTTCTATAAAAACGACAGTGATTCTAAAGAGTCTACTGAATCCCAACTTTGCAACCCTATGTATCTAACAGCTGCATGACTACCTCGTGAATTATGATGGCCGTATCCGTATACATCGTGATGCGCTGAAAAAATGTTAAATCTGTTAGTATTATAATGTTAGATGAAAGCTTAGTACCAAAATGACATTAGTTACGAACTTGGAACTTTATAACCTTCTGGAAAATCGAGAAAATACCATAAAATGGAATAAAAAACGTGGATTCAACTAAATCATTTCAACAGAGGTATTAAACATTAGATGTGTTCTTTTTGACTGAGCAGTGTTGCCAGATGGGAAAATAGAGAATCCCCAGACCT
This sequence comes from Galerucella nymphaeae, assembly GCA_963978555.1. Lineage (NCBI taxonomy): Eukaryota > Metazoa > Arthropoda > Insecta > Coleoptera > Chrysomelidae > Galerucella > Galerucella nymphaeae. The sequence goes on from OZ021712.1 coordinate 177,214, forward strand.
AAACCGAATTTGTCCCCAGAATTCCCTAGACTGATAATAACGAAATATCCCTAGAATTCCCCGATCCTTTTAAAAAAAATTGTGGTAATTTCAAAGATAAATTAAAATGACATAGTGTGATTTAAAAATGTAATAAAAAATAAATTTAAGAAACACAAAGAACAGTCTAAAAAATATATTTTGCTCTTTATTAAAATAAAAAAATCAGTTTTTAGAAAAAAAAACAGTGGCGCAAAATGAAAAAATACCTACACATTTTTTGAAGACATTAACTTTAAATGATCGTTTGTAACTTCAAAGTCTTGGCAACAATTATTGGTCGAAAATCTTATAACTGAAACGGCATTTAAAGCCTCGCTTCCCAACCCAACTTATTTCTTTTTTTTGTTTCAACATCTGTCACTACAGAAAAAACCCTTTCAGTTTCGGTATTTTAAATTTATTGCATTGTGTTACAAAAATCATCAAATATCCCTAGAATCTCCCTATTTCCCTAGACAAAAAAATTATTTAAAAAACTCCCTAGAACTAGGGATAATTCCCTAGGTCTGGCATCACTGGTGTTATAAGGTTGGACATGAGTAGGAAATAAAGGGGAGGGGTTGAAGCGCGGTTATCGGAGGGTGTCGGAGATATTCCAGATAGGTTATTATTATGTTTTGTCTCTTATTTACGCATGCGTTGGCAGATCGCTCGTTTTAATTGAGTAGGTCGTTACTGTACTGTTACTCACATCACTTTTACTAAAGTTAGCTGAGATCTCAGTCAAAAAGAACACCCTATTGTAAACTTCTTAGAAACTAAATGATTTTTTGAGAATGAAAAAGTAGTATTTAAAAATTAATTACAATTATTATCATTACAATGAACACATTTATTCCCTTGTGTTTTATTCAAGCTCTACTATGATTAAATGCTGTACATAATTAAAAGCAAACTATTAATTCTAATAAATGCCAAATACTAAGGCGTTAAAATACACAATATTATCTCTCCCTGTGCGTATAGTTTTTAGACGAATGTCGTGGATTCCAAACTGGTTTGTGACAGATAAAAAGTATATGATTTTTTACCTGGTAACGTGGGTCTTTCTTCAACTCCACTCGGCGAAGTCTGCGGAGAACTTCCTATCGGTCGAGAAACGTTAGGAACGCTTATTTCTGGATGAGTAGCTCTCCAATAAGCCTCTAAATATTCTGCTATATGTTCACAAGCGTCTTCCAATTGGTTTTCGTCTAAGATGACGTCAAACATTTCAGGCGGACATTGAGCTAATTTTTCCGAAGCGACCATTTGAACATTTAAATGCCTAGCTTGACTTTTCCCCCTTGATTTTATAAGCCGTTGGAGAACCTACAACATAGAGGGTTGATTATAATTTCAGAAGTGGGATTTTAAATCAAAATATATTTACCTTAGGACTACTAATTTTAAGGTAAACAATGCAAGGAGCTAAAGAAGTTTTGGCAAGTTGCGAAGGATGATTTATAGTATCACAATCCAGCACCACAAGTTGTAAGGTAGTCGCGAGCTCGAAGATGCGTTCGATTTCGGCCTGAACCTCCGACAAGCACGAGGATCTCGTTGTTGAACGTTCCATGATCGCGCGCTTTGATGGGTTATTCAGGAGAGAACGTTTTGCCAACGAAATATCGGCCATTACTCTAGTTATTATTATTCTAAAACATAAAAAATATAATAAAGTGGAAGAGGAGAGATAATCAGATACTTACCTTCCTTCAAATCTATGCTTTAAAAAATCAAATAAGGCTTTTTGCATCATATCAGTAACTTCGTATCCCTTTAAAGAAGGACCAACTAAAACTACAGGTCGCATGGAAGGAACAACGTCATAAGGGGCGGTAGCCTCTTGTTTTTTAAAGAAAGGTTTTTTCTTTTCTTTTGCCGGGGGTGTCGTAAGTGATTTACCGGTTCTGGCGTTACCCATAGAGTCGGATTCATCTCCTGTAAATAACCTTTGTGTCAAAAAAATATACCAAAGTTTATGATTTTTGGGATTTTTTTAAAATTATCTCGTGGTTGGGCTACAAAAAAAGTCATGCTAATCTCTTGAAAAGAAAAAAACACAAGAAACCATGTAAGATTAGTAACTTTTTATCAAGATAGATTCTTACATTTCTAACTAGTTCAATTTTATAATATGGCAAGACCATGTTTTTTTCTAAAGGGACTACGAACATGGGACAGACACAAAATTTGTCTTTTTTCCAAAAAAATTTTGAAATTCGTCTGTCCTCTCTTACAAGGATGATTTGAAAACAAAATAGAACAAAAACTTTTTGAAATCACATCTACAAAAGTTTCGTAAATAATCTACTCTAGTCTATTCTCTACTTCTAAAGGTAGTTCGGTGCAAGTTGGAAAAAAAGGAATCACTAGATTTTGAATTTGGTTTATAACGAAAAATTTTGGAAATTTTGACCGGGTAATTTTGCATAAAATAACTTACTTACAGGACCAACAATAGCTAACAAAAATAAATCTGAAAAAATAGTATTAAATATGCAGGAAGGGATTTAATTAATATTTTTACAAGTAGATTTAAAGGAGATTTTCAAAAATGATGGTACAACAAACTTTATTTAAGAAAATTACTCTTAATTCAAATCGTTTAATTAAATCTCAGGTCCCTTTTTTATGAAACCCCCAGGTGATGGTAGTAATAAAATCCCATTTAAAAAAATATGATTCAGCTTATTTAGAAAACCCCCTTTCTGTAGAATAAAAAAAACATAAAAATCACACACGACAACACCAATATTTATATCGAGAGCCGATTATTTCGCGACACAGTGATTTTCCGGATAGGAAAAGACATACCGGGCGTGGGAGGAGTGCTACCTCGGGAAACGTCGTTACCAGCTGAAGCACCGATGTTCGAGCTAGAGCTCGTCTTGCTGGAATACAATTTGGTCGTCCTCGTTTGCACCTGTTGGAGACGTAAGTTCTCCAATTTAACTGGAGAGGGGATGAAACCGATGTCACAGCCTTCTTTAACCAAACGACCGATCCACCAATTGTTGTCGTACTTTTCCTAGAAAAAAAAACGACTTTTAAATACCAAGGGAATTTTTCTGTTCACCCAGTATTGCTCTGTCTATATTTTTATTGGGTTTATGTTAGTGTTGGCTCACCCTTTATTAAACTTCGCTATATTAAACGACCTATTCAAAAAACATTTGTTTATCATTAAATATTTACGTGATTATTCAGTATTAATGACTAGTTTTTTTTTTTGTTTTTAAGTTGGTATTAAATTTTATCACTTTCATTTGTTTCTTTCTTTTTACAGATTTTAACAACGCTCGTTTCAACTCAAGAATTGCGATTTGCCTAAAGGTAGGAGAATGTTGTAACGAATAACAAAAATTGAAAAAATAATTTTAATTGAAATTTAAAACAATTTTCAAAATTTTCTATTTTTGTTATTCAATGAGTGTGCCTGAAATGTTTTTGCTATTTACAATTTTTAACTTGGTATTGGGATAATTATATGAATATTATTTAATATTGGAAACACCCCAGCAAGAAGATATTTTTTATATATGTGGATTTTGTTTGTGTTCCCCTTTTTTTCAGGTGATTTTTTTTACAGCGTCTGAGCAAATCGGTCAATTTTTCATAAATTAAATAAAATTTAATATTTGAATTTAACTAGACATCAAAATAAAAATGATTAAAAAAATAAAATAAAAAATAAATTGAATTAAATTAAAAATTAATTGAATAAAAATAAAATTTATTTAGTTTTTAGCATTTAATTAATAATTTTGTTAGGAAATTTGATAGGTAAAACCGATTGCTCCAGACAACTCACAAGTGGATATTTTTGGAAAGGAAAACATGCGATTTCTGGTGCAACCTTCTGGGGGTCAATAGGTTGGGTTCAATATCATTTAATTTATTTCTACCTTAAATAAAAAATAATTGCTTGGTCTAATATTATAAAATAAAAAAATTGAAATAAAAAAAATTGAAATAAAAAAAATTAAATAAACAAAAAAATAAACAAAATATATGAATAAAAAAATTGCTTAAAAATAATTTTTTTCACCTAACCTAACCAGACAGAAATATTTTAATAAACCCAAATTTTTATTTCAAAATTTAAAACATTTATCAAGTCTAGAATGCTCATAAACAATTCCGATGCAAAATTACGATTTTTAAAATATTAAGACCCTCCCAGAACGCACTAGGTACAACGAGATCTTCCATACAACAACAGAAGAAGTGGCAACAATTTATTATTTTGGGTGTTTCCAATTCTTTACATTTTTCATCTTTTGCAAATTTATTAAATTGAAATAAATAATGGTGTATACTGTTACATCATATCAACTGAGAAAATATTTTTGTGGTTACACAAATTTTCAAATTGTTGTATGTCTGTTTAGTATATTGTAGAATGTGATCACAGAAATTTCCTCGGGACGATAAAGACTTGTAGTTTAGCAGAATCTTTGTTTTCAACTTAATAACTTCAAATTAATTTTTGTATGTTCAGTACAAACTAATTTCTTTAAAAATTTTTAATAATTCACTAAAGACACTTCATGTGCCCAGATTACTTGGACTACTCGCTAACTTAAGGTACTTTGGTTAACAAGTTTTTCCAAAATTAGATATATAAATATAAATACTTAATTTTTCTTTTAAATTAGATTGTTTATAAAAATATTCCTTTGTTTAATAATTTAAATCTGGATACTGCACCGGATTGGAATTCAACAATGTACATTTCAGTTTCATTTTTAATACAAACTAATCTCATCCATTCTAACAGTTGTAAATTTTAAAATTTTTTTGATTCCAATAATTATCCCCATTAAAAAAATTTTGCTGAAACTTGTTAATTTTTGTATAACTTAAAAGATAGTTTGGGTAATATGGTAAGATCCCACAAACTACATGGACAAGGTTGCCCTCTTTGAGGTTGTCGGGTTACGCTCATCTTCCCTGTACTAACCGAATTTGTATAATTTATTTAATTTAGTAAATTACAACATGAGATGTGTATTTAAACATACAGTACTCTAGAATGTAATCTATTTTGAATGATATACAACCGGTTTTGTATAGATCGGTGGGCTACTCTATAGAACACTGGTACTGACTTGAGGTTTAGCTCTAACGTAGTGGACTTAAAGTCAGTATCAATGGGGAAACTATGTGATGTATGAATTAGAACTAAGAGATAAATGTGGTGGCAAATCGCCGGTCGGTAAATGGAAATGGTCGAATTCGGTTTTTAGTGAATGGTTTATGGAATTATGGTACTGCAGTCCAAATGGTACTGGGATGGATTTTGCGCCGTGGATGGTTTAAAATGTAAGTGTTTACTTTTACATATTCTGTTAAAATGTTTTGCTTTTTTTAACTCATATTTGAATATATTATAATCTATATCTCTAGCACTAAAACTGATAGATGAAATTTTTTATATCACATGAAAAATATCACGTTTTCGGTTTTTTTATGATAGGTCTCCATCAATGTTTGATTTCCTGAATATATCGCAACACTTGAAAAGATAAAAACGCAAATGCCATATAGCAGGTAAACGTTGTAATGGTTTTAGTGTTTTTTTTTACAATTTCATAATAATTATGGTAAAAAATAAAGGAACTGAAAGATAGATCTGCTTTTTATATAAAATTAAATTTGTAGCTTTGTTTGTCTTTAGTGAAGCCGCTAAATATAAATATTTAATAAATCGCCTACGCAGTAAACAATAATAGAACTAACCTTAATGTGTAAAAAATCTCTGACATCGAAGGAAATTGCGTACCCATGCACCGGTGAATCATCATCAACAGAACCGTCGTAAGCTACGTTTGTTCTAACGGCGAACGCTACCGGTTTTGTCTAAAAAGAAAATTTTAAAAAATAATTTAATATATATTATGAAAATTGACACTCACCCTTGCTTTTTCGAGTTGACTAAGTGCTTGTCGTTCTTTCTCTCGACGAAGTGATTCTTTTTCTTCGTCAAGTGAAAGATCTGAAGATGGTTGGGAATAATTTGAATCAGCTGAGCCCTGAAATGAAAAAAATAGGTGTAGAGATGATTTGAAAAGAAAATGTTGAAAAAGAACTCACTCTAATTACATTTTTATTAATTTTTACATTGAAAAAGTGTAACTTGAAAAAAAACTCCATACTACGAAGTATTTTCTGGAGTTTTCTAACCAATACTGAATATAAAGCCCCTTATAACATAAAAATTTTCTATGGTTACATTTTATGCAATCAATTGCACAAATACGTTATGCTCCATTAAATTTTAGTTTTTATGTCTCTTCATTACATTTTTATGAACATGAAAATATAATTTTTTATGGACATTCTCTATAAAATTCACTAAGTACGTCTAAGGATATAGATATAATCGATTCTCATTATATAGGACAACAAATGTCAATAAATTTCCAAATACACTACAACAACATCTTGAAGATCATTGGAAAAAATTAGTAGGGCTAAGACTAAGTGGCAGGTATTCCAACAGGTAACAACTCCTTAAAGTCTGTTGCATATAAACCTACTGTAATTTTTTCTATTTCAAAAATGGTGTGGTTTTCGTCTTTTTCAACCGCTTTTCCTTTTTCTCGTTCTTCTTTTATTTCAATGCTTTTTTTTTTCTCATGATTCATCTACTTGAAATTGTACCAACACAAAAACTGTTTGAAGGCTCATTCTTATTTTAACACATCATTTAATGGACTTTTATTTTTAGTCAAATATACAAAGCGTTGCGAAACTTGAAACAACTAAACATATTACCTCAATATGATGAAAATTGAATCCCTGTTAAATTTATGACATCGTAAATATTTGCATATATTTTGTTTCTAACTTTAATAGTGTCCAAGTGTCATTTTCAACGCATGCTCAGTAGTATAGTTTCTCATTCGATGTAATAGTTATATATGAATTAATGATTAATTCCATAGATTTTTAAATAAAATTTAACATCTGTTGAATAAGGACAGACTTTGCGCAATATTACCGCAAATACATAAGATAGAAAATAATCTTTTTGAGGTTATAATAATATAATTAGATTGAAATGTAAGATTCAGTATTGAATATCAGCGTCAAAATAAAACGACAAAAAACTCGAAATAAAAATCAATATTGAGAACATTGAAAGGGTGACATGTAATTGGGGGGTTGAAAATTCTAGTTGTAGAGTGTAGATTTTGATGAGGACTCACCTGAGTAAATAGTTTGTTATACCCTTGATTATTATAATTGTTATAACCAATCATACTGCAACATCGGCACTACGGTAGCGTCAAATAATAATATAAAAACAAAATAAATCACTACAAAGAAAAATCCTATATCACGTATTGAAACCGAAAAAGTAAATTAACCGAAGTGTCCTATTATTGTTATAATGCATCTAAAATTGTCGCCGGAACGGGTAAATTGTGGAAAAATAAAACAAATCTAGTTGTACGACCGACATTTGTCGGAAAACTGAATATACTGAATGAAAGAAAATGTGCCGTAATGCGGACGATCGCCGCCAGGTTGTGAGTATGTACAGTCTTGCTGAAATTCCTCGCTGAAACTTCATCGACATCGTCGGCGTCGATGTGTGTTTGTTTCAGGAGAAAAAACCTCGTTTCATACATACAGTGACGGAATAAATTATCATTTAAACACAATTTGTAAAAAAATTTTAAAACTCCTTCATAATGCCTCATACTATACGACAATATTCAACAACAAATGACTGCTTATCGGTGTTTAGCCTATTTGGTTGGAAGTTGTAAATATAAAGAAAGTCCAAGTCAAAACAATCATAGTATTTGACACAAAGGTGAATAGAACACACCCCCTGTTTGAAGTATATAGGTATTATGTAAAATTGGAGTCAGTTGTCCGAATCGATACTTGCGCAAGCGCTGAAAACTACAACTCGTAAAACCATGTGGTTACAGGGAAGGAATAGATTAATTTTCAAATATCGCGTACGTGGACTTTCGTATCAGTTGTTAATTTATATTCAGTGAAAGAATAAGATGCTCGCAAGTAAAAATGATAAAAAAATATCTTCAAATTGTCTTCAATGTTTCTTCCTCGCTACAACTTCCTTGTATGGTAAATATGGGTTTTCATTTATTGCACAAGCAATACCCTCAACCCTAAGGTACAACCATCAATTAATTTGTCAACGAAATCATCATCATGAATATTTGAATTCCCTATGGTTCTGTATTTGGTAACTGGAGCCGTCTCTGTTGTTGAATATATTCACGTCACTTAAAGTATTCAAATAACAACAAATAAATATTAAATTTGTTTAAAAAGCGAACAAACTTTGCTGGATTGGTTGAAGTCAGTTGTTTTTGTAAATGAATTTCAATTCTTACATTTTGGTATATCAATTATTTTTGGTATAGTAATTTTGACGGTAACCTGATGTCGTGGAGGCACAAATTTTACTGTTTAAAACGAAAAGTAATAACCACTGATCTAATTTATCTATTATTATTTACCCGTCTATTTCTGCTAAAAGGAATGTAATTCTTCAATTTTGGCTTCGGATGACTTTGGTGTCTATGATGCTTTTTTCTCCCCAACATATTTTTATAACAAACAAATCGCACTACACTGAACTAACTACACTAACACTTAAGCCCTTTATGGTATCAATTATTTAAATTAAATAAATATATTTAATACAATAGAACTATCTAAAAAGGCATATTTACTCTCAAAATTCAAACAGTCACTTGAAATGTGGACAAAAAAAAATTGTCTCCTCATCCCGTTCACTACTATATCGTCAAGGAACTTTTATATTCTATGCCAAATGGTTCTATAAATAATCAACTATGCTTTTAGCTGGTAACTCATCTTTACATTTAATATCTGCCTCAATTATATTATCTCCTAACGATGGTTTTCTAAATTATTATTTTACTAATAAAGAAGTGTTTTCATCAGTTGAGAAAGATGATATTTTTATTCTTAACACTCTCCGAGAGAGTTTGGGCTCAAAAATAATCTCAAGGATAAAAAATAGCCATATATATCATAATATTCTTTTTGTGCAAATACTGTTTTATTATTATCGAGAATGTCTTTTAAAGAATTCATTTAAAGTAGACGTATAATTAAATTTTATAGACCTGAAAAATTCTTCAACGGCAAAATCTAGTGCTTCAGTGTCTAACTGGGAAATTCCTAATACAAATTTAAAAATAGGTCTCTTCATAGAGATGGGAGTAGGGAAAAAGTAACAATGTATTATACAGGGTTTGCTATTGTCACTTTGAAGTATATAAATTTCTCAGGAGAGACTGTTGTTGCTTATAACAGCTAGTAAACTCCTGAATATGTAGGTATAACTGTTGTTAAAAAATAACTAGTTTTATCAATAACATCCAACTCTAATATATATTTTTTACGAATGAATAAAACTTTTGATGATAGCGCCATCTCTCAACTTTACCATCTACTTAAAATCGTTCAAAATATATTTCTCTGGCAACGTGACACAGTATATTCGGATATCGTCGAAAGATGGCAGTAGATGCTGCAAATATTCATTTTTATTCCTAAATTTTTATATTTTCGCTTTTAATAGAGTTTAATTGAAATAATAAGTACATATTTTATCAATAAGTTAATACAATTTCATTTCGACCAGATACTTTTTCGAATTTAAAATTCAACGTTTCGGTCTATCTAAAAAGAAACTCCTCAACTCAAACATTATCTGGTAATGATTTTCTTTTACTTCACTTCAGAGATAGCAAAAATGCCACAATTTTATGAATCGAAATTGATACAATTTTCGCGTATCTTGCGTCATTAAATTCTTCTGTAGAATAAACAATTATTCACTTGAATAATGAATCATTTTCGCTAATAATGTACAACGTAAGAGGACAAACAAATAATAAGAAGAGAGTGGCAAGTTTAACTATGATTAGCTATTTGAATCTAAGTAGGTGGTGCTTAAGTAACTTAAGTGGGATTTGATATGAGTTGATGAACGACCACTTTGATTGTCCTCTACCACCTTTCTATCATATTTCCTCCAATCAAGAGATCGCTTTAATATTACTTGTAGAAACGGTATTGCAATGGAAAAAATGTTTTACGTGTGTGAAAATATACCATTCAGTTTAGCACACAACAATTTCATTGATTTTTTCCCTTACAAATAAATGTACAAAATAGACCCAACATTCTTCCGCTGTTTATCTTTACCTATTCGAAAATGGGTGTTGACAGAAGCTAACATTTGAACGTGCTTTAACTTTGGGACATTTCACAGCCCAGTTTGCAAACCAGAATCGGATTAGCCTTATAAATTTGAAAATTACTTTTCAAAAAGAACTTTCACTAAGAAGTAACATCAAACATTCTGGTTTTTTTATTGGAGCTATAAAGAATAAGTTTTTCCACTAATTAGAGTTCAATAAAGTTTTGTTTTTTAAATTAAAAATTTAACGTGATGTGTGCCATTCCGTTTCTGTCGAGGTAAAGGGGCGGTGGGGCGATCGGGGTAGGTAATAGGGGTCGGCGTAGAAAAATTGAAAGTGCGAAAGTAACACTGCCAGATGTATGTCGAAATGCCGAAAAATACCGAATTGCCTGAACACTGAACAGCCATCGGTTATTATACGTATTAGAAACACATTCCCTTTCCGGTCTTACACAAATCTTGTGACTTTATTTCTTTTAGTTGAGGGTAGTTACGACAGCATGTGTTTGGATTGTTTTTAGTATGTTAAAACCATAAGCGTGCCTTATTTTTTCAACTAGAAAACTAATATTTCTTAAAAAGAATAATTTTGAAGATTTTACTACGGAATTTTCAAGAACTATAATTGCAAATTTACCTTTTATTGACCAAGCTTCAAAATATAGATAAAATGTCAAATTGAAACCAAAAATACAAGTGTTGAGTAGGTAACATATTAGCTATAGGTTAATTAAGTTGACATAAAACGTGTATAAATATTTCTTTTTGTATTCAACTCTCAAAAAATATTAATATGCCCAAAATATTCTATACAATTGGTATATAATTTTACTTTCTCAAATAATAAACCCATTTGTACCGCCTCTGGGTCGTTAAAATTTACCTACTATACCAAAATTTCCAAACATATGGTGCTCAGAATCAAACATATTGTACTGCCATTTACAGGGATATAGTGGGCTAAAATTACCACCCTCTTCCTTTATTTTTACTTAAAAACATCCCTTGATCTATATAGATTTTTCTACAACCATTCAATAAGGTCTTTGTCTTTGTTATGTGGATTGAAAAAAATAGAGTAACGCCACTGTTTAAAGCTCTAATTATGCCCCAATTTTTTTCACTCCGTCTTTTTGCCATCTTATTATATTTCGTAGTCTTTTTTTAGATTAGATTCTTCCACGTTCATCAAAATTAGAAATTTTATACAAATTAATTCTAATCTATAAAAAAAAACGTAAAAAGGAACTATAAATACCATTTTAAAAGTTCTTTTAAGGCAATAAAAATTCTTGGTATTTCGATGGATCATGCAGATTGATAATCCATGTAAAACAATCTGGTTACATAACGTTTCGGTACCGATTTCTTTACTTAGAAAAAATATTTAAAAGGTATACACCTATATTTTATTGCTTTATAGATGCTTGATTAAGAACTGGTTTCTGGTAGAAATTTCGAATTTAAGTACCTACTAGAACACGGTAATTGGATGTAAAAATATATCTGGCACCAACAATAAGTCGTTGTGACATCCTTTATTTAGGGTTCGGTGAATATTTCTATCTAAATATTTTTATGAAATAATAACACACCGTTGATTATTTTCAAGCACTAACTTTTTTTCTTTCTTTCTATTTTAACTCGTTATTTGTTTCAAAGTTCGTAATTTCTGGTTGAAAGTTAACTACACGGATTTCGGCCACGTGTCGAAGAACCACGTGGTTATTTCTGTCGTGTTAAGTATAGTGTATGTAACACCGGGAGCCGATCAACTACATGCAAGTGAAAAAAAGATAATTTTTCAAAAAGGGAAAATTATTGATTTTGAATAAATATTTTGGTTATTACAGACAGAGACAGCCTCTTTACACCAATAAACTCAAGGACAAAATGATATATGAGATTGTGTGAAGGACTTGTACCTAGTTCTTAAAACGAAATCTTGACTCAAACTATACAGGGTGATTCATTAAGAATGTCCAATCTCTGAACTGTAGATTCTAGACCTCAAAATATGATGATTCTGATAATTTGATATTAAGAGATCTTTAGGAAAGCGGATCATAAATTAGTGTATTGAAGTAAATGGTGGGCATTTTGAGCATTTGCTTTGAAGTTTTTTATTTTTGTTTACAAATTTGTTATTGTTACATATTTAAGGAATAATAAAATTTTTTTATGAAAAAATTAAAATTTATTGAACTTTCTAGAAGCAAATAACTCGATAACCGATTGAGTTACACGAATCAAAGAAGAGTAACTTTTTTTTGTTTAGCCCAAAAAAAGTTTACTTTGATTAAATTAACACAAACAAGTGTAACTAGCGCCCTCTATTAGCAATGTTAAATTAGAGTGCAAATTATGATTCCTCATGCCAAAAAACGTAAAATTGCCAATTTTCAAAGAGAAATTGTGAAAACATAAAAAATTATTGCGAAAATCAAAATTTAAACTTTGAACACCCCGTATCTCGGAAACTAGCAATATTTGCATAAGGCATGTTGAGCAGAATCATCATATTTTGAGGTCTAGAATCTATAGTTCAGAGATTGGACATTCTTAATGAATCACCCTGTATATTTACTAGGTACAAATTATTTTTGAAAAAGTTTGATGGTCGAGTGCAGTTGATCTCCGCCCAGTAATATCAGCATGGAAATAATAATAATACGATTTTTTTGTGTATGTGCATGGCGTGCGTCGTCGCTGCGTATTGGCATCGGCAACAGCAGCAGGCAGCTGGAATGCACCTCATTAAAGTTCGATAACAGCAGGAAAAATATGTACGTACGTTGTGCGTAAGTGCGTGCGTTTGTGCCCCACTCAACGCCACTATTAACGACGGGACGTATATATAGCAAGCAGTAGAGTTTTGTATTTTTAAAATTCAGCGACGATCCTCATACCGAAAGAAAATTGTTTTAAATGCTTATAAAAGTGTATGGAATCTGGAATATTTGAAATTTTATGACAAATTAATCATCAAACACGTTTAAATTGTATTGTCATTTCAATTCAATGATCAGTTTATATATAGTTGAGTCCTTAGCCCCACCCAGTATATAGTAAAGATATTATTCAGTGTAATTGGTCCGGCACCGAATACCCAACTATTTTCAATTATATCGAGAGCCTTTTTGTGTCGAAATGTACAGATCACACGCGATATCCATCAAGCACGATCATTTGAAAAGGAAACCCGGGTACACACACCAATTCAGGACGTATATCGGACTGATTCTGGTGATCTATGACATTTTAGATTGAGTATTTGACATTGAGAACAATTTAATAGACAAAAAAAAGTGGTTAAAGCTTTTTAAGAAATGTATTTAAATTCTTCCCATCCTGTAGGTATTAAAATATAGTTTATCAAATTAACTTTTCGGTGAATTCAGTGAAAACATGCAATTTACAACAGGTAGATCGAGGATATCAAGGATATATTTAGATCTAAACAGCATTAGAATTATTATTAGTCAATCAAAATATGCCTTCAAACGTATTATTTCCTTCCAAGATATTTACATACTTTGTTTTTCTATGTTTATCGATTTTATACAACGATTCCGAATCACGAAATATTTTTCGTGGTAGTCGGTAGTTCGTAGACTGAATTAAACGAAATTTTCAAATTATAGGTTTTAAAGTCGCCTTAAATTAGGCGAACAAAAATTTCAATATATTTTCATTCAGCTTTAAACTTTATATAACGAAACACTCTGTATCCCTGTATAAAAAACGGTAGTTTTAAAATCACTATCCGAGGTCGTCGGTCACAAGATTTACTTAATTAAAACTATTTTCGCCAATAAGGAACACACCAGACGACATTTTAATAATTTCTCTTTAGTTATGTTAATGTTAAACTTGTCGACATTCTATACTCGAGACTATTTCAAGAAATCAATGCTTTTTTTTCTATAAGGAATAACATTAGCATACGAATAACCTATTAAAACTTTAAATAAATAAATGTTTTTCGTATACATTGTTGCATCGAAGAATGCTGGTTTTCGACTTGACCATTTAAATTTTAAATAATTAAAGATTTTTGCAATAATTGTAACTCGTTGAGACTAAGTAGTAAGACATACATATTATATTATTGCTGTATTAGAGCAGGATCAGATACTTGCTATGGATTTTTATTTAATTTAAATGTTTATGCTTGTCATTAATCATCACAAAACTGACACAAGAATGACAGATGAGGGCAATAATATTACATTGTTAACCGGGTAGGAAAAGCTTAACATTCCTGGACGACTGTGAAGATTGCTAAGTCGAGATGCAAGCCGAGACTTAGCAACATAGAGTCCAGGAATGTGGCTGTTCCTACGAGGTAAACATACTATTTTTCCGCAAATCGTTTAAAATTCGACAGATATTGATTGATTTAAAAAAAAACGCGATAATTTTATTCCCAAATAAATGGTGCTTTGAAATTCCTAATAAAATTACTTGGGTTACTATGGAAACGTATTGAGGTTGAATTGTCAAACTTGACGCTTATAAATTTAATTGCTGGTGTTCTCGAAAGTAAAATTATAAGTGATGATGAAATTTCCATTCCTGGGACTCCTCCAGAGCTGGTTGAGGCAGTAAATACTGCTTCATCAGAATTATTGCCAAAGAAATCAAGAGAAAAGTACGAAAATGCATACAGACGTTTTATGGATTATGTAGAACACTAACAACTTTACGGAAATATCATTTCCTTACAGTAAGGAAGTCCTGACTTTTTCTTCAAGAAATTTTGACAGGAATGTCCAAATTTCCTAGCGATTTGCGGAAAATATCATTATTATACCTACGCCAAACTAACTCCTTTCCCAAAAGGGTGTTGCTGCAGTATCTCTTAGTTCATCTACTATTTAGCCTTCCTTGTATTCAAGTGCGTCCTGGAACCTACAGTATAGTCCTTCAATTTCAAAATTTTTTATTGTTTTCTTCTAACAATTTTTATTACTCTTCAGTTTGTGATACAAAAAAATTCTCAATAGAAAAATAAATGGTTATATCATATCCAAAACCAATAAAAATAGAAAGTATTTGAAAAAATATATAAATAAACAAGGAGAAATACATTTTTTGGTTGTGAGAAGAAAAGAAAAAATCATAAATATGTTGTTCATTTGAATGGCTTCTTCGCCCTACCAACTTTTAACAACAATAAAAAACGTTATTGTAGTCATTAAATTTAGTAACGATTGTACTTTATTACAATCATAATCTGACGTTTATATTTTCAAATTATACGTTTTAACCTTGTAAGAAACGACTTTATCAACAGGTACGGAATTAGCCGAAAAGAAAAATTGTTGTTCCCCACTTTAGCATGCCTCTGTATACAAAATGTGGTAGATATGATTTCGCTCATCTGAGAGTGTGTACCAAAAATTTCAGCTCAAAATTTCCATTATTATAACTTATATTTTGAATTTCGACTAGTGCATGAACCCACCTTCGAATTTGTTTTTACACTGTATCTGTAGGCTCCTAGGTCATCGTCCATCCTGTCTTTCCCAGGAAAGTAGACAAGTCACTAGGAGACATCTCCTGCATAGAGGTGTGTCCACTAGCCCTATAACAGTTTGAAGGTGTCTCCTTAGTTGACAGTGGCCAGTCAGAAATTCTACTGTTAAACATAGGCTTTTCCTGGCCAAATATTTTTCCCAGGCGCGCCCAGGGTGATCCTGGCATGACTGCATCCTTTGATTCCATCCCATCTTTTAAGGGATTGAACATGGGTATAACGTTTGGCTAGCTCCGCAACTGTCGAAGTCGCTAGGCCCTAGGTGTCACTGGGTCCGTCCAAGAATTTTTAGTCCAGCGGCTTTTCTGGCTAAAGAATCAGCAATGCGATTTTCACTCCTGTCTCCTGGCTAAAGAATCCTGTCGTGCCCTTTAACCCACCTCTGGAAAATATTGTTATCTGCCGAGGCGTTATTTAAATCTTGTCGGCACTCTGGTGCTAGCCCTGATGTAATATTTGTTTATACTTTGTCATAAGTCCGTCTCTGTTAAAACTATGCTTTAATTTAAAGATACCTGGAGCAATATATGTATAGTTTCATGAGAAACCTGTATTAGTAATACACCATATCTATGTGCTAGGTACTGTTAGACCAATTATTAACAATTTTATCAGATCTTATTTTTAAATATTGGTTACCTGTGGTTCGATTTTGTACAGTAGACTGAACATTGTCGAATAAAAAATGATGTATTCCTAATAGATTGTTTTATGTTCTGGCGTTCAAAAAAATCGTACAGGCATTTTAAAAGTAGCCTAAACGTTTCTGGGTTTTTTCTATATCTATTGGTAATTGACCTAATTTTTATTTTCCAATATAAAGCGAATCGTTTTAAAGGCAGGTAGCAGCCAATAACGTCAAGATCATAGTGGCTAGCAGTCAAAATTTGCGAGGCCAACTAGTCCTCGCGAATTGCTAACTACTGAATAGTAAAATTTATGGGTATACCCGTCAGCATACCAAGTAATTTGACCAGATTGGGTACCTGGTCTAACCGCTTAGTGCAAAATCAAATCCTTTGTATACAGGATGTTTCTATGTTGTTCTAAAATTTCCTCAGTCCACCCCATATTATCTAAAACGTTCTCAGTAGATTTCTAGGCAATTTTTAAATTTAAAATAATCCCAATAACTGGCCTTGTCATTCCACCAAGTGAGCCGACAAAAAAAGCCTATGATTCGATCAAGCTAGTGTCTTAAAGGCATAACATTCGACCAAAAATTCTTCGGTCTTCTTCCTGGAACGATCTCATTGTACTGACACTGTTTTTTCTACAACGCGGATCGTTGTTAGTTCTTAGGAGATATTAACATGGCAAAAACGCCCGAAAAAATGTGTATATAAATCGATTACTTTATCGAATCAAGTTTTCTTTGTACCCATCAAATATAAATCTTTTTGTTCGAGAGATATTAATGTCAGTTATATTGCCTACCGTCTATTGTTTTTAGTTGTAGTTATTTTTATTTAATAAGGCACCTTTTCTGTCTGCAACCAATAGAAAATATTTTTTTTTTAGTCGACATAATTACAGATCGGAACTTTGATAAGTCTTGAAGATTATAAAGGATGTCTCACAGTTTCGATCGAAATATTTTATTGGTTTTTGAATAAAATACAGCAGGTCCACTGTTATTTTATTCGTGTTCTAATTATCTAGTAGATTATAGGCAACGATAGCCAATACTTCGTGGATTTTAACCTATTATTAGGAATAATCAATTTACCAATATAATCGTAAGAAAAATCTCCATGCACACTTGCGTGTTCCGGAATAATTCACAAACGATTTTGTACACAGTGAAACGATTAATTTTTTTTCGAACGTTTTATACAGTGTGAGTGCGTTTAAGGAGGAAAATCGATTTGAGGAGAGGACGTCGCTCCAAGACACGGACATCGGTCGGTTACGACGCTCGACGTCGTAGGCTCGAGCTGGAGATGTAGATAAAGAGACGCCTACGCTCTATTATATATGTACACGTGCTGGTCTCAATATCAGTGGCGGGTTAATTTAACATTATTATGTATCTTTATCTAGTAGATAAAAGAAATAAATAAAAATAATAATTTTCAGTAGTAATGAAGTAAAGTATTATTTTTATTTCTAACCTCTATTGTAAGATAATAATTAAAATAAAATAGATCCTCAATTTTTTTATTTTTGTCTGCCTCTGCCACTATTTCGAAGTGTAATCACGGAAATACTCTCAGTCGCGTTCTTTTTTTAAGTAGATTGGTTACAGCTTGCACTGAATTATTTTTAAATATACTTTGTTTCAATTATAGAAATTTAATTTTGATTGGACAAAGAAAAAAAGTAGATGTGTATAGCTATAAATTAAAAGCACACGTTTCCGAGAGGACGAATTTAGAATCAGGACTTTGATGATCAAAAAATAGGTTATGCATTTGTTTTAACAATTTTCTAAACTGGGACATCCTCTATAATCAAAAAAGTTCTTTGAACACCGCAAAATATTGTGTAATTCGAAGAAACATGGTCAGTGTACAGAACAACCACTCGGTTATCCAAAACTTTAAGCTGACTCCTTATTGGCCCTTCTAAAGAAAACCGCAAATGCATCTAGTACGGAGAAAACTTTGAGGACAAATCCTGAGAAATTCGGGATCTGAAATTCATGTAAATGACCCAAAAAGAAATACATGAAGGAATTAGTTCGGGAGCTAAAATATTTTTTTTATTAAAACATTCTATTTATACCAAAATAGAGAATTGGATTTATGGGAGTTATACGTTGTAAAGTACTTGACTAATAAATGTCGTAAAAAAAGTTTAAAGTGCCAGTAAAGTTCACGCTAACGATGCCCGGGTTAAAAACCGACGTATACAGGACATTGGGAAAGTTTGGTCCGAAAAGTTTTTATTTTCCTGTTTGTCAGGAACTCCGAAATGGAACTCTGCTACTTTCTCTTTGAGTTATCTAAAAAAAGCTGTAGAAAAGAATATTACTACAGTCCTTGAAAAAAGATGCTCTAAATTTTTTTTTAAACAACCTTTATTTATTCATGTGGCAACGTTGTATCGACCGGTAAGTTTGAATCTTCAGTTGCCGAATTCCACATGTCGATAACAATCATTATTTATAGTTAAGTTTTAGTGGATTTATAGCCTTTTGGTTTTATTACCAAAATGGCCGCTTAAAATCGCTTTTGTCATACTATTTATACAATTTTTCATTTACATATCTTTGTTTTTAACAGATTTTTTTGCATAATTTTAAATATTACAAGTATATAATCAACACTTTTTGAATTTGAAGAAGATTTCACGATTTTATCAAATATTATAATTTTCATCTGCAATTTAAAATTATAAAAAAATGTGCATGATCTTTTTGATCTCCACATTTTTCCTATACAAGTTTGTGCTCCTTATATTTAGTCTGTGTGGTATAAAAGAATTACCCTTTGTAAAACAAATAAAGATAATGATATAGTAAATAAAAATACAATAAAAAACATATAAAACGAAGCAATGCAGACTCATCATCCGAAATGCACTTAAAAATGTTCATAAAATCGGTTGATAGATACCCGAAAAGCTCCTAACAATTATTATACCCCGAAAATTACACCTTCTCTTTATTTTTCCCATAAAATGCTTAAAAGAGATCATTCCAAAGTTTTACGTTGTACAAAAAAAAACACCGACCACCTAATGAATCCACAATAAAGTTTTGGAGAACCATAATTTAGTAGCTTGTATTTTTATAAAAATATTGTTTGCCAGAAATATTACAGTTTCGGTATTTTTAAATCGCGAAACGTCCTTTCCCATCTCTAAAAGTAATGAATCCAAAAAGTCAATTCAATCATTCCTCCCCCTCCCTCTCCTGCCGAAAAGCAAGAACACATAAAGGTACTTTTTGATTCTCGAGATCTCAGGTAACCCAAAATCTGGTACCTGACTAAGACATATATATTTATGACTACACATACGTATGCGGTCACCTTGAGATATAAACAATAATTAGCCATTGAAGATATGTATGTAAGCCTGGAACAGGAACGAACTATAGAAAAGAAAATGTATTGAAATTTTTTTAAGGGCTCAGTAATGGCATAATTATTGCCTTAAAACCATGAATGACCCTATCAACTAAAAAATGTATTTGGTATTTACTGGTTATGAGAGTACTTCTGACTATTGGGAAGATTTAGTATGATGTAATACGGTCCTGTTATCCCTAATCCATTCTTACAAATAAAATCTCCCAATGGACGGTTAGGCGACTCGAATCTTTTATATAAGTTTCAAGACGATCTTGATATTATTTCCAGGAATATATTATGTTGTTTGGATTACATTTTATGCATACAACGTGTCCCCATATTTTTTTAATACATTTAGTGTAAGTTAGACAAAAAAGTTCGATTTCCATCTTCTACCTTATCTTGGGACACAGTGTATATATAAAAACCTGCAAATGACTGTAATTTACATTAACAATATGGATTTGAAGCATTTGACTCCCCAGGAATTCAAAAGAAAACCTCTTCGGAGCTTTCCCTCTTTTGCTAGCAAATTTGAATTCCGAATACTTTGGATTATGAAGGTCACAATTGACCTCCAGGTTCTCATAATTTTAAAATGCATCGTAAACATTTTTTTTTAGCAATCAGAGTTGTTATTTTGTGTACTCTCTTGAAAGGGACAAAAAGTCAACAGTCAAAATCACATACACAACTAACAATGTAGATATTCGGCTATGCTTTTTTTTTCTCTCGCGGTGAATTCAAGGTGAGCCAGTATGGCATTGTATTAGTGCCCAATTTATGAACGTCTACGTCTAGATATAGGTACGGGTACTGGGTAGGTAACCGGAGTACCCGAAAAAGCAGCGAAACATTGCCAAAAAATTTAATGCTCCTGCTGTCGACGATACAGGTCGTAGTGTATCAACGTTTGATTCATTTATTAACTTGATGATATTATGAATACTGTCGGACCTGTATAAAAGATCTCTCTTTTGTTTCTTGGAAATTCAACTGATTTCAAGTACCAGAATCGAAAATCACGAAACACATTACGGTGGTAATTTATGAATATCGCGATTGTTGGTAACAAAAGTACCATTTCCATTTGGCATCGATTGTATTTCGGCCTTCGAAAATTTTAATGGGTAAAACAAGTTTATTCTTAATTATTTTATTATGTTATAAGAGTAATGGACAGTACAGGACTGTGACACTATCAATAATTTATGGAATTTTGATGAGAAAATGTCTTTTACAAAAATTTATAGGGCTGCAATTTCCAAATTTTTCCATTCTATCTATAAATTATTTTGAAATTCGGCTCTGCAAAGTAGTAAATGAAATTTATTTTATTGCCGATGAATTTTTAGTTGTTATATTAAAATTGCAAGAAATTTATTCACTTGTTTATTGAAAATATACAATTTTCAATTAATTAATGTGTTTTTGAATAAAATTTTTGAGCTGCTATATCTTGAATATTGAATTTTGTGTTTTTTTATAAAAAATTTCATGCAAGTCATTACCTTGTTAATCAATCTCCAATCTTAGAAATAAATATTGTCTAGTCACCAAACAGTGACGATTTTTTTTACGGTGGCAAACGACTGCCTCATTTTATTATCTCAATATATTAAGTAGAGCACACGCGTACCGATTTTTCAACCTCAAATTATTTTAACAATTTGCATGCAGTAGTAATATGTAGAAAGAAAGAACATATAGAATTAAGAAAAGAAAAAACACAACACCAACCACATAATGCGGACTCGCAGAAGACAAAACAGGTGGTGGGTAGCTGCTACAGATCTAAATTGTGGCAGTTTCATTTATATGTAAACCAAACAATGCTGTCAATTGAAATAACTCAATTCAATATATTTTACGACCATCTTTTATAAATCTAACCAATCAACAGCATCGTCGTTGTAACGGACTTTTATATGCTTTTATTTAATAAGCTTGTCTCGAAATTTCATAACGTCGGCATGGAATTTTGAAACAACCATTTTTATATACAGTACGAAATGAAAAATTTACGCAACATATAAAAATCCCATTGAATATAATTTAGTTCATTGTTAGTAAAGCACAGTACAGTTACACACACCTTGATTGGACAACGCTGCGGTCGCATGGCCTGCTTGTGCTTACCTTTGACGATATGAGCGTCAAAGTTGGCGATGATTCCTGCTGAAACAAAAAGAAATAAATTATTAGATTAAATTGTACCAAAATAAGGCAGATTCAGTTACAAGTGACTTTTTTTGAGTTGCTGTTTTATATCTTCTTTCCCTAGACACACAAACACAAGTAAATGGATATAGGCATATCACGTAGTCTAATAAAGATTTTCTAACCGATTCTATCCGTCCATTGGCACATGATGAACATCGATAAAGGTCATCGAAGCATACCTTATTCACATTTGACACGTATAAGTGAGTCTGAAATAGACTGCGTATGAGGAATTACCGACTAATTTCTCTATAGATAGAGTCTAAGAAGATTATCAATAATCAATCGTTTATACAGTTTGGGCAGTGAATATGTCTCGCTTATTTCGGGTAAGAGTTTTAGAGTGCAAAATGTGGAAGCTGCTTACAACTATATATTGAAAGATGGAGGTAATGTTATGGTTAATGTGTATTTGCTAAATTAAGCTAAACGATTTCACATTAAACAGCTGATGTGAATATTAAACGCATATCATCCACTGTATGTATGTATTTTTTGGGGTAACATTATCTGAGACCTGAAAGATCTATTAATTGTGCCCCCTTAGGGTAGGCTTCAACTTAGGCAAATGTTCCTCTTCTATCCAGTATTCTCCTAGGTACTGTGCTTTAGGATTCTGGATTGCTGTGCAGTTGGAAAGTATGTGGATGGAGGTTTCTTTTCTTCTTCCATGCCACAATATCTGCATTCTTCTTCCTCCACTAATTTGAGCTTTTTCAGGTGCCCATTCATCTCAACGCAGCTTTGCTTTGACTTATGCATTAATTTGATCTTAACAGGTTGTAGTCGCCCAGAAGAATCTTTTATTGTCTAAGCCCTACTGGATCTTTCCAATGGTCAGATCTTCTCTTTCTTTCGGCTTCACCTATTTCTTCCAATATTACATTGGAGCTGGTTCCGCAAAAAGGTTCGGACCCTCTCTTTGCTAGTTCATCTGCTATTTCATTCCCTTCTATTCCAGTGTGTCCTGGAATCCATAATATTGTTCTCGCCTAGTACATTTAGTTTGTCTAGGAATTCCCATACCATTTTGGAACTGATCTAATCTAAATGTTACGAATTTTTGTCACCCTTCCTTTGCCTTCTTCTAATATGAAAATCCTGTTGATTATATAACTGATGATTTTTTTTCTCAGCCTCCAAATGTTATCCACTTGAACTATTTTCAAATTCACGATACAGAAAAATGTTAAAAATGTTTACCTGATTCTTATTAAATGAATTTCTCTACAGTCTACTACTTAACAAAAAAATCATACAATATATTTCCAAGTATATCGTTATTAGACCCTTATAAAAATGGTAATGTGGCCCAAAGCCGAAGGCTGAACTGACCTTGGCTAAAAATCGAAAGGAACCGCTGCGTACTACGTACCAGTCTCAAAACAGAACGGAAAATAAGGTGAAAAAAAATCGCATTGCTTCGCGTCTGGACCTTATATAGGTCGGACGGGTTATATAAGCCTGTTTGGAGCTATTTTTGCGTTTTTGGCTCGACCACATGTCAAAATTGCATCTGCTGTTTCTTAGCACGCGTTTCACGGCTAACCACGTTGCCAATACCAATACGATTTCTTGAAAATTCGTTTTTTAAACAGTCAACTCCTAATTCCATATATATTATTAAAAACATATCCAGGAAATCTTTTCTAAAACTTGCTTGAAATGATAATAACGTTTCATTATCATGTATATTAATAATGGGATAAGGACATTCTGACAACCTCGCTACGAATATAGGTGAGCAACTTCTCCACGATACCACAGAAAAAAAATCTAATTATATACCTTGAAAACCACCAGGCCGATTGGTACTCTAAATTCTAAATTGTATGTTAATATTTTGAAATTCAATTTATTTGGCATCTTCTCGGAAATTTTTGAAAAAAAGGTAATTCTAATTTCATGTTGATAGTCTGTCGAGTATGGGTCTTGTTTTTCAGTTGCGCCTTAGTGCCAGTCTGGCCTCGGGTTCTACAATTTAAATTTCGTTTTAAGGTGCTTGGGTTGGAGGAGATTTAATGACAGAGAAATTAATTATGGATACACTGAGAAAAAAAACTCTATTATTGAGATAGAATTGCTTTAGAATGTTTCTTCTATCTTTGTTTTTCATAGTAACTTTTTTACTAGAATTTCCACTTAGAAAAAGTAAACTAATCCAAATTCCAAGTATTTAATCTCGTTTTAAAAAACTTCTAATGCATTATCTGAGTACATGTCGACTTAAAACGGTACCGAATAAAAATTAGTGGTTAGATTTGTGTGTGACTGTTCTAATAATTTATACTTAATGGGAAGTAATAATGTGAAAAAATGAAAGTAATTAATTAATAAATATTGCTACTTTCTAAATTCACTGATTTACAGCTTTTTATGAATTTCTTGTAATCCTGTCGAATTAACGTATTAACATCTGTGATTGTTTTTTAAAACATTTTTTTAAGAAAAATAAACTAAATCCTTGCACACGTTTTATATGAACAAGTTTGTTACATAACCTTAAAATTTTATAGAAAAGGTGTGTTAAGTTCATTATAAAAATATTAATAGTGTACTTTTCCTTTATTTATATTCGTAAAGGAATTCGTGACAATCATTTTAACAAAGACATGTTCAAAATGCGTATATAAAATGTCGGATAAGAAAAAAATAATTTTATTAAAAAAAAATGATATTGACACTTCCGTTCTGGTTTAAATGACACTTGAAATATTCTTTTTGAAACGTTTAGACTGCTTGATTTAGGTATTATAAATCCACTTATATTTATATACAGATTGTCTTATTTATATATAAAACCGGATATTTTAATTTCCTTAAATTCTCACTTGAAACAAACGTTCTAGGATTAAGCTTTCTATTTTTTTTTTCAACTTGAGACACTGGTGCCAAAACAACGAAAACAAAAAAAAACTTCCCGTATACAACATCTTTCGCCGACAAAGATGACGACCGCTTGATAGTAACATTTCAATTAATTTATCAAAATAGATATTCAAATACGATTCTCATTGGATCGTTGACTTATACTGACAAGTTTATTAACACCCGTTGGATTCTGTTTAGAAAAAAAAAACGTTTTTGATTCATTCAATTTTTTTTTTTTATTATAAATTAGTTTGATGCAGGATTATTTTCAATGGAACTTCACTACACTATTAAAAATATTTATTTGAATTTGAATTAAATTACATTTTTTTATTTTTGAATATTTTTTATATTGAAAATTATTCTGTTTTTATCTTTTTTGTTTTAATATTTCAATTTTATCGTTTTTTTTTTGGTATCAGAATAAAAATTTTGGTTTGATTTGAATTTTTCTTATTTTTGAATATTTTTCATATTAAAAATTATTCTGTTTTTATCTTTTTTGTTTTAATATTTAAATTTTATCGTTTTTTCTTGGTTTGAGGATAAAAAT
Organism: Galerucella nymphaeae; assembly: GCA_963978555.1. Classification (NCBI taxonomy): domain Eukaryota; kingdom Metazoa; phylum Arthropoda; class Insecta; order Coleoptera; family Chrysomelidae; genus Galerucella; species Galerucella nymphaeae. Next base: position 202,677 of record OZ021712.1, read on the forward strand.
TTTGGTTTGATTTCAATTTTTTTTATTTTTGAATATTTTTCATATTAAAAATTATTCTGTTTTTCTATTTTTTGTTTTAATATTCCAATTTTATCGTTTTTTCTTGGTTTGAGGATAAAAATTTTGGTTTGATTTCAATTTTTTTTATTTTTGAATATTTTTCATATTAAAAATTATTCTGTTTTTATCTTTTTTGTTTTAATATTTCAATTTTATCGTTTTTTCTTGGTTTGAGGATAAAAATTTTGCTTTGATTTCAATTTTTTTTATTTTTGAATATTTTTCATATTAAAAATTATTCTGTTTTTCTATTTTTTGTTTTAATATTCCAATTTTATCGTTTTTTTTTGTTTCAGATAAAGCTAGTCATATTTATGGGTAAGTACCTACATAATTTATATTTATATATATTCAAAAAACGGATTAATTTTCCAAAAATATTGACTATATCACACGAGCCGAAGATAAAACTTTGTTTTTTTTGATGATTCATTTTTAAACGCCCGATTTAAATCAAACACTTTACCCAGGTATAAATAATTCTTAGTAATGTAAGAAATAATTGGTATTTCCTCCAGCACGAACATACCCAATAATTTTAATGGCATTATTCACGTGGGTACCGACCTTTTTTTTTTTGTTTTCCTCTCCGCAATTTATTACACTTTACCCGACTTTTTCGGAGAAGTCGGGTCTGTTAATTACAGAAAACTGCATTACTCAGATTGGGTTTTGGGTGCTTTGCTTACTTTAATGTGTGGTGGTTCAATGTATTCTATTACCTTCACCAGTGACGGAGACAAAAGTTATTATTTAAATAAAATTATGATTCATCGATAAAGATTCACGGAAAATTCAATTTTTGGTTAATTTCACGCCGATATTCCAACACCTACACATCTCGAAATGTTTTATGCATAATAAAACAATAAATTAAATTGGTTACTCCCAAAAAACAAACCAGAAGATCATTTACTGGTACGCCTACGTACGTATATTCAGTTTAAAAACTCGCCATCTAACTCGAAGCTGAATTACCTTCTTTTAACAATAATTATTCACTTGAACGTGGGCGATAAACAATATAAAAGCCTGATTTTCACATTTATTACAATTCTATACATGGTATATCCATTGATTATATTCTAATTTTTTTTATTAGCTAATTCAACTTAAAAATATTGAATTAAATTTATTTTTTTTTCTATTATCCTGAGCAAGATTATCAGGATTTACGAGACATTACTAAATTATGCTTTTATTTGTTTCATATTATTTTTGATAATAAAATAAATTAATCTGATTCACAAATTAAAAATAAATAATGTGTCTTTTAAAAAATAACGAAATAACAAGTTTTACCAAAATATCAAAAAAAGTTGTTGACATGAACTTGAACCGGTAGACAATATATTGAAATTAAGCGAATTCATGGACGTAACAAAAATACGAAAATGTCATCTGTCAAAATTATACATAAATCTGGCAGATAAATTAGTTTTAGTACTCATTATGTGAAGATCTTTAACTTCTTAAGCAATTTTTTTGTCTGTTGGTGGAAAAAATGTGTTACGCCTCTGGTTTTTTACTGTTTAAAACAAAATCCTGTTGGTAATTAGATTCCATTTTAGTAATTAAAATAAAAGAAACATTTAATTTATAACCTGCTTAAAGTAAAAAATTAATACAAATAGATATTGGTTAATACTGTCCCAAACTTTATATTTTTAATGTCGATTAAACAAGAATTTTTACATAAATTAAAAATTATACATATCTACGAGAAAATGTAGCGTGAGAAGAATTTTTTTATAGCCGTATATTATTAGATTTTTTCTAGAAACTTTTTTCAAATATTAATTATGGTACCAAAAAATAGTTTTTCAATCCAGTATTTGTTAATTTAAGTTTAATTTTTTTTAATAATTAAGGCGGAAATATTTTATAATTCATAAATTTATTACCCGTAAATTGTGGGTAATGGATAATGAGGAGGATATTTGTGTAATTTCTTTTAAACTCGCTTAGGCCAATCTCAGTTGAATAACCCCCAAAATAAGAAAAAAATTAACTGGCCTAATTAAATCGTGTAATATATTCTAAAATGGTTGAACAGACTGTTTTAATTGTCTCAATTCAAATTCCCATATTTGTGGAACAATAGGCAATACTAACAGTACTAACCGAACTGCTTTCTCAAAAATAATAATAAATTTCCAAAAAAATATGGATGTATGTATGAAATAATTAGAAATCATCGCTGTTTATTAACTCAATGAATATACATTAAGAAACGAGTATGTTTTTAAATTGTTAATTTTTTTTCTAATTTATTCTACACCACTGGAAGTTAAAATCTCGAAATTGATTAAACAACTTTTAAGTACAGTGCAGTATAAAGTGCAATATTCATCGTTCTTTTGGCATCTCGGGTCCTTTCTCACTCACTCACCCCTGCCGCAGTACCATCGAGCAAAAATAAATTTTTGTATCTTCGATGGAGAGAGAGAGAGAGGGAAGAGAAAGAGAGAAAAAGTGTTTGTGTGGTGCTTCAAATAGAAGAAGTTCCGAAAATTAAAAGCCACCTGCTGTTTCAAATTAAGTGTACTAACCCACAAAAAATGTTACCTAAATGTGTCCTTGAGACTTTTTGTTTCGCTCATTTAAGATGGTACCAAAAATAGACCCGTTTTGAAACGGAAAATTTTAAATCTTTCTGAAATATTTGCCCCCCAAAAAAATAGTAATTTCATTATTGTCCCCACGACATTTGCGTAATAATATTGTTATTTTATTTTAGATTAATTGACTTTCTATTGCATTTAAAAAATATATTTCCACTCGTTTATGATGGTGTGTTGTTTTTAATGATTTTTTTTTGAAGGGACTGGACTAATAGTGGTTAGGTCGGGATCGGTTTACGATGCCAAATTCATGGGTAAGTGCAAATGGGTCTATATACGTTAGTCATATACATATGCCTCACAGATTCCCCAATATGGTCGATATTTGGTTGTACTTTACTTGTTTGTGGCAAATTTTTTCCCCACTTTCCAATAAATATATCTGTTTCTGGATACCCTGTATATCATTAGTTTTATTGAATGAATTTTCTTGTCGACTATGTATATATAGCGAATTTTTTTTCTCGCTTACCTGTAAGCCACTCTCTCATCACACTTATCTAACAGTAAAAAAAAAGAACGAACATATAAATGACCTGTTGTTACACATCAAATCAAGTTTCTCCATAATGTTTCAACGCCCATTTTTATCCTTTGAATAATCGTTAATAAACGTTTCGTTAAAAGCTTTTTTTGTAATTACTTTCAATTTGATTTAGTCGTACCAAACATAATACTACCTCCAAGATAGACGTAAGATTCTTTCAAGTCGAAGATAATACATTTACGATAATACACGAAATGAATATTAGATTTTTTTAATTATTCCTTTTTTTAACGTCGACCTAAAGTGTTGAGAGGTATTTGATTGATTATGGTCATAATTTAAGATTTTAGTTCGGGAAAATTTCGAAATTGTTTCTATATTTTAAGTCAAAAATTTTCCAGGGCAGAAAATACCTGTTACTTTTAATTGTAAAATTTCGAAAAATTCATATTTAAAACCCTCTCAACTAACCCTTTCATTTGATATGTCACAAGATATGCAAAAATTTTTATTATTTTCCATTTTGCCCCCCCAAAGTAGTACCGTAATAATATTTTAAGACCTGTTACTTTTAATTGTAAAATTTCGTAAAATTCATATTTCAAACCCTCTCAACTAACCCTTTCATTTGATATGTCACAAGATATGCAAAAATTTTTATTATTTTCCATTTTGCCCCCCCCAAAGTAGTCCCGTAATAATATTTTAAGACCTGATACTTTTAATTGTAAAATTTCGAAAAATTCATATTTAAAACCCTCTCAACTAATCCTTTCATTTGATATGTCACAAGATATGCAAAAATTTTTATTATTTTCCATTTTGCCCCCCCAAAGTAGTACCGTAATAATATTTTAAGACCTGTTACTTTTAATTGTAAAATTTCGAAAAATTCATATTTAAAACCCTCTCAACTAACCCTTTCATTTGATATGTCACAAGATATGCAAAATTTTTTATTATTTTTCATTTTGCCCTCCCAAAGTAGTACCGTAATATTAAAAATTAATTTATTTACGTTAAAAATCCATGTTCGGTTTTATATTAGTATATATGTACCAAATCTATACTTATTATTGATTGAAAAATTAAATGTAGTACCCGAAAGTACTGATTGTCCGATACCTGCAAGGATCATTGAACTAGAACACAAAGAGTAATAATTTAAAAAAAAAATTAATACCCAACGAACCTGATTGTTAGTTGTACCATCGTGTCGGTACCTAGCCCAAATATTTCGAAATTAATTTATTCTAATTGCACGAATGTTAAAAACAAGTAAGAAAATTTATGGCTGGTCTATGAAGTTCACATGAAAAGAATCGTTCCGACCCGTACCTCCGATATATATAGCGGTACTTTCCAAATTTTATAGTCCACAAAAAAAAATAACTCGTTATTTTATTGTACAGTATTATTATCTAGTAGGTTTGTTGGGTAGAAGCAACTCAAATCTATCTAGTCGTACCGAATTATTTTTGTAGTACTTTCAGACCTGCGAGAGATCCCGAAAGTCTATATTATTATAATCGTGTTGAAGGTCTTTTCAAAAATATCTAAGCCTCTTACATACCTTCAGTATATTATCGTACCCAAATATCCGAATTATTCCACTTTTTTTTTATTCGCTTTTTAATCAGATTAATCAAGAAAATTTTAAACTGTTGGGTACCTACCAACCGACCGGAGTATCAAGAGAAGAAGAGTACATAGAAACCTGTTTTTTTAAAACTGGTATTATTTCTAAAATATAATATGTAGGTACTGTTCATTAGACTGTAAATTTTTTAATGCCATGAAATATAATGTCCGGTGGGATGTATAATAAGTACAGTAGTGGACTTTCTTTTATTAAACAATAATTGAATTATTTCGAAAAAAAAAAATAATTAGTACCTAAAAAATGATTTAATTTAATAAATTTAATAAAAGCAACGATGTTCGAGTCCGGTACTGAGTTTCTTCTTACATTTAATTAAATATTTTAACTGTCGTTTGGAGATATTAAATTAATAAAAATATAATAAATGATTGTAATAAAAACGATTTTAGATTTTTTTTTTTTTGGAATTTCAGTAATTATAATTAATTTTTAAAAAGTACTAACGATGCTGGAAAAATTACTGTTTGGTTATATAGAATAAATTTGAATAAAATTATTATTTTAATTCAATTATTTATATTATAAAAAAATATAAAATTACATTTTTAGACATGTAGATCATTATAAATTTCTAATTTCAGCGAAAACATTCAAGAATTATTTTAATTTTTTTTGCGGACGTCACTGGGTCAGTTAAATTTTGGACAATCAGCGGGCGTTTTCGTAAAAATAATTGCTCGTTCTTGGAAATGGCATTGATGATATTTTTTATTGTGTGGTTTCAAAGCTAAGTCGTAAATCTAATCCTAAAATTATTCTTGAAAATTTAAGCATCTTTTCTTCACAGTTTTTGATAAAATAATAGACATATTGAGATGTCATGATGTACCAGCACCTACGTAAAATAATGTCGACAAATTTAAAACATAGTTCCAGCTGCGAGTAGTTAAAATATTTAAAATATCATTAATAATACCAAAGAGCTTCAACGGGTAGATAGAATCAAAAATTAATATTACAATATTTAAGGCCATTTAAATTTCTCTTACTTTTCTTATAAAATACTAAATGTTGTTCATAGCCCGAGGTAAATTGGTAAATTCGAACATTACTATGGTTATTAGTAGGCGAAATTGAATAAAATAAAAAAAATTGGAAATAAGCAACTTTCCATCAGATCGCTTATTTATGCATTTTAGTCAAATTAATTGTTATTACAAATGTGATAACTGTTTAAAAAATTTCTAATAAAATGTTAATGTGTGTATCTGAAAAAATCGGTAATGGTTTTCAGTAATAATAAATTTTAATTCACGCTGCTTTCTTCTAAAGTGTCAAGTAGGTCTAACAGTTTTTTTTTACTATAAATGTGAGATAAATTACAACAAACACCATCTCTCTCTCTTTCACTCTTTTATGGTTACCATAAACGGTAATTTTACAAAGTCGTCGATATCGATATTTTTTTAAATAAAAAGATTTTTTTTTCAGTATATTTTATGATTTCTAATTTATCGAAAATTTTTTGGATTTTCTATTAATCATAATTATGATATCCTGGTACACACCAGCACGCACAACATTTGGAAAAAAATAATAAAAACTACAAAATTAAATCAATTCGGATATGCTTTGGTAGAAAATAATAGAGTTGGAGGCAACAATTTACCTGAAAAGTATTATTTGTTTCAAAAGTAGGCAATTTGTTATCTGGATTTTTTCATTTCTAATCGATATCATGGAGTATAGATGATGAAGGAGGTCACGATTGGAACAGGATCAGTCATTCCCTTTACGTTATTTCTCATATTTTAGCTAGGTACCTCTATCAATTTTAAAAAGTTTCATAGTGTATTTAACATTAAGAGTTATGAAAAGAAAGGGAAAGGAAAGCATTTCGGTTTGTTCGTGACTTATTCCAAAAACGTAAAACGGCACGGTCATGCGATGCTATGATTATTTTTCCCTTTATGGGAAATTATTTTCTACCTTCGTGTACAGGGGGAGTGTAACCTACATTCGTTTAAAAAAATATAAGATGGATTAATTATAGTACAGTCATAGAGACAGATATTTAAGAATTTCTTATGTTACGCCAATGTGTTATGCCAGTCTCATAAATTTTGGTCTCTGAGCGGAAATGGTATACGTATATATTAAATTTTTACATATAGATGTGATTTTAAGGCATTATCTAACAAAATTTGACCGATTCTAATATTTCGTTGGCCATTACTTACGCCCTTACAAAACGAGGCAGGATCTCGTTTTTCTGTGAATTTCTCCAAGAGGTTAATTTCAGTTACATGATACGTTTTGCATATGTCACCAATTTCCTGTCCTTGACAGTCGCAGCAATTATTTTCATATCCTTTTTGGATGCAGTCATTAATACAGAAAAAAATGTTTTTACAGTCGACATGTGCTATAATTTTGTTTACAATGCAATTTTTCATTGAAATTCTACATTTGAGAAACTAATATTTTGGTATTTCGTGAAATTTTCTATAGAAATTTCGAAATTATTGGTGATGCTCGACAACATCTGCTTCAAGTCCCATTTTTCATATAATAACTCCCATTAATTTAAATGGGTTGTAAATATAATTTACTTGGCTACCACGGCAAAAATAGACACTTGGTATTTTTTTTATTTTATTTCTCAATGCTCGACAACATGTTTTATTCTAAAGTTTTAAATGTGAGTCATGTTTAATTTTCATTTATAAGTAAAAATTATGTGTTATGTTACTTGTAAACATAAATATTTTTTCTGGAGTGTCCAATATGAGGTGTTAAAAGCGGCATTACTTAATAAATTGGGTTTTTATTAGATTCTATAAATGTTTTGGAACCGCTTTTATTACTTTTATGTTTATTTTTATTTTGAAAACGCGAGATGCGCACGTTCTATCTTGGCTGAAATTTCAAAACAATCAAAAACTATCAAAATTTAAGATATGCACCTGTTAAAACTTTTAAAAATTTTGAATAGAAATTAAAGTCACCCTGTTTTGTTTGCCAGTGCCCTTATCGACAACAAAATATCTCTCCCTACCTTTATTCGATTCTTTTTCGATGCCAAAGCATGACTTTTAATAAAATTTTTTCGAAAATAAATCTTCCAGGTAGAAAAATTCACTTCTTCATGTGAAATAACAAAAATCACAAAATTTCCTCTATTGTCAACACAATGCAGGTATTTGTGCGTAAATAATTCCTTTTCTAATAAAAACCAGATAAATGCAGTTTATCGCTTTTTTTTCTCTTCTAGCATGAGAAACGGAAATTTGATCAGAAATTTTTTTTTCCAAATCGATAAACAGAATATTTGATCAATAATTTTGTTTTCTTGGTGTAGCAAACTACTACTATTTCCATCTATCTTGAAACAATCCAAAAATAAAATTATTGTCGACTAGTAGAAAAATTTCAAAAACTACTTAGCCATATAACTTAACTTTAGGTTCGTTCAACTTTAAAACAACTGGAAAAACAACATTTTGAACGAAATAAAATATTACAGACTCGATGATATGTTGATATGGGTTCTAAAAGAAGTTTAGTTATTTAATTATTTTCGTGGTAGCCTAACTCGAAATAACAAATGAAGGTATGATCACTTACAAGATTTTATGTCGGTACAATTAGTCACAGACAGAAAGATGGATAATATACAATTACATATACATTTTTTAATTGACGTTTATAGATTAGGAACGAATGGATGATGAATTTTACGTAATATTTTTCTCTACGACTAAATAATAACTCACAAATTATTTTTACATATTTAGCTACATAATGATATATATTTTTCACACCAGTGAATAATGAAAAAGAATTCACTCTCGAATAAATCAAATCGTCTCTTTTAAAAAACGTCAAATACCAAATAATGCAAATCGATTCTGACAGCGCGTCGTTTGAAACGTCAAAATAATGATAGAACCATAATTTTACGTATTATTTAGTGAAAAAATGGACAACAGTAGTTATATTATCATTTATAAATGTAAGGGTTTCGATTAAAACTGCATGTTTCGTATCCCTTTTTGAAAATAAACATGCTCTTTAGCCTAGTGGTAGAAATAGTTGACTCTGGCGCGGACGATTGGGGTTCGATCCTCACTGGAAGCTTTCTTTTTGTAGTCGTGGAGAAAGTATAGTCTTTTACTCGTGTAGAATGGCTAATATCCACTATTGTGTGATTCTCTACACATCTATAACTCTTACAACACTCAAAGTGTTGCAAAATTGCTCAATTGCGCAAAATCAATTCTCTTTGTTGTAGGTAAACAAAGAAACTTGAAGATCTCGTGCAGATGGTAAACAACATTAAAAAAACACTGTAATTTTTCGAATTTGAAAGATAATTGTCATTTACGAGATCTGTAATTAACACGTCAACCAGTCGTATCAACTGATATAATAATCATTTACCCAAAATAGAATCGTGAACCGTAAAATGTGTGTAATTATTTTTTGGTGGTGGCGTTATGAATCATAATTTTGTTTTTGGACTGTTGCACATGATGAAATCTAATTTTTATCAACAATTAGTTTATTATTTCAACAAAAACTTTTAGATATACCTACCCAATCCAAAATGTTCTAAATGTTGAATTATTTTTATTGAGAAACCTCTTAACGACAATTACCATTTTTAAATCGTTAATTATTATTTTTAAGCACCTTCAAGTTACAAAAAAAAGCAGGTAGGCTTAAGACGTTCTGGTTACCCAGTCGGTGGTCTAACAACATTAGCTACTTTTGATTTAAATTCTTACCGCTAATAGTCATAAAAAAAATTCCATATTTTCATTATAACATAGATATTTGAATAACTACCATCTCCCCAATACTTGGAAATATGTATTACGCAATTTTATAGCTTTTTGACAATTATTATTGCTTTTTTTATGGAATTAGGTTTCCGTGCATAGGCGTAGAATATAATTTTTTCTTTCGTCTAGTATATCGTTTAATAGAAATATTAATGGGATATGTACAAAACTATGATTGGTTTTTCATTAAATAAACTAACTACACATCTTCCTTTTAATTAAACAAATTGTACAGAACCGTATTGGAAAAATAGAAGTGAAAATTGTAAAATTAGAGTTAAAATGACACAAAGAAACTTTTATTCGTTTAAATATTCCATCTGGATTTAAACATTCGTTCTGAAATAGTGCGAGAAATTGAGATAACGTTACTAGCGGATCTGTGACATTTAGTGAAAGCAATAAAAAATAATACCTAGGATGCAATCAAAATAACTACCGACTTCTTTTAATATCATTTTTCCTTGTGTAATAAAAAATATCTGACCGATGCGATAAGACCAAAATTATATACAATAAATCAGATTGTTGGTGTTGAAGCTTCACCGACGTTGCCGCCTTTACCGTCCAATGAGAATGTGCCAAAAGATATTGGAGAAATTACCACAACAATGATTTAGTAGACCAACCCTTCTAAAACGATTTCTTCGCGTACAAATATATTTTCAAAAATAATTTGAAAGAATTTCGATATATATTATTTTTTTGATCAACATTGGCAACATAGCTACGGTTTCTATTTTAAAAATAGGTAATCAAAGTCATTTCTTAGCTACAATGCATGAGAGAGTTTTAAAAATACTAAATAACCCAGTATCCACTGTAAGAAACGTGAAAGATGTTACGAAAATTACCGCTTATCTCCATCAGATTGACTGAATTATTTCGATAATGGTGCATACATAAATTTTAACTAGAATACACTAAGAAACATCTTAAATATAACTTTTTATAAACACCACCCTGTATAAAAAATATATATACCGCATTACCTATACACATACCTTCTTTTAAATTCCAAAATCAACAACAAAAGGCATTTATATGTATCTGTGAACCCATATCAGAGCAATGGCACTTTGATATTGCGTTAAAAGTCATCTCTCGGGCAGGTATATTTACCACGGGTGCATGTATACCTATGGCCCCGTCAACCATCGACCCATACCCATTGCTTTTTCAGATAATTACACGCCTGCCATTCTAAGAATATGATCCTCCCGACAACCAACAGTTGTTCTCCTTCTTATGATTCGATTCTTATAGTCCAGACGTTTTTTTTTTATCAAATATTATGTACCTTTATATATTGCGAAAATTAAAAACTAGGCCAATGCTTGCAATTTATTTTTTTCAAATATTTAATCGACTCCAATTAAAACCACTAAATCAATTTTGATGTGTCTGGATTTCGAAAGCGATTGAAATTTTTTAATTTTACATAATTTGTTTTATAATACTGACCTGTCGTTTGACACTGGAGGAACTGTCACTTAGGCTACCGGAAGCGTTGTATCTACGAGCTCGGTGCTTGAGACGAGCTCCAGGAATACTACCAGAGGCTAAGCCTCCTTCTAGGCTGCCACCTTCACCACCAGAAACCCCCTAGAACAAAACAAATTTATGAAAATGTTTAAGTACTTTGAACTCGTACCATTACTGTTATATTACAACAAAAAGCTCATTATTTTAATAAATAATAATAATATCTAATTAATGCAAATCTTTTTAATGTTAGTTGTTATTTCTTCTCACAGTCAATCTCCCACCAAGTAAAAAAAAGGAATTAGAGAGAAAATATTATTTGGTAATAAAATGTAATTTATGAAAGCGATAACCCCGCCTGCAGCCGTTGGTTTGGTAGTTACCAAATTTTGTTTGGTATACATCTTTCGGACGAAAAGAGAAAAAAATGAACATTTCACAATTTTTATGATCTTCTTTTACAATTAAATTGCCGTAAACCGTTCACCGGGGGCCTTTCTAATTTTTTTTTACTAGTTACTAAACTAATCTACAAAAACATATTAACATACTGGTTTGAAATCTAAAATGGTACATAAAAATAACAACGATACGTATATTGAAACAAATATGGTTCCTCTCTAAACAAAAATTTATAATAATCGCCTTCTTTTTTTATCTTTTACGATACACATCTTTATGAATTTATACAGAATGTATGTATTTTTGGAATGACATTCAATGAGACCTAAAAGATCTATTGTGCCCCCTTACTTCTACTTAGTTTCTGAGGAAGTCTCCTACTTCAGTCCCATATCCCGGAGGAATTTTAAGATATCTGCAGGCCTCAACTTGGGTAAATGTTCCTCTTCTATCCAGTAATCTCCCAGGTATACTGTGCTCTAGGATTCTGGAGTGCTGTGCAGTTGGAAAGTATGTCCATACAAAATGATCCTCCTCTGTTATTTGATAATTTCTTGATTAATTCGTTCAGGAAAAGCTTTTCGATAGTTGTAGGTGAAATTTTAAAGATATACATATTCCTTTTCATGGTATACTCTTTTTCCAAGTTCAGTTTTCTGTTGTTTTCAGCAATGAATTTGGTCCTCCTTGTCTCCATCTAGTCCAAGTGGTGACTAATTTCAACGAATTGATTATTTTGAGAACGGAAATGTATATATTTTCAATAAGCTTCACTTAACACACTCGCATTTTTTCCAATTTTTAAAATCTAATTAACTAACGACAGTTGCTACGAAAACAATGGTCGAGCAATTTTTTTTCAACGGCTACGGCGATTTTCTAAGAAACCGTATTAGCCGAAAAATTATACTGTGCCATCAGATAATCGAGACCATCAAAACGACCCAACTAATTATGAAAAAAGCACAAGCCCATCGTATCAATTTTTTTTATGTTAGGACCAATGATATAACTCAACTTCCACCTGGACTTTAGTAGTCTGTTTATTATAGTGTTATTAGAGAGTCATCTGCAGAAGACACTTTCAACGTAGAAAAGGGTTTGGCACGTTTTCTAGACCAGCACGCGCCCAACATCGACCGCTTAGAAACAATAAGATTATACCAAGGGCGTACCAAAATTTTTGTCTATAAATAGTACATCAAAATGCTTCGTTTGTCATTGTAATCACGTACGCCCCTGTCAAAAGCTCGTATTTAAAATAACGCGCGACAAGACTGTATATTATGGCTGTGTTGATCCAACACAGATAAAAAATATTAAAGTACATAAAGAGGTGAAATGTGACATTATACGACATGCCCAGCACATTTATCATAAGGTTATGAATTGCAAGTTTTTGGCTCTGCTGAAAGGAAAAATGCTTCCATTATTATTTACTGTCAACTTTTCGCTATTTTGACTTGAAAACGTATTATAATGATAATGTTATATTTTAGAACTTTATTGACCGAAAATACGAGGTCATGCTAATAAATTTTTAAATTGCATTTTAATGGAATTGAAATTTTATATATTCTAAAAGTCGCATCAATATTGATCATCGAGTCGATTGATGACCAAGTTTTTATGTTTTTTAATGGATCTTTATTAATTCTGATGCGATTCAAGAATAAATAAAGAAATTGATATCAATTAGAAGTTTCGTATTTCATTTTTTATATTTATTAAACCAAAAACAGGGGTGCCGTTTTAGGTACATGACGAAATATTACTAATTATTTATACTTTCAAAACGGAAATATATATACCTACGGATCCCTAATTAAAAAAAAATTTCGTCTGATGACTAATAATAATTCAAACTTATTCCAATTTCAAAGCGGCGACATTCCATCGAAAAAGATCACAGACAACGTATTTTAAAGACAAAAACAAAAGATTACCATATTTTTTTCCATTAGAATTATCGAGAAAAATTCTTTCGGTTACGTCTGTCTCAAGGTTTGCTTTGTTATTTCGCATACGGTGTTTTATGTTTTTCACCAATTTTTGTAGGTAACTGAATTTTAATTTTTTTCAATGCCAAACGATATATTTCACAAAAAAACAATGAGCTTTATCTCACCCAGTATATCTAAGCCGACGCCAACTATGACATCCCTCTCTGTTTATCTTTTTTTTTAATAATTCGTAGTTACCTTTTGCCTGGAAAAAGTGTGAGATTCTTCAGAAATCTGTCAAAGGTACCTCTGTACTTAGTACCTTTTGTAGTTTCTGTATTCGGTCATAATTTTTGAGGTACAAAATGGGTCATAAAACTATAACAATGCTGGACTCGGATAAAGCCGAATCGGTCCTTTTTCTTACAAAAAGAGGGTCGTAAATTTTATTAGAGCGTTAATGAAGAGAATTAAATAAATATTAATGAACATTACGTACTTTATTTATAATTGGTCTTTCAACTTAACATTACTTGACAAATTCTCAAGGTCTTAAGAAACTTTTTTAGTTTCCACCTTCACAATATATGCTATTATACAAGTAGAAAGATTTTAAGAGAAAAAATCTCAAATCGTTTACCTGCCCTGCTTCCAAAAGCCAAAAAACATTTTACTACCTCATTAATATATCCCTTCTTGATGTAAAAATCTTATATTGTAAAATAAATATGGGCACATTTATCATCTGCCATAGACATAGGCTACAATTATTTAGCAGATTTTTCGGTAAGGCTGTACAGATCCGAACTTTATTATTTTTATTTTATAAACACGATTTAAATGAAATTTCTATATGAGAAACATTTGAATACGAGAAAAAAGATAATCGACTCAAATTAAAATTATTTCACTCCATAATAGAAACTAGAATGTTAAAAAGGGATATTAATATTTTAGTTAATTTAATAAACATTTTTTTGAGTCCGGTTCTTGATGTAGAAAAGGGCGATTTAACATCTGAAGATGCAAGGTGGTTGAAATGGACCTTAAACACCCCTTGGAAGTCAATTTTGAGTCGATTTTTGTGCGTTGCATACCAGCGGGGGTCAGAAATAAGAAACAGGTACTTTTTAGTTTTACGTAAGAGTGACAACACAGGTAAACGTTTTTTCTCTATAAAAGATCTCGGGTTAATCTTTCATTTAGATGTATCCATTTTATTTTTTTAGATAATGTTAAATTTTAGATTGGCAGGTTTAGAAAATGTAAAGTTTTTTCAAAAGAAAGATCTCAGTGTCCCTAGAATTACATAATCTTGTTGAGACACATCAGAAAACGCAGAAATATAGCGACTGGGAAATGTATTATTTAAGTTGCTTTTCATATGCAAAAAAAACATGTCAGACTTTCGGTGATGGATGATATTATTTACAGAGATGTGTGTGCTCTCCTAAGCACTTTTTTATTTCCTTTTGTAAATTATAGTGCTGTATAAAATATACAAACTTTTTATATTTATTTCGTACGCCTATGAATCTATATTATCGAAAGACTTTTATCGTTTTTTCAGTTGGGATAAATTCTTTTACGAGCAAATGTTCCCTTCCAGCAGATTAATTGTGAAAAGATATTTCATTAGAATGACTTGACAGTCAGGTAAAGTTTAAAAAAGATGTTTTTTATACAAGGTGTATCGCCAAATATCATACAAGTCTTTTTAAAATATCGAGTGTCAAAAGTTGGAAAAATTCTCATTCCTATCCGGGACAAAAATACTGTGATACTTGTCATATAATAAAAAAACCGTATTACATCGATAAAAAAGATTTCCTTGTAATATTTTATGGCTATTCGTAAATCTATACATCTCTTGTATATCGAGAAGTTTCATTTTAGGAATTTTTATTATACTTTTCATTTTTATAGCAAATAAATTCTTATCAAGTAGTTTGTAAAGTTCCAAGATTAAGTTCTTAAAAAAGTTTTCGTCAAAATAAAATATTTAGGTACGTCACTGATCGAAACTAGTATAACGGGGGTGCAGGCAAGCTGTCATTGCAGTATTTACCTGCATACCGTACCCAAGTCATCATCATCCCCTTATATAATGTTTCATAGATCAATTTGAACCGCTTATAGCGGACTTGAATCGAAAGTTGGACAGAAACGGTACAGGTATAAATTAAATGTTTTAGAGAATCAGAAAGGGAAAAGGAGAAAGAGAGAAAGAGAAGAAACGTGACGTTTGTACCTTTTCTCCAAGTGTAAATAGAAATTATATTATTTTGTGTAGAAGGAGCCAAGTTGCGCAAAATAAAAAAACCGATCGCTGGCGTACTGGAGGGATGAGAGCATTTTTCAGCTCAGTGGAGTATCTACATTATAAATGAAAGGGGGTGGATAATTTACAAACTTAATAGATTGTTTTTTTTTATAAATACATAATAATTTTTAAAACCTAACCGTAGCATTCTAGCCTAATAATAAACGTATCATTTACAATGTAAGTATTCTGTTAGAGTTACAATCTATTCCACCGAATTATTAAGAAATGAGAAAAAAATGCGGTGGAAAAAGATGGACTGGAAAATTTTTTCAATAAACAATAACAAAATCCAAAATTATCTGATTCAAATCAACCCAACTTTGCAGTCGTCTAAGTACTGATAATTTTTCGTCTTCTTACGTATATATATAATAGGAAGATGATAATATATAAATATTTGGTGGAATGATTATGTTATAAGTGAATACCGAGCGTAAGTGTTGGTCTATTTTCGAATGCCAGAATAAATTTATTAATGATTGAGAAAGATTTCAAGTTTTATATTAGTACATCACATTTCGTTAGGTTAAAAATATAATGTCACCTATTTTTACGAGATAAGTAACGTTTCCGTTACTACGGCGTCTTAATGAGATTTTTAATGTTTAAAATCCGTCTGCGAGCCTAATCAGATTCCACAGGCGAGATATTAAATTAAAATATAACAGGAAGGATACAAAATATTTATGAATTCTATTCGTATTGCACGAAGGAGCACTTGTAATTGGGAAATTCCAGTTTTTACAGTAAAAAATTATTTTTTTTTCTGTAATAAAATAATTCTATACGCGATAAAAACCACCGATTTAGGACGTACGAAGTATCCTTATCAATTTTCACTTATATATTATTATTTGGTGTGGTAATTCAAGGTTTTCATATACGATACTATACAGGAAATGTAAGAGTCATTTATCATAATTGTTTATCATTTATTTTGGTGGGTACATGTTCACCTAAATTAGTTTTTTATGTTGATAAAACTATTATAAAATTAAATAATTGTTTCTTCAATTCATTTTGTTTGAAAAACTTTTTAAAATAGAAAAGACGAGTAGATTTATCATAATAAAAATATAAATTATTATAATTTTTTTCCGTACGCCCATGGAAAACTACATATTAAATCTCCGCAGTGTAAAATCCTTTTTTTATTTCTTAAAAATTACGATAATTTCTTTATGGAAAGGTTCTCCTTTTATTTAATATTACTGAGGGATGATGAATCCAAAAAGGGTATTTTACTATTTTATCCAATGTCTTTTGTTGAAACTTTTTATTGCACCTGTACCATTGTGATGATGATAAAGATACTAAGCTGTTACTTAACGCATATTTTGTAAATGGAAAACTTTCAAGTTAATCTCCAAATAAAATATTATTGGGGTAATTTCAATATCCATGGTCCTGATTTTTTTATTTTCAATAAATAAGTTAATAAAGTTGGGGTGAATAGTGAATAATTTTGCAGGCAGTCTTACCTGTGTACTTTGAGGGGTATTCGGCCCCTGTCCATCAATAGAAGTAAGGGGCTGACGTGATGTCATGGCATATCTAGACCATGTTTTGTCTAAATTGGTCTATGCCACATTGTCTTTACAACCTTATTATAGACGTCAAACAATGTATAATCCCTCTGCACTGTCAATCCTGACCTATTTCACTGAGGGTGGCTGATTTTACACGATTTTTAACCAACGCAACGTATGAAATTGTTTCTATATCGATAATATTTTTGTAGCAACGTGAAAATATGAATTTCCCCGTCAATCTAACCACGACACTGAAAACCTTGAAACCAAAAAACTCCTTTGAACAATAACCACCTAGAAAAAAACCGACTTCACGTATCGCGGACACTTAACACTTAAACAAATCTTATTTATTGTTTTTCCACATAAAATTAAATGATATATTTGTACTTATGTTGGTAAATTTGTTAACCTCCCGCATAGAGAAATGTCACTTGCGTCATCGGGGTTGATCGAGGGTGTTCGGGTATGGCGCGTCGGTGAATCGGCGATGACGTCACTGAAAGCGCGTCTATTTATCGATTTTCCGGATTGGGGCATGCCAGCCCGGCTATTTTCCCGACTGTAGATGCAAAAGGGATGAAAATATCTGTTAATAATACTTGCAAAAGAGAAGGAAACACTCTTAGTTACATAGGTGTAGACATGATATGAAATAAGGATCGTTAATCAAACTGCAATTTATAAATAATCAAAATCAGAAGTGGGATAACAGGATGATAAATATTCAAGTATTTTTCACTATTGCCTGAGGTCTACTTTGCAAACTTACTGAATTTCCCCATTCAATTATCTACATTTTAAAAGAAAAAACTTTCTTTTTATCATTTAATCCCCTTTTGGGAATAATTTGTCGTCCGCCGCTGAGTTTAGGGCATGTTTTTTTCGTCCTACATTTGCAAGACAAGTCAGTTTATTTTTGCAAAGAATGAGATATTGCTGTATACAGGCGCCACATGATCTAAGCTTGGGACGTTCTAGAAGCAAAGATATATATATATATACGGGAGGGTAGGGGGTGCGTTAGAAAAAAAAAGGGAAAACCATTTTTTTTTCGACTCGCCTCGAGTTTTATAATCCATCAGTAATTTAGAGTTGTTTTTCCCAAGATTCTGGGTTCAAATTTAATTACCGCGAAAGTTTTTCCGGTTTTTATGGCGCGGCAAGAAATGTTTTCCAAATTGGAGTAAAGCTAGAACGAAGCGGGTGGCGTTATTTTAAGAAATAAACAAAAATATTTTCAAATTGGAAAAAAGGAAAAGGACAACTTATAACCTACATTAATCTTAGCTTTAAATAATGTCCATAGTAAGCGGCTGATCGGACCCGTATTAGGATTACAGATAATAGATCTGTTAATAAATAAAACCGGAGATCCCATTATCGCGGTCCAAAGACCAGATAAATTCTCATCTCACTTATTTTTTCCTTCCCTAGCAGTATACTAACCCGGGTCCAAGGAAAAGGCGCAACACAAAGGATTATTTTGAGAAGACGACCCAATAAGGTTATTATATTACCTTTTCGATACAATGTTGATTATTATTAATTTTTTATTCTGAAATATATATCCGAACCAAAATAATAATTGAGAGGCTTTATTAAAATTGATCACCTCATTTTTAGCAAATCTTATTTACAAAACACATCACCTTTTTAGACTTCTGCGATTGCTTTTTGTTTATTTCTCATTCGCTGTCGTTTCTTTATGTTTTTTATCTCTTAAAGGAAATAATCAAAAACATAAGTAATGCAATTCGTTCGTTTCATACCCCGACCAACAACGGAAATGATAAAATATTCAAAATTCGATTTGGCCTTGGATCTTACGAATCGTAATTGAATAAAATTTCGAAAGAAAAAGTCGTAAAGAAAGAAGCAAAAACTCCCATAGTCTTTACTTATCGATCAAAATTGGCGATAAATTTTCAAGAAACTCGTTCAAAATCATAGACGTACAATTTGAACGATATCTACAAAAAAATCCGAGTATCTGAATTTGAAAATTGAAACACCCTGTATATTAGAAAATAATATTAAAATGTTTATAGATCATCATCATCTACAACTGTCACATTCTACCGAAACCATTATGGTTTATAAAACATTAGAAATGATTTTTTGGAGACCTACTTTTCTCCGACCATGTTTTCCTTTGGATTATTTTTTGCTACACATAAAATATCGGCATAAATCAGAGAAAAATTTTGTTTTTCCAAATTTTATTACCAATTCAAATCGGGTAACTAGGCAATAATTCATGTAGTTTGCTTGGAATTCAAAGGGAGTCCCTTTTTAGGACTCCTCTCTTTCTATCTCACTCACTCTAACCCTACAACACATCGATCGGATAGTTACTTCGGTGAAGGGGTCTCAAAATTCAACCCTAATAATATTTTAGGGAATCATTGAGAGATATTGCGATGTCTTGATGGTATATCGAGTGAATACGTTTCATAATTCGTAAGGAAAAACTGCTAAGAGCAGCTGTCAAAATAGGCACTCGTCAATAGGAAGAACTAGACCATTTTTAGTTGTTTAAAATTCAAAATAAGTTTTTTTCTTTTGGTTAATTTTTGTATTCCCTCGTATATGAACTTCCTTTCACGCACTAGTAGTGTGGATAATAATTAATCCAAAATTTTGATTTAGGATATTTATTAGCAATTCAAATGTTGAGAGTCCGAATTGTGAGGCGCGTGGAATATATATATATCTCTTGAACTTCACTTAGGTATTCGGAAGGCGTCACTCTATCTTTCTTTGAATTATAGAGGCGAAAGGACGAAACGAGCCCTCGATTTTCGTCCTTATTGATCTACAGAATTGCTTCGTGAGACTCGTTAATTTCATTAGCCCATCCTAGCAGCAGGATCCTCGGCCGCAACTAGGATTTCATTTCATTGATCTAATCTATATCTACATTTCAATAAATCCATAAAAAATATACCTACCAAGTTTGCGGATAAAATTGAGAATGCGAAAACCATGTCCAGTTCGATTGAGAAAAGATTTTCATATTTTAAGTTCCATAAAGAAAACCCCTGCGTTCAAAATGGCCTCCATTTATTTTATTTTTATTACGCAGTTTTCTCTCGTGTTCCCTTCACCTTTACTTCCAGTAAAAGCAATATGTAAGGGACATACATCAGCAATTCCGTTACTTACGTTTAGTTGCGACGTACGTGAAAAGCATCGTCCGAATTATCAGCCATTCGGTTGAGAGCGAGCTTTAAGGTCGACGTACGTCTATGATTGACATACAGTTTTGCCACTATAGTGCAACTCTATATTAGATACTCACTTCTAAAATCGATATGGGTCGTTTTCGGAGGGGTTCGGGGGTGGATGTAAGGGCGGAAGAGAAATACGCGTAACGAGAGAGTTTGGCATGCATTGTCGTTTGGACCAAGATAACGGTAATTTTAGAAAAATGATACATGATAGGGAATATGGTTAACACATGTTTAAATAAAATTTTATCAAAAAAGTATTGCTATTGGGAAAAAATTCTTATCCAAACGACATCGTATGGAATTACAACTCTGTTTCCATGACCTTGATTCCGTTAATAAGGGCACGTTCAACTTTGTAGGGTGAAATACTGAACCAAAGTACGTCAAACCATGCTGAAGGGTAAGGGGTTAAATTGCGTATGGTACGCCTTGTTACCAAAGGTAATAATACAAAAACGTTTTATACATGCTACCGTTTCCCCTCTGTTTTAAATAATTATTATATTTCCTAACTGTAATGAAACGTTTTGAGGAAATATTAAATTTTATTTAGTCCTTGAAAAAAATTATCCTTTAGATATATATGAAAATTACCAGCCTAATTCACAATCCCTAAAAAAATGGATTTTCAGCTAATCACAAATTCCCGATAAATTTGCATTGTAAATCTTTCTGATCACACCCTCAGTCCCCTCAACCCCCATAATATATAACCATCCCTTAGTAATATTCATTACACTTTCGGCGAGACATGAATATTCAGAAATCACCGCTGTTGCCTCTCCCACTTTCAACCCTTTCCTATTCTCTACTCCTGCTATATCTGCATTTCGTTTAGAAAAAAAATATTCTCCCCGTCGTATACTTGACGCGCAAATAAACACTTGCTTTTGTTTCATTTTCTCCAACACTTTCCGAGATGTTCATTCTTCCCCTTATGCAATATATACCATATTTGTGGATATTCCTACAAACAAAACCATCAAAGTTTCCATAAATAATTAGTTGTATCCCTCCACTTATATTTTTATGTTTATTTTTACATCACTGCTACACAGACTCGACATATTATCCGATCATACAGAATCGGTGCTCAGACACAGAGAAAATTTCAAAGAAATTGTCGTTTAAGGTCCAAAGGATTGGAAGAGAACTTTTCCGCTAGGTTAGGTTTGCGGCGAGTGGGTCTATTAGATCCTCCACTGTAACTCACGTATTCTTTTTTGACCAAACACATTCTTTCAGTTCAGTTTTTTTATCAAAGTCATTCTATGAATATTTCTGCGGTGATCGAAAATTAGATAACCGATTTGAGTAGACAAAGATTATATCATGCTCTGCTGATCATCATCTTCCGACATAATATTAGACATGCTGTCTAGTGTAACACTTAGGATCATATGCATGTTGCTATTTATGTACCTACTAGGTCCACACACCAGCACCTTTTGGGTCTCCTTCTCACCCTTTAGGCCCGTTGTAGTTTGCTGTGATGCTGTGTATGGAGTTGTTGTTGTTTCTCGACAAGTTTTTATTGTTAAAATATGCGTTAAAAAAAAATGGATACTATTGATAATAATATTATTCAAGTGTTCTGTTCGAGTTGGCATCAATCTAGAACAAACCCAAGCAAGAAACAAACAAAAGCGACATAAATGCACGGCAAAGAAGAGGACTCTGGTGCAGCGCGTGAGAATTGCCCAATCCATCTATCTATACACGATATACTACTACACCTAACCTATCTATCGCTCTCTTCCTTTACTCGTATTCTTCTAGTTATACCATAGGCGGCCATGATGGGGAAATAACAAGTGAAGTGAGCACAAAATGTACCGAGAGGTTCACTCTCAAACGACTCAAAGCATCGTAGTAGGCGGTAAACTCGGGCAGGTCGATGCGCAAGTGTTTTCTGCACGCTCTAAGTAAGCAGGCGACTGTGTGAGAGCGTGTGTGTGTCGATTGTTTTTCGACAATTGCAACCGCACTCGCACACTGTTTTCTTGGCTCTCTCTGATTTAACTGTACGGTGTTTGGTATCGGGCGTGCAATAATTATTGTTTGTTCTATTGCGATGTGACTACGGACAGGACTTGACTACTACGTTTAACAACAACAAAAATTTAAGAAAAAAACCACGGTGGTGATTTGTGTTTTGTTTTTTGTTGGGTTTAAAAAAGTGATGACTTGAATTTTTTTTTTATTTATTTTTTGGTGTTGTGATTTCCTCTAGGCTTCTTGTTTATTTAAAAAAATGTGAGTAAAACTATCAATATTTTAACAGTTTTTATCGAAAAATAACAATAAATATTTGAATTTGATGAAAAAACTTGAGTACTTAGACGTCTTCTATTCTAATAGTATTAAAAAAATCAATTAATACTACTACAATAATTTATAATGTTTAATAGTTTATATCAAATTGTATTTCATTTTTGTGAACAAACATTATCATTATTTTTCTTTTCCTTTTTTCAAAATAGGTATACTACCAATTTTTTAATGTTCGAGTTTTTTAGTTTTTAGATTTCATAATTGTTTGCAAAAATATTGTTATACCTTTCAACTACTAAGTATTTCTAAAAATCATTTTCATTATTATAATAATAGATATTTTTCGAAATATCTCAAAATAAATATATTTAAATTAATAATTTTTGAAAAGTATTGGTGGTCAAATTAAATTATTTTTAAATTGGCTATAACTTTTAGTTTTTTTATTGGTAAAATTGTTTTTGTTTTTTTTATGCGTGGTGTTTATTTATGTTAACATTGAAGAGTGCATATATGAGAATGAAGTGTGTCAAAAATGGGTATTGTTAGGGTAGAAAAGAGATAGATGGCATTTGACATTAGGGAATCGGCGCGAAAGGAAACCGCTCTCGCTTTCCCGTTCTCTCTCAGTGTAGATTGGGAAAATTTCCTCTGTAATTTTCTTGAAATGTTTGATCAATTATTGCATTAAAGTGCGTATTGATTTTGCAATTATCGAGAACCAATCAGAAATGGACTTTTTTTTTCTTTTCTTGTACTCTTGCTTTCTGCGCCGCACAAACGTAGTTTTTAACTGGGGCTTTTTCTATTTTTGCGCATATCCCGAATTTTTTGCCATTGCGCCATTGCCATTGTCCACTTTACTAATTTTTAGTGCTGTATTGATTTTATTTATTTTAACCATTGGAAGAAGAGATAGATAGATGTTGCTTGGACTTTTTACGACTATCGTCTTACAGGGAGAGTTTAAAAATACACTTTTTTTTAAATTTTAGTTGGTTAAAAACGAAAATATTCCCTCTCAACTCAAAATGTTTTATTCATATTTTGTGTATTTTTTAAATGGTCTATCTGTATTTGGTGGAGCAGGTAGAGAACTCAGTTCCCTTGTACGTATAGTTGTATAAATAAATAATATTAATTACCCATAATTACTGAATATAAACCAGACTAACAGGGCCGAACTTAACTTGAAACTATCAAAGGAGAAAAAGAAAAAAAATTCCTCCTCCTATTTCACTATGACAGTCTTGGAATAATACGACTCTGTAAAAATTCTTCTTGTTTCGTCTCTGGAAAACATTTACTGATTTAATCAACGACAATTTTATACAATTTAAAACAACAACAAACAAAGTTTACGGTTTGTGAGCCCAAACAAGTGTGCTGATATGTATTTCAGAAAAAGTCTGCCTCAATTTTATCGTCTAATTAAATTAATTAAAATTTGATTAATTCAAAACTGTAGTATGTAAATACTGGAAAAGAAAATTGAAAACTAAATAATAAATTCAAAGTTACGGTCCTGGTATATGTTGGATTTTTTATAATTTTAATTAGCCCAACATGTATTAGGTACTTCTGAGCTGGTAGAAAATATAATACTTTATGTGACAAATTTTTTTTATATTTATATCTAGTCGGCTTTGATCGCGAATTAAAATAAATTTTTTTTATACCGACAAGTGTGAGTCACTTAAAAGTATTAAAAATAAAATTATTAGAAATAAAAAATGTCGTAAATTAATGGACATGACAGAAAAACAGTGAAAATAAAGTCATTTAAACCGTTGAAATATAGGCTGCAAAAATTAGATTTTTTTTAATAAAATATTATACCTGCAAAGTATCTTTATATATTAAAAATTTTTCGGTAAACACAGTGTAGCCAACAAAACTTTTATTCTACTTCATATTTCTCCCTACTTTTCACTCAAATTATTGACCCTCTTATTATCAAGAAAACCAAGGAGGTTAAATTTTGAAAAAAAAACAGAAAATGATCTTTTGTCTTTTGCAAATGCCTGGTATAGTCAATAGTATAAACTTGTCGGTGAAATATTTCCTTACAAAGAAATGAGTTTAAAATTACCTCTTGGTCAAGCACGAAGTAATCTCATAAAAATATATTGTAAACAAATTTCGAGGACTATCAAGTAATAATAATATTCGTCTAACCACAGTGAATATAGTAGGTACCAAAACATTGTTTGTGAAGCAATATTTAAAAATAGAAAGGTTCATATGTCTGTAATAATTTAAGAAGCAAATAATACACACGTAATAAATCATAGTACAGTTACTAAATTTTTAAAATAAGTACACAGAGTGTTTCATACAAAAATGTGACTTGTGATACATTATTCTTGGTAGTTACAAGATTCCCTTAATTCCCTATAAACAATTTCTTCAGTAAATGAATCAGAAGACACAAGAAAGTTATTTCGTAAATTCAAGGTCATTATTCGTGTCGTTTTTCGATCTCATCTGTCTGCACCGTTGAAATCATTCACGACGATATATTTTGCAAGTAATGCTGTAAATAGTCAAAGCACTTTAAATGCAATCATGTTAGAGGAGGTAAATAGGTTTTGAAGGAAAAAAAATGTTTATTCTGTTAGCGTATGTTTGATTTGGTTTCCCAGAAAATATTCTTATTAATATAATATAATTTTAATTATAACAACAACAAGTGCATTACCTACATATTATCGTTGTAATAACAATAGAAAATTAATTACAAGTAATATTAGTACCAATTAAAAAGTCATAAACATTTTCCAAATTAAATGTTGTTTACTTTCGTTTCTTTTCCTAACAATTGTTTCCAGTCGGTTTATGTTATCTCGTTTACACAATAAATAAATCCATTGCCGAGAAAATTCCACTTTTATTTAAATAAACAATTTTATTCAAATGTGATGTGCCACTTGGGCTTTTCAACTTACCAAGTTACGTGACTTTTTGTAAACATTGTATGTACCACCTGGAGAAATTTCAAAATGACCAAAGTTAATTAGCGGAAAATACCTAATGTAATTTACCATACCACAGAGTAATGGAAAATCTATGTTACATTAAACTATATACTAATACTTGTATATTTTTATTAATATTGTTATTTTAATTCCAGAAAATTGCCATATGCCGTAACAACTGTTGAAAATAAAACAAAGCAACTAAAGAAAATTCAATTATTTTGAAAAAAAAAGAAGAAACCAAAGTGCCGCTAATACCTCAGATGCCAATTACAACAAGATAACATTAGTACTATACCGCACACAGTGTGCTATTTATTGAAAGCAAGCTTTGAAACGGCCCAATCATTGGCGTGGAAATAGCACCTTCACTCTGCCCAATGGGGGGCTTTACCTCCCCAGAGCAGCAATACGCGCTGCGCTGGAATGACTTTCAATCTTCCATGTTGACACATTTTCGACATCTTCGAGACGAAGAGGATTTCGTCGACGTCACTTTGGCGTGTGACGGTTGCTCCTTCACCGCCCACAAAGTGGT
Organism: Galerucella nymphaeae; assembly: GCA_963978555.1. Taxonomy (NCBI): domain Eukaryota; kingdom Metazoa; phylum Arthropoda; class Insecta; order Coleoptera; family Chrysomelidae; genus Galerucella; species Galerucella nymphaeae. The sequence continues at coordinate 229,012 of OZ021712.1, forward strand.
GCTATCAGCGTGTAGTCCATACTTTAAGAGGTTACTGAAAGCTAATCCCTGTCAGCATCCTATCGTCATACTTAGGGATGTACAGGAAAAGGATATGGAAAGTTTGTTGAGGTAAGTAAAATTTTTATTTGACCTCAATTTCATTTTATTCAAATATAATCCAATTTATTTATTTTAATTCTTTTCTATTGTACACACGTCATATAAAGTGAAATAGATCAATCAAAAATGCGTATAAACGTGATCCGGAGATCATACCGACCAATTAGGTTCAAGTCAAGTAATGTCCATCAAAAAATTTGATTTTAATATTCAAGTTTATTTGGATTATGAGAAACTGTAAAAGAATGCAGCGATTTTAAATAAAGTCTTCAGTGTCGTTTATGTTTAAGTTTTCCAGGTATAATAATTCTAGTTGTGGTGTTATTTCATGTGTGCAGAACCTTTTTATATTTAAATATGATACGTCTATGCTTTTACCAATTTCTAATCTAGTTAATTTATCATTGGTATCATATCAATCTTGGTACGTACAATTTTTTTTTTGACTGTTTATATGAGAGAAACGCGCGCGAGTGTTTGAGCGTTAATCAGTGATAGGTTACACACAGCAGGTGTTACTTATTTTCGGTAGATGGGTTTACATTTTTCACCATTCCTCCACTTACACTTTGAGCAGAGGATTTTTAATAATAGCTTCTTTACGAGGTGTTACGAAACAAAGAAATTTAACAGCAATTTCATGCTAAATAAAAAATTCTACTCATCCAATTTATAATTTTTACATTTTTTGAGGTGTGAACTATTTTAATATTTCATTATAACAGAAAACCAAGTCGATATAGAATTTTTAAAATTTCTATAATCCCGATTAGGAGCGGTAAAGTACAAAGTGAATATTTTTTCATCAAAGAAAATGGCTAAAATAAAGTGATTTATGGCTACTTAAATAAATACCCATAAATAAATACATTATAAGTAATGGAAATCTTCCTACACGATATTTGATAAATTATATCTAATAAATAATAATACAATTCTTTTTAAATACGCACAGTGTATCTAATGGAAAACACCGGTCTTGAAATTTTTAAATATAACAAGTAATAACAACACAGTGGGTGGTTTAAGTATAAAAATTTTTTACTTTTGCAGGTTTATGTACAATGGAGAAGTTCATATAGGACAGGAACGACTATCGGATTTCATAAAGACTGCACAAATGTTACAAGTTAGAGGATTGGCTGACGTAGCAGCAGGAACTGCCGGACAAAGACTGACAAACGCTTCCGAAGAAAAAATTTCACCGGTAAGTACTTACCTATCACTCTGTATATCGATTGACAGGCGTACAATAGGATGACAAGTGGGTAATTTATACTGAAGAAATTCTTAGTTTTTTTTTTCTTTTTTTATTCAATCACGTTTAAATTGTTTTAAAATTATCCTCATTAGAATCGAGAACCGCTAGACCTCCTAGGGAGTCGAATAATTCATCGAAATTGATTGTTTAATGCTAAACTTTTAAAGAAGAGAAATTGCCTCGATTCAAATTTACACCAGGAGCTCTTATGAAAAATTACCCGTTTATTATTTTACATGTTTCATTTAATTTCGACCAAAACTAGCTATACGCCTCTGTTTCTCTGGTTCACTCCCACTTTGTATGGATATTTTATAGGTAGAGCGTTTTAAGAAAAAAAAAATTAAAATTAAAAATATTTTCTCTTTATAAAATCAGCTTGTAAGACCTTTAAAAATAATTAAAATTTTCGTATGTTGGTACTCGTAATCTAAACGTATTTTTTCACGTAACTTAATTTGGAATATAAATAATTATAGTTTAGATATCGCTTTTAGTGTTTTTTTTTTATTTCTAATAAGCGATTATCCATCGTTTGTAATAATTAGATTTTAAAACATTAACATGACTTAATACAACCAACCAAGGCTGTTCGAGCATGTTTCATTGACTAATGTGTAATAAATAATAGCGTAGAATTATTTATACAGTGCGATTCTTTATTATTTCATTTTATTAAAATTATTTTCAAATAAAAATCTTTTCCATCTTCTATCAACCATGGAATTATTTAAAGATATGAGAATAACCCTATACGAAAAACAAACGTTTATTAGGATTTAATGTTATAAATTATTACCAAAATGTTTTATCCTTTCACAACTGAACAATTTCGATGGCACACCTATACCAGATATTTTACGATGTAGACTTAAAAGGAGCTTTTAGATGTATTTTTTTTTTCAAGTATTAAAATTTGGTTGCCATTGTGAGGCAATAATCTGAAATTATTTTATCTAAAAATATAGGTGGGTGTGTATGTAGTTGTAGCGATTTTGCTAGTCCAAGTATACTGGTATTTATTATAAATTGTCGAAAATCATCGATAAATTACGATTTTTTTTTTAAATGTTCAGTTACAATTTGGACTTCCTTATTACCTTTTTAGAAGGTATCTAATAAATTTATAGCCAATTGCTAAACTGTAAAACGTCTATGCATAATAATCAACGATAACCAGTTTTGTGGGTTCAAATAAGTTTTTTCCATTTTAACTATTTTAACAAATCCTAGCTTAATTTCCATAATAAAATACTTACAATTTGGTTACGTTACCTACAGAGTGGAATTTTAAAAATATTAATAAATTTTTGTACGCCTCTGTTATTGTCGTACTACAAAATATTACACGTATATAAATTAATTTTTTTTTTGGCAATAGTCGTGACCTTTCTCATTTTAATTATAAAATAGCGAATTTAATTATAAACAAATTTATGTATTCGCATTTGTACCCAACAAGAAATATTTTATTTATTCAGTTATAAATGCAGAATATTAATTTTAAAATTTTTTGAATATCGGTTTTATATCCTTGAGAAAATTCAACCGGATGCGATAAGTTCAATAATTATTACATTTTAAGTCCTCAATATTTATTAAATTGTCATTTAAAAAAATTGAATTTTTTTTGAAAAAAATGGCGAAGTCGCCGGTTATGTTAGGTATAAGTAGAAGTGATTATTAATGTAACTTAGTCCGTTTTCATTTTACAGTTTTCTTTTCGTAGAAAATTCAAATAAATAACATAATTTCCCAAATCTGATTTCAAAAATAATCTAATCTTAGTCTGTAGGTAACTCAAATTGACTAAGAATTTATACCACGCGCTACAGTCAAGCAAAAGTCTTATATTTATAAAATACATACAATATTATCTACACAGAAAGGCGTGTTGAAAAAAAATCGTAATTTCGTCTCCACTCACAACTTATCCCGACTGCAACTTTTTCTGAGCGTACAAAAATTAATATAAATCGTATCGTGCTTTTAATATATTTAAATTCCATTCATGAAAACGTTCGCCTGTAGGGATTGTGGAACACGCACACGTGTATTCGAGGCGCAAGAGATAATACGTAATGTTACGCGATGATTATTAATTATTAGTAGGATTTTTTTTATTTCGCAATGAGTAGCTAGAGCATTATGTGGGACATTTTATTATTTAGACTTCTTCTTCGTTACCTTGGACTACGGACAGAACGGAACCACGTAACGAGGATGACATCTCTTCACCTCCCATCAAAAGAGCTCGCAGCTCCGATCGTATGGGAAATTTCACCCCCGATAGAGGTCGAAGTCCCGCGAGAGGTGTCAGTGGAAACGGAGGACCCGAAGAAGGAAAAGAAACTTTGTTAGGTCAAGCGTTGGAAGGTGTCGGCACGATTATGTTGAAAGAGGTAATTTATAAATTTATTGTTTTTTTTTATTGAATCATAAATTTTATTTATATTTTCAGAAAATCCATTCGGAATCATCAATACAAGCCCAATCAACGGGCGAAGACAGCAATAGTAGTGATACAGCCATAAGCGACCATGGCGATGATCCAATTACCCCAAAGACTGAACCATCCGATTATCCCATGCTAGACGATCATCATCCCTTTAATACCAACGGTGGTATTATGGATCCTTCCAGAGGTCCTGGTGGGTTTCACAACGCCCTTCTAGGTCTTCAAGGTATGTAGCAATAAACAGCAAATTTATAATATATGTATTGTGTATCTCCACCTTTTCGCACACCACTACTTTTTTGTTGATGAATTTTACTTAGGGATTTTTATATTATCTCATCTCTCTTTATCCTTCCCGTTTTTTTTTCATTTATTATTTCTTTACTTCCCTTACGTCATCCACCATCTCTTCTACTACTACTAAATGTGCAGGCGAGCCTTGTCCTGGAAAAATTCAAGCCAAGGTTCCGGTACTGAGGCCCATTGTGCCATTCCTGCTACCTAGACATCCATGAAGCCGAGCCCTTCGATAAAGGTCACAACTTTTTTCAAAGGATGCCTGCTTGTGTCTCCAGGGGCCATAACAGGGACTGCGTAGTACAGCCCAGTGTGGACACTCTAAGAGAACATGGACTGACGTTACGTCAGTCATGCCGCAACACCTACATAGGGAACTTTCCTCTACACCTAAGTGGTGGAGGTATTTTCTCATACAGCAGTGCCCTGTTAGGAGTCCTTAGCCTACTCCTTGGTAGTTCAGTAGCTGCTCTAGCGTGTCCATCAGTCCATTCCTTCAGTAAAAGTTTGGATTGTTTAGGACCCTGCAGAGCGAGGTGCTGATTCCTCAGCCACTTCCTCGTCTCCTTGCCTATTTTTTGTTTTGTTAGACCCAGGGTCGCGTCCGGGCAGCAGAAAGGAGCTGCCGCCCCTTCTGCAGCCAGTGCATCCGCCATCTCGTTGCCTTCAAAACCATAGTGGGCTGGAATCTATTTTAGTCGCACCACGTTCTGCCTTGTAAGATTAGCAAGTCGTTCTCGACATTCGTTAGCAATTCCTGAATTGCTGATATACCCACTCATGACTTTAATCCATCACCCAATGGTACACAAACTTGTGTTCTTGGGTTCCTGAAGTAAATTCCAGCCCCTGCTCTATCACTGGTGCTTGAGCCATCTGTGTACCAGACGGTCCCATTGGGCTGTGTATTCTTCTCTTTTTCCCAGGACTCTATCCCAGATCATGGCCCTGTATGGGGTAGTGAAGTAGTACTTACGCAGGCATTGGTCAGCTGCTCGACCCAGAACTGGAATATCTTCCAGTATCCGGAGCTTCTTGACGTGCCCTTTTCGCACGTATCCCAGCTCTTTCAAGCGCAGGAAAGCCCTCCCCGCCTCAGCCTCGATGACATGGTGAAGAGGCCGAAGACTAAGGATCACCATCTCTAACTCTCTTTACTACCACTAGCCTTCTCCTCAGTTTTATGTTTTATTTCAGTCCGCTCTCTCGTTTTTTTTAAACTCACTCTCATTCTTCTTTTTATACATGGGATAAGAACATTAAAATTTAACAACAAACAAATAATTTGTACCTACAACTTGTAAATAATAGCGCAGAAGTTTGTATTTTATTTAAACAGTGAAATGTATAGTTTATTATGTAATTTGAACAATTATGGTGTATCTTTTTTTTAATAATTATTCACTATGGACCATTGTTCACGCCTTTAACTTCCAAATAACATATTTGCCAAGTCCTTCTACGAAGGCAGAGCTATATATCTTTATGGCCAAGTCAAGTGGAAATACCACCCTTGGCATTGTACCTACCTATATTAGATGTATTTCTATACCTAGTTTTAGAACACATTTCGTTTTAAGATATTATTATGTAAGACGATGAGAAGAGAACATGTACAATCTTAGTTTTATGTAATATAATTTTATTCCCTTTTTTACTTTTTCACTCGACGACTTTTATTCCCTCGCACATCTCACGAACTTTGACAGTTCGGTCATATTGGGTTGGGTCTCACGATCAGCGACAGTTCAAGTTTGTGTAGTAGTTTTGGCAACTGGTTGTCAGAAATGATAACAACTTACATGTCTTTGTAACTGTTATCGAAGGAATGAAGAAAAGGCTGATGCTTTGCGTAAAACAAAGGTGTGGAAAAGCAGACACCACGGAGTATTTCTGAATATGAACCACAACTAACTTAGCCCACGCTTTCAATGACTTACATAGCTAGAGTCATAACGGTCTGAAAAAGGCGAAACTACCGCCATCTACGAATGGGTAGCCCAACTACACTTTTCAACTTTACAAACTCAATTAAACTAAACTATCTTTTTACACCAAAAGAGTTTGGTTTTCCTCAAATAATAAAGTTTCATGGGTTATTAGAGATACGTTGTTTTAAGAATCACGGGGTATTGGGGATGCGTTGTTTAAACACGAAGGACCCGCCCCCCCGTCTTTGCCCATCCTTTCGATGACTTACTTACATACCTAAGAGTCAGACCAGTCTGAAAAAGGCGAAACTTCCGCCATCTACGAATGGGTAGCCCAACTACACTTTTCAACTTTTCAAACTCAACAAAACTATCTTTTCAACTTTTCAAACTCAACAAAACTATCTTTTCACACCAAAAGAGTTTGGTTTTCCTCAGTAAAGAATCATGGGGTATTGCGGATATGTTGTTAAAGAATCTAAGTATAAGAGGTACGTTGTTTAAGTGCCTTGGCCCACCACCCCTCCCTCACCTCGTTTTCCCCCGCTTTTGGACACTTACTTATATAGCCAAAAGTAGTAAAGATGTGGGGGGATTAGAACTTGTGCCATCTACCAATGGGTAGCTCAACTAAATTTTTCATGAAATTTTTCACCGAAAAGAGCAAAATTTTTCCACTTGGTAAGTAACATGTTCCTCACACATTACATTTCTCAACTAAATAAAACTTGGGTAACAAATACATTTTGCGATGTTGATGTGATGTGATTCTTGCCAGGCTTTTATTTTAAATTGAAATTGGAAAAATGTTTCTTCATAAGTAAAGATATTATTTGTGGCTCTGATAAGAACCGTTTGTTATTGGTACCTCTTCTGTTCTTCTTTCGGGTGTTGTACTTCTTCAAGAATTATGCAGTAGTCTCTATCTCTTGCCTTCATTTTTGTTGTCTGCGAAGACAGTGGGAAGAAGAGTGAGAGTGAGGAGAATGAGAAGAGTAAAGAGAAAGAGGAGAGTGAGGGTGAGGAGATTGAGGGTGAGTGAGTGAGGTAAGTGAGGAGAGAGAAGGGGAGTGAGAAGAGAGAAGGAGAGTGAAAGAGATCGTGAAGGGGATGAGGGTGAGATAGTGAGAAGGAGAGTGAGAGAGAGGGTCAGAGTGGGAGTGAGTGAGAAGTAGAGTGACAGTGGGGAGGAGAGTGAGTGAGGTGAATGAGGAGAGTGAGGAGAGAAGGAGAGTGAGATAAATCGTGAGAGTCAGAAGGAGGGTGAGAGTGAGAGAAAGCGTGAGAAGAAGGGTGTAAAAGTGTGAGAGTTAGAAGGTGAAGCGAGTGAGGGTGAGATAGTGAGCAGGAGAGTGAGATTGGGAGTGAGAGTGAGAGAGAAGGTGAGAGAGAGAGAGGGAGTGAGAGAGAGAGAGTGAGAGAGAGAGGGTGAGAGTGGGAGTAGGGTGAGATTGGGAGTGTGAGTGAGAAGAAGGGTGTGAGAGTGAGAAGGTGAAGCGAGTGAGGGTGAGATAGTGAGCAGGAAAGTGAGATTGGGAGTGTGAGTGAGAGAGAGAGTGAGAGTGGGAGAGAGTGGGAGTGAGAGAGAGGGTGAGAGTGGGAGTGAGAGAGAGGGTGAGAGTGGGAGTGAGAGAGAGGGTGAGAGTGGGAGTAGGGTGAGATTGGGAGTGTGAGAGTGAGAAGAAGGGTGTTAGAGTGAGAAGGTGAAGCGAGTGAGGGTGAGATAGTGAGCAGGAAAGTGAGATTGGGAGTGTGAGTGAGAGAGAGAGTGAGAGTGGGAGAGAGTGGGAGTGAGAGAGAGGGTGAGAGTGGGAGTGAGAGAGAGGGTGAGAGTGGGAGTAGGGTGAGATTGGGAGTGTGAGAGTGAGAAGAAGGGTGTTAGAGTGAGAAGGTGAAGCGAGTGAGGGTGAGATAGTGAGCAGGAAAGTGAGATTGGGAGTGTGAGTGAGAGAGAGGGTGAGAGTGGAAGTGAGAGAGAGGGTGAGAGTGGGAGTGAGAAGAGTGAGTGAGGAGATAGAAGGGGAGTGAGAGTAAGAAGGAGTGAGAGAGGGCGTGAGATTGAGAAGGTTAAGCGAGTGAGGTTGAGATAGTGAGAAGGAGAGTGAAAGTGGGAGAGGATGGGGAGGATGAGAGTGAGAGTGAATGAGTGAGGGGAATGAGGAGAGTGAGAGAAAGCGGAAGATAAAGAAGGGGATGAGAGTGAGAGGGAAAAGAAGGGAGTAAAAGTGTGAGAATGAGATGTTTTGTTCCTTAAATATACAAAAAAGCACTAGAAAATATCCTAGGGAAAATACAATCTGTATCTGTAGAGTAGGGAGGGTGTGTAGGCTCACAGCACTTAGGCCACATGTGATCCACAGACATCCTCCCGAGGAGTTGTGTGTCTTTCTCAGGAAGGTGGACAGGTCACTAGGAGACATCTCCTTTATAACGGCAGGTGTAGGCCAAGACTCACAGAACACACAGTCCCTTATTGAAGATAACTCCGGACACTCGCCTAAAACATGCCTGGTAGTTTCATCTTCCTGCTCACACATCCTGCATGGAGATGTGGCCACTAGCCCCATAGTATGGAGGTTGTTTCCTTAGTTGACAGTGGCCAGCCAGAAAGCCTATTATACGTAGGTTTTTCCTGGTCATCACCAAATACTTCTTTGGCGCCAGGGTGATCCTGGTAAGACTGCATCCTTTGATTCCATATCATCAGCATGGGTGTAACGTTTGGCTAGTTCCGCAATTGTAGTAGATAGTAGATATGTTCACTCTGCGAAACTGAAGATCTATCAATAGGTTGTACTTAGGTGGTATCCCGTGTTATTTCCAATTGATGATTCTTCCCATATTCTTCAACATCTGAAAAAGAACAAAACATTGTTAATATTTTTTTTTTAATTTTAAGGACTTGGAGGATTAATGCCAGGACCTTCAGGAATGCACAATAGTCCAGATAATTTTGGTGAGTAGTTTTTTTTCATCAATTTTGGGGGATGGGGGATTTTTAGGAGATAATTAAAATTTTGACAGATGCCTATTAAAAATTATATTATTCTATTCCGATGAAAAGTGAAGTCCCTCGTACAGTTTTTCCGCTGTTGGTAACGTTTTTCGATTTCTTTCTGGATGAGTTGAGTTTATCACGTTCTACCGGATATACCGGCAACTGTGAGAAAATCCAGAGAAAGTGTGGAAAATGTTGGTAAGCTGTTTATCGGCTAGAGTCAAAGGAGAAGAAAAAAGTAAATGTAATCTTGGCCTTAGCAGAGTTTTCAGTGAAAATTGAAAATCCCAAATGCCTGGGACTTGGACTTTTATCTACTATTTATAAATACATATTTTTTAGATGAATATTTAAAAAAAAAAATTTTTCATTTGTGTCCTTGTTTTTCTCCTTTAAATAAACCCCGATGTTAAGGGAAAGGCAAGAGGCTAGTGACTGTAAGAAACGCGTAATTTCTTAAAATATAACCAAACGAAAGCAATAATGGGGTTGCTTTTATCGAATACGAGGTAATAAAATATGCGTGTTATGGTGTATAGACACGAAACCCGTTTTGCAATACATATTTCTATGAAAACCAAAATAGTTTCGGCAGTACAACACCAACATTTGACAATAATTTAGCAAGCAACTTCTGGAATACACACATTTTATTGCCTCTCCGAAAATAAAAACTCAAACGATCTACTGGAACATTCGATTCATTACCTTACCTTTCGCGAGGTGTACCTATACATTTCCTATAATAATTTTTCGTTAATGTACTTGTAACACGAATCGCATTTTTACTATAATAGAATAGGTATAGAAATGGCACAAAGGAAATAATAATTTCACGAGCTTTTACATGAATACCAAATATCTTCCAATAAACAAATGGTTATAAAAAAAACTCTCCCATTTTTGACCGTAAAAAATTTTACCTGTACTAGTGTAGGTGCGCGTTTGCACTAAGTGAATTAGTTTATGTCGGGTAGGTGGAACAAAAGAATAATCTGTAACTAGACGTGATTATCACTATCCGGTTTACTACCTATATAATTTTTTGTTTAACAAAAGAACAAAAGAATTCAAGATCGTCAATCGTGGTGTAATAGATAGCTAATTTCCAGCTTTTTTTTTGGTGTTGATTTTATCACTTTACATATTTGAAGAAAAATAAAATGCTGCATAAAAATCGCCGGTGGCATAAGAAAATTGTTATTCCGTACAAATGATACACACACACACAGTCTTCTCATATCATACGATCAATATCTAGAGATGATATTGTATTACAAACATGTTTTAACGGTTATAGCTTTCGATGTAATATAGGGCCTTCTCGTGAGTTTACTACTGCCAGTTGGAATGCCTCTTTTAACCAGAGGAGTCCTTTAAAAAGGATTTTGTATTTGTATTTAAAAACCGCTAAAACCACAAAACTAACATACATTTTTATCTATTGGATATATAATGACGTAAATTTAATGTGAAAAATTCAAATTGGAGCTTAAATTAAATTAAAATAACTACTTTGTTCTCTTCCTTCAAATTTTGAATATTTTCTATACTAAACCCATCATTTTTTCTATCAGAAATAAATACATCGTACGTCTCTGATGATCTCTTTGGTTATTTGCCAATAGAACTGTTTTTCCATTCTATCCGTTGATATTTTCGAGGAAATTTCGATCGTGAGATAAATAATATTTCAATTTCGGGATATTTTTATTCCCGACTAAAAGTCTTGAAATTCTAATTAAGCGATTCTTTGTTAAAAAAAATGACACTAACGTCCGTTTTCTCGCGTTAACCACCTGTCCCACCCCTCCGAGCACCGAGCCCCTTTAGTCCATTTCCTTCCACTTTCTGGACAAAAGGAGAAACTCGCCAAGGCGGACAAGAGGTATAAATCAATAGACCAATGTCACGCGGGAGGGAAAGGGGGGATTTATACAGAGCAATCTCGATGTTTGAACCTTCCTATCTTCTATTCGGAGACCTACTTCCTTCCTATCGTCCTCCCTTCGTGCTCGCCACCACCCATCCACCCACCCCCTCTAGGCTCTATATATAGGGATGAGAAAGGGTCCCTAGCAATTCGTCGATCAATTGCAGAAGCTGCTCGTTAAGATTGTTTACGCACTACAGACATTTTCCGAATGGAGTGAAATGGGAATAATTCGAATTACAGTGTCGTACAAACAAATGGGGAATCATTTTTAAATATTTTTTTAGAGAACTTCTTCATTAAAATTGTGATAACAGGTTTTATAAAGAAAAGCATCAAAATTGCATCGAAAATCTTTGGCATTACAGATGCCGGAGCAGGACCTTCTTACCAGCAAGCAACTTACACCGATTCGACCCTCTATCAACTATCCGACGTAAAATACGAGTGTCCTTTATGCGATCTCATCTCGATGAACATTTGCGATCTTCGAATTCACATTGACGATCATTATCCTAGAGATAGTAATATTTGTCCTGTCATGGAATGCGCGAAAACTTTTACGCATCCAAATTCCGTCAGAAATCATATGAGAATGAAGCATTTAAAACAATGGGAAATTATGAAAACTGTGAGATGGTGTTTGTAGATTTATGTTGTTAAAAAAGACTGTGACTAATGTGCCGTTTGGTAGCGCTTATATAAATAATATGTTTAATTAATTAGGTACCTAGTTAGATTTATTTTTTCAAGACATTTCCGCGTTTTTTTCACTAAGGAAATAGTGCCATGTTAGTTTATACATTTTTTGAATCTAATATAACTGTATCTAAGCGTAGGGTTTTTGTAGAATATGTAAAAGTTAGAAATAAATAGCTAAGTAGCAACAAGAAATATTTCTTTGGTATTAAAAATTGAGATGACATATTTCTTTTTGCAAATTGACGAAAAAGTTTGTTTATAGAAAATTTCATAATAAAAACATAATTATTTTATTTTAATTGTTATTGTTTTATTTATATATAAATTCGCGATTGAAACTTTTGTCAGTTTTAAGCCACCCCTCGTATATCTCGAATATTACACCCTTAAAATTAGCAAATAACCAAAAGAAAATTTAGATTTATCTAAAACATTTTCCAAATTTCTGTTTATTTAACCGTGAAACGAGTATTTTTTATTCAATTTTATTAATAATACGATAGATCCGTTCAGTTAGTTAACGCGTAAAATATATTCGACATCTGAAACGCCACTAATTTCACGCTCGTGATATTATCGATATGCGCGCGCTTTAATGGACTCGTCGTTTCGTGTTCACAAAATAGGCAACCAGAATTGACGCTCCTTTGTATTGTTGATAATCTAAGTAAAGTTTGGAGATTAATGAACAGGACCGTAATGGTTCATAGAAATTAATTTATTATTTTATTTTTTCAGTTTCAAGACGTTCTATGGATATGTTGAGGGTACGAGCGACAGATCCGCGACCGTGTCCGAAATGTGGAAAAATCTATCGTTCAGCTCACACCCTTCGCACTCACCTCGAAGACAAACACACGATATGTCCCGGATACAGATGCGTTTTATGTGGAACAGTCGCGAAATCACGAAATTCTCTACATTCACACATGTCACGGCAACACCGCGGTATCAGTACGAAAGATCTTCCCGTCCTTCCCATGCCTTCACCTTTCGATCCCGAATTAGCAAGCAGGTAAAATTAATAAATAATTACATTTATATTTAGACAACGATTAAAAAATATTTTCCTTTTAGGTTGTTAGCTAAAGCAGGTGTAAAAATAAGTCCGGCAGAATTACGAGCTAGAGCATCTCCGACAGGACCGCGTCGTTCTGACGTCAAACTAGACGCCAAAAGTGCTTATTCCGGAGCAGCTTCTGAAGCAGGAAGTTCAATATGCGGCGACAACGATCCCGAAGATTTAACAATTTCAAATCAAAGGTACGGTGCCTTAGATTTCGGTCTATCACCACCGATGCACCAACAAAATCACTTCAAGATGAATAGATCCGGTCAAGCAGTCGCAGCGAAAAGTTTGGACAGCCTTCAAAATTTATCGAAAGAACCGTACCCAGCTCCATTAGCTCCACCCGTATCAGGAGCTAACACAACAGGATCCGCCATCCTGGATACGTATCTCCAGCTTATGATGTCGACAGAACAAGCTGCGGCTGCTATGCAAGCTGCTAATATAGCGCAGCTTAATGCCATGGGACTCGATAAAACTTCGCAACAGCAATTTTTAGAAAAGATGCAACAAATGCAAAGCGCTAGCGAAATGATGATGAAGAGAAACGACGAAATAAGACGTGGCGAAGGTGAAATCGTAAATCACGATATGAATAATCAAGGTAAACACCAAGAGGAAGGCGATACCTCAGGTGGCGAAGAAGACGATTACAGCGAGGAGGAATTAGAAAGAGGCAGCGTTAAAGCTGGAGGGGAGTAAAATATTTAAAGTTAATATAAGCAGTTGTTCTTGCCATGTTTTTAGCGTACTGGTATTACTGGTACCTATTGGTGGTATCAGTAAATTCCATCCAACTACCTCAGTTTGAATCTCATTTCAAAAGATAATTTTTATTGAGACATTTGTGTTTTTTTTTCATTGATATATATATATTTATGTATATTATAGCTCCGTGAGCTTATAAAATGATGGTGTGAAAAGGGACTATACCTATAGAAAAACAATTTTTTTTCACGAGAGTCCCTTGACCATTCAATATATACCTTTATAAAATCCATCCGTCTACCTCAGAATATAGTTATATAATGCATAGTTGAAAGAAAAAAAGAAAGAGTGCAAGATAATAAGGGTTAAAAAAGTGTATACGGTAAATTTAGTATATTTAATATGGGACTTTGTTGCAATTCTAGCAACGAGTCTATTGTTTGTCCGAAAAAAAAAACGTTTATTAAACCTAAATAAATATACCACCATAATCGTTGATAAACGGTTTTTTTTTGTAAATTTCATCTATAAACATATTTAATAAATAATTTAAAAAAAATATAACAATAATATCTGATGATAACAAGTACAAGGTGATAAGTATACAAATATTAAATATGTTTAAAATAAAATATTGAAATATTATTCTATCCAGGTGAAAATGGTACAAAAAGCGTTTTTGCCTTTACAACAATATTTTTGTAAGTGTATCTTTGAGCCGAGACGTTCGAAAAAAAAAAAAGAAACTTCTTTTCGATATACATTTTTTAATAGATTCAATTTCCATTCTAATTCAGAAGCTACGAATCGTTTTTCAAAAACAATTTCCAGCTTTCTATTTAAAAAGTGAAAAAAAAAGCAATTCGTAGGCAAGTTACAATCAATAAAAATCAATAATTAGTGAATTTTTGTATGTATATAAAATATTGCAGCATTCTCAGGTCACATGAACAATATATCATCGTTATCGAGTACAAATTGCCGTGTATTACTTATTATTTTTCTGTTTTTATATATTTTTTATCGTATCTAACTCAATATCAGGGAATAGCTCAGAATTTTTGCCAATAGTTCATTTGTCAAGTATAAATATTCGATATAGCAATTTAAAATTATTAATTGCTGAATCGAATTTTGATACACATTTGTTAGTCATGTTATATATTATTATAGTAATAACAACTTACAGTGATAAACAAATCAGGTATAAAACTACATTATTTAGACTTTAATTCGCATTTATATAATAATTATTATATAACCTAAGTAGATTTTCATCCCACCAGTCATTAGTTGTAAGTTTGTTAGTGCTTCGTTCTATTAGAATTTTAGAACTTCCAGAAACTACTTCCATATTTTAACAAACGAAATATCTAATTGAATAAACAGACCGTGAGAAACAAAACTTGTACTTAAAAAAAAATTTTTGTATTATAAACTTTGTTATATGACTTGTTGTGATTTTGTTTTTTCTGAAAACAAAAAAAAATGTGTGTTTTTTTACGTGAATGTCCCACTTTATTAAAAAATCACAAAGTTTCACAACTGATATCTCCATTCTACTCGTTTCCTTGAGATTTTGAAAATTTTGGTTGAAAGTACCAGTGATACATTCAAATAATTTCGAGTTGAAGGTTCCATATTCTTCTACATTCATCATCATTTGTGAAACTTTGTGATTTTTTTTTTTAGTTCTTCCAATATTTGAAAGTTGCAATAGGTAATAGGATTTTCAAAAAAACTTATGTTTATACCTCGATATTATTCTTGCTTCTCGCTATTTAAGAGAAAGGATATATAGTTGTTGAAAAGCTTTATATTCGAAATTTAATTTGAAAAAAAAGTGAGTTGGAAATAGATAGCATTATAATACATAGCGATCTAGCATTAGAATAGAGGTTATTGTTATATATTTCATAAGGAATAGAAATAAGTTCTTATAAATGGTACGCGCTGTAAGAAAGAGCACCTTAAAGGGTGTAACCGTTCGAAATTTAGATATTATATTGTTGGATCCCGCAGGTACCGTACTTGAAGAAATAAAAAGCAAAGGGTAGTTAGGTATACTGTATACAGGGTGAGAGGTTAATACGAAAAGTATTCGAGAAACTTTTTCGAATATTTTTATGTATTTTCTCAACACAAAATGTATACGTTTGGTGCTTTTTGTTTTGTTTTGATTTTTTTTTTTTTTAATTGAAATTCACGTTTGAGGTAAGTTGTTGTATATAAATAAGCAGTTCTTTCTTGTTAATTGAATTCATATTTTGTATATATAATTAATTATTTTTTAATTTTAACGTTGTACAAAAGAGTACAGTTTACCCAAACAAACAAACAAACAAAAATATTTTATCGATTGTGTTGTTGAACAATTTTTCATAAAATCGTTCATTTTTCGCAAAAATATTGTGATGTATTTTTGATATTGTTTTTATTTTCCATAAAACCTACCTCATTTTTAAGATTTTTATAGACAGTTTTTAAAGACATAGCAATAGATCTCTGTTTTACACATTACCGGTATTTTTTGTACTTAAAATACGAAAATATATATAAAAAATAGATTAAGTTTGTACAGTCGATTTAAATAAAAAATAGACATTGTCGTCCTTGTTTTTTCATAAAAGACGGAAACCATAATGGCGAGCTTAATAATAAGTGGTGTACAGTGCCATAAAATAGAAGAATGGAGTTACAAGTCTCAAGAAATGCAAATAAACCTTTTGTATGGTTCCTAATTATTATTATTATTATTAATCTGTTCTTCAACAATACATTTTGAAAATTCAACTTTTTTTATTCATAAAATTCAACACAAAACTAACTACAATTATTTTTGACAATGTAAATATTTAGAAAAAAAATTTTTATTGTTGGAGGACTGGGTGCCTTCATTTTTTGTTTGAAAAAATTCGGCTGTCTGACAGATAATCTGTCGTATTTATACAGTCACCAAAAGAGTTCCTAAACCAAAAAAGAAATTTTCCTTCGGCGAAGTGAAAATATAATTACAATTAAAAATTAACGTGTAACTTTTATATAGCATAGTAAAATACTGTTATTATTCCGAAGTATAGTTTTGCTATAAAAAGCGGCAGAATCGTATAATATACACTATTATTATAAGAAAATATGTGTATGTGTAAAATACCTTAGGGTCTTTGATAAAAAAAAGACGGTTTCAATTTTATTAATTATTATTATTATGTTAAGCAGCGTTCACGCCGTCCGATTTCAACGTACGGTATTTTTACTGCAGTCTTTTGGCGGATGCAACATTTTTTTGCTGGGATATTTAGTATAAAATTAGTTAAGAAGAAGAAAAAACAATGTGAGCAATAATTTTATAAAGTATACTATAAACTACGATTTATATTAAGTACCCCCTTTGAGACCGTTTTTTTTTTCAAACCCAGTAAAACTGTAATACATAGAAAAACCTCTTGTATGTTTATAACAATTATTTGCATTTCTTTCGTTTATTTATGCGTATGTGCTTAATTTTTTTTTTGTAAAGAAAGTTTATTTTTGAGATGATTATCATTTATATTTTGAAAATATTCCCGAGTTTGAGGAAGTTATTTAACGTTAAGTTTTCTCTTAAAAAAAATACATTGTTAGGATAGAGGTAGGTGCAATATTTAAGATCCCCTTTTTGTAAAAAAAAATTGAAAAAAGTTATGAACAAAATACCTTTTTGCCATATTACTATTATTATTCTTTTTTATCTTTATTGTGTATTGCTTGGGTATCGTTTATACATAATAAATTAATATTAAATTTAATTCAAAGCTGTTTTATTTTTATTTTTTCCTTGAGGTCACTTTTATGAAGAGACTACAAGTTGACATTAGCAAATTGAAGATGGTACCAATGGAATATGCATTTAGGGTTGCATATAATATAAAGCGGCAATCAAATTTCTGGCCTTCACAAAAGTTTCACATTGAGACCCAACCTTTATGCAACTCACAATACAGGAAAGTTATTTGGATTGTCTACTAGTTAACTACTGATTTCGATAAAAGCATATGAAATACAGTATTCTATAATTATTTAAGATGAAGTTTTATCTACAAATATGCTTATTGGTAGATTTTAAGCAAAAAAAGGGTATCAAAATATTCTGTGATTCAATTTGATTCCCAAAAAAATAAAGAGAAAAAAAGAAAAAAATATTGTCTATGGTAGATATACGGGAAATATTAAACATGAAAGAAATTCAAAAAGCGTAAAAAGTAATATAAAAATACGTTGATATTTCACTTGTCAAAAAGATACATATTTATGGTGAGAAGAAGAATAGTCAGATGGAAATTTACCTAAGAAAAATATAATGATTTCTTTGCGTTCAAAATATTGTTATCCTGCTATAAATTATTATTTATTTACCCAATATAGTTATCGGTTTTTAGTTTTGTTTTGTCTCCTAATTTGCACTTTAATTTTTTACAACCTCGGACTTTTTCTCATATTTATTATTTATTATAAAACATTTGTCTGTTCCATACACCTTTTTTTCGATATTGGAAGTTAATTCTACCGGTCTATTTTTGCATCACATTTAACTTTATCCGAAAGATCGATATCAAGCCGCCCACCTGCAGTCACCATAGTCGATGAGATCGAAGATAGCAAACAAGTTAGGAGTCTTCTTTGCAGCAATTCCATACTTTCAAATACTTCTTGTGGATATAATGTGATCATCCACGATATTTTACTTTGTTGTGATAACTCTATTTTGAATTATAAGACCACACACATTAGAGTTGACACCGGTGAGATTATTTTGATAATATCCGTTTATTTATTATGAATTGATGATAGTAACTATTTAGAAAACATTTTTTTAAAGACAGTTGATTAGCGATAAAGTCAACGTAAATAATTCTCCCTCGTATAACATTTTATTGGAAATATCATGATTTTATACCGTTTTCAACATTCTTCGGCATTCCTAATATTCACATACGTTCCCTTTGTTACCTGAACATGATGTACGGTTCCTATCAAAGGCAGTTATTCATAGATAGGTATATGTATAAATATAATATATAGATAGAGAGAAAAGTATACGGCGAAGCAAGGCATGGCGTGGAATACATCGATGATATTCTATAAATACTTATATGTATACGAAAGGTTTGAGTTGTTTATGGGGCTAACAAACTGCATATCATCTTGATGCTTCCATGGAAATACATTTTCTTGGTGATTTCACGAAAATTCCGAATATTTTAATACCTTAAAACCTATAGGTTTACAAGGGGTTACAAATTATAAAAATATTGAAAAACTCTTAACAATTTTTTCAACTTTAAAATAACTAATCGTTTATATGAAGCTTCAAGTGGCTTTAATTCAATTAAAACACCAGACAGATCGTTTATAATAAATAAAAATTAAAAAGTTGAAAGCCGAACCAAAATAAACCGAACTCATAAGAGGTTCAAATCAAAATCGAATTAATATTAATAAATTTTATCTACAAGTGGTGCAATGTAAAATGTGATTGTATAAACACAGCATGGTAAATTGTAACCAAAATACATTATACAGGGTGTTGAAAAACGAATTTATTTAAATGTGTCAAAAATTGTTTACCCTCATCATTATATATTGACAGGATTCAATGTTTATTTAGAATTCGTATAAGTATACAATTATCTCCCTATTCTCACTAAAACCCTTATTAATAACAGCTCACAATAACTGGAATTACCCCTATGGGTGTCTCACTTATCACCCTTCCAAATTGGAGTGTCTGGAACACTAATTTTATATAGACGTTATTTCAGAGCATTGTGTGGTATTTTTTATTTGGTAGTTTTTATTGTTAGGGTGCATCTGCGTGGTTTAATTCCACTAAATTTCCAAGTAGAGTTACTAATAATCCACTACCTTGTGTCACTCTACACTAAATACTCGATATAAATTATTATAAGCATATAAAAGACCTCACGTCGTTTAATATAAGAAGTTTTTTATATTCAGACACACAGGCGATTCTTTATTGTTTTTTAGTCGGCAAAAGTTAAAAAAAAAGAATACTATTAAAGGTAGAAGAAGATAATTAGTGCGATAGCATCGAGCACAGAACAATATAATATTCTATTGTCATGCAAGTAATCTGAAACTGTTTGTTTTATTTGTGTCGATTAAGATAGGAGAGATGTATAATTCACCCTGTATATAATAGAAAGATGTTTTTTATGCTTTGTTGGGGCATTTTCGGGTTGTTTCGGCAAAGGAAATTAAACTAAAGTAAAATATTTTGTCTAATGGGCTGGTACAGACCCTGTAGTTTTTAAAAATATATTTTGGAAAAATGAGAAAAGCCACGGAAGAAGACTGCGGTTGACGTACCGTAAAATGCATAAAACGGATGTTTCTGTTAAAATAATTGTTTGTTGGTTTTTAAAATGAACAACATCACGTATATCGGTATATGTAATGGTAATTTAATGATTATATAATTCCAGGGAGAAGAGTTATGAGGTTACAGACCACTGGTTTTTGATATAATAAATATATCACATAAACGTTGTTTCTTTAGGCCAAGTGAAGAATGATTTTACTTTGTTGATTTGATGAGTGAAGTGCTAAAAGTTTTCAGCTGAAAAATAGGAAAAAGTTGTTTTTAATAGAAAATTATGTTGAATATATTAGTGCGTGACCAATTGGGCATTCGCATCCACCTTGTAATTTAAATAACGATTTTCTTGCAGAACATCCTTGAGTAAAACAATTTTTAAGGTAGCTATCCGGTGTATATGACGGCCGGCAAGATATAAAATTGCACGTTTCTGATTTGTTGATGATTATCCTCAGGGGCCGGTCGGTAGATACATACATATATATATAATGTATAGCAGAGAAATATGCAATCTAGATCGAATGCATTGTTAAGTGGAATGGTCGAATTAAATGTTAGACGCTGTAGGTTATCGAAAAAATAGAAAGGATATTGTTTATTTTCTTGAACATCCTCTTTTTTGTATTGGATGATTTTTTCTTGTACTATTTGTACTCTTGTACAGACATCAGGATGTTTGTGTTAAATTGTAAATTCTTCCTACATCGGTTTAAATAAGAAATCAAATAACCATGTCATAAACTTGCACTTTTTTTTATGTTATTTATTTTCAATATTGAAAGCAACATTCAATTCACACTTGATTACATATTACATCCCATCACTCACGAATGCATTTCAACATGATTTTTATGTTCATCTAAATAAACAGCGTCGTATCATAATTAAAATTATTACCGAAAACACACCACAATATCCAGTGACAATTCCGAAAATGTAAAGACGGAACCAATAGAAAGAACATTCGGGACTCGTGTTTAGATCCAGTTTTTCAGGTTCAATTCTTTTGTTTTCTATACACTTTTTTAAGTTTTCTGTTCACATGTTCAGCAACTGTTTGAGCTCGATTCACTTTCTATACACTTTTTTAAGTTTTCTGTCCACATTTTCAGTAACTATTTGAATTGGTAAATGTTCCGCCGTTGGTAATTAATATGAAATCCTTGTTTATGTAGGCTAGAAAGCTTTTAAGCTTCGAAAAGTTGTTTGTCGGAATTAATCGGCGACTTCGGATGAAAATTGCGTTATCATTTGTGCATAAAGATGTATACAGTTGATTGACGGTCTTACTTTAAATGGCGCTTGTAAAATTGATCGATATATAACGGCGAAATCAAAGAAAAAATACCGACACACACACGCGTGGTGAGATATACAGTGTGGAACAGCGAAAAAATGAGAGCGTGTTTTTATTTTAACCTCACTTGAACTGTATGCGTAGATTTTTAAAAATAACCGAAGAAAAAAAACAACTACTGTTCATAAAATCCATTCAAGCGTCTTCAATTATAAACAAAATCTGTTATCAATGGTCATCAGTTCCTTTTACGGCGAGCTAACTGAATGTTTTCAAACAGGTTCAACCATTTAAATTGAGATAACAGCAGATAGTGGCTTATTTAAACGTTCGCGGTCATTTTTTTTACTCGTTTTATTATTTTACTACAAAAGTTATGTTCTTAAAGCTTTTATATGGTAAAGAATTTAACATTTTTTTGCCATATTGATGTCTGATAGTAGAATACTTGTTTTTTATATGGGAATTAAAGTATTCAATCAAAGACATTAGAAAGACAAATTTTTACCGGGGCTCCTACATTCTGATCCTATCTTGACCCCTTCAACACCCATAAAGCACGAGCTACGACCTTCACTCCCTCAAAAAAAAAAACCTTAAACGCCAAGATCTAGTAGGCCACAGCAGCGAGGCGAGCTCAAAAGGAACGAAGTGATAAAAACTGCACCTGTCTTTTATATTAATCCGGTGACTGGAAAATGGAAATGGAAAAAAGTATATAAAAATAATTACCATGTATAAGGTAGGATATTATAATAAAATAAACGGAAATCCGACACACAAAAAGTTACATTTTGTTTAGAATTTGATATTTTTTTTGTACAAAACCCTTCTGTATACATTATTTCTATCCAGTGCAATATTTCTACCTCGTATTCGTTTGTACCGGGGCCCTGAAAACGGCAGAAATATTTCCTACGCTTCCGGATGGCAGAGCCAAGTTTTGGTCTATTCCACAGGCATCGGCCGGCAGTCTTTCAGTCGCGCTAGGGCTGTCGATGTAGCTCAAGCTAAACTTGACGATGTCGGTCGTCGACGAATTTATTATTATTACCGCAAATCTAATTTATATTCACGTGTTTACGTGAATTTTTATTTTGTAATGTTTCAAAAGAAAAACCTTAAAGACAAGCTTTACTAACCAAAAAAAACCATTTTTTTTCGTATCTGGAAAATGCCGTGGATAAAATCTTGTTTGTGTCATCAAGAGAAGAAAAAGTCTCCTACGATTAGTCCGCCTATACATTTGTTGTTAAAGGTAAGGTGTAGGAAATTTTGTTTATAAAATAATAAAAAATATTTAAGAAAAAAGGGTTGGGAGGGTGGTAAAGGTAAAGCAGGTAAAATTTTTCAAAAATTATATTTTTGTGAATTCTAATGATAGAAAGGAGAAATTTTTTTGGTAAAACTAATCACTGACACTTGAAACAAACATTCAACGAGGTCGGTGTTTCGTATGCATATGGTAAGCAATAATTGCAGATGAAACTGATGATAATTCGACGTTGGATGCATACAAAATACATTTAAATTCGTAGCAGGCAAAAATTTTCATTCGGACAACGGTTGTTGATAAAAAATATTTATATATGTGGACGTATGTGGGTCAGAGAAAAATTTTTTTCAGTTGAATGTACCAGAAACTCACCGAATCATTCTGAAGAAGGAATAATTGTTGGTGAAATAAAAAAAAATTGTTTCAAGTTGGCGTTTGTTTGAGGTTTTTGTAATGACATCACATCAAAATAGATACCTGATAGTTTTAGTTAAAAAAAAAGACATCAATGGTGGTCAAGACAAGAAACTTTTTGTTATTTTTATTTTGTAAACAAATATTTTGAGTAAAAGTTTGAAAATATTGAAAGGAAAGGCTTTAGCAGATTAACCCCTCTATTTATATAAATTTACTATTGTGATGAAAATGCTCAACAAAAGGACCTACTACTAATCCTTTTGTTGAATCATTAAGCAGATGTATTTTTTGAAAAATTAACAATACTTCGTTGACTAGCTTGACACTTAACTGAAAATAACTGAAATATGTTTCCTGTTTCTCAACATTCTCAAGCAAAACAAATTACCTCGAAGATATGACAAGAAAACAATCAAAATCATATGGGAAATAATATAAACATAGATTTATTTCATATTTTATGGACAGCACAATGAATACAATAGAAGTAGACTAGCGATTTATTGTAAATTATAGAGGAAAATAATATTTGCAGTTGAAGAATCCTTTGGGAAGAGGATATATTACGGGGAGAAAGAAAATATCAAGGACGAATGGGAAAAGTATAAAGAAAATGGTCCAAAATAGATAATGCACAATTTATAGCAATTTGCTAGTCTATGGAATATTTATCACCTTGAACTTGGCTATAAGTAAGCTCCGTGCATATAGAGATAGACGTATACTTTAGATTGTTATTTGCGAGGGATTAATCGAATGATATATACAACTAAACCTATACATCATACTTTACCAGTAGTTTATCTATATATGGAATTGTGAGCTATAAATTTGCAGGAAACATAAATCCGTAACAGATGATGACTTGTTGTTGTAGATTTCGATCCCATTTTCTACACTGGGTTGTAACGGAAAATTATAATTATTACCCATAAACATAGAAAAAAGGAGTTTAAAATTTTACTCACGTCCAAAGAATGCAAGCAGATATTGTGGCATGGAAGAAAAAAACCTCCATCCACATACTTTCCAACTTCACAGCACTCCAGAATCCTAGAGCACAGTACACCTAGGAGATTACTATGGATAGAAGAGGAACATTTACCTAAGTTGAAGCCTGCAGATATCCTGAAATTCCTCCGGGATATAGGACTAAAGGAGCTACTAATTTAAGAGGGGGCACAATAGATCTCTCAGGTCGCAGTGCATGACTGTAACCCTCTTTGTATGTATTCACTTGGACTCGCCAAGAAGGATTTCCTAGCCACAACATAAATATAATTAGAGTAATAAAAGCATTGGCTTTTCGAAACTAACAAGTTATAATTAGCAGATAATAGTATTTTTGTTACATCGATTAATTTATATTATAAAAAAAAATAGAGTTTGTAAACAGATTAATTTATAATAGATTTATTGTGGTAATATCAACAACTATTAAACGTAATTTTTTTCATTTTGTTTGAACTTTGGCTTATAGTATACACGACTCACGTTCTATAGAGTGTCCCAAACAATTTTAGATTAATACAAATATTTTTGCGTATATTCCAGTTTACATAACTTTAAAGCTGTCAAAACTCTGTTGTATCTTAACTTTTAGTCATAAAGTAAATTTCGCGCGATCATTATCAATTTATTCGAATATAAACCAGCTCCGGATATTATCAATCATTTTACGATAACTCCGATTAAGGACGTGGATGGTGTGTGTGTGTGGATTTTAATTAAAAAAAATTGACATGTTCAACTCCAAATTTAAACAAGTTACGTGTGTTGGTGTCGGTGATGTGCTAAATCGTTGCTAGTTGGTTGAAAAAAAAAAGATCCTAAATGATGATTTACGAAAATGTGTGCCAGTGATTTCAAACAGGGTAGGTTTCAGCAAGTTGCATACATTTTTTAATGAATTAATCAAAATTTAATAAAACTGGCTAACATATCAATAGAAGTAACTACCAATCCACTATTTTGAGCTTTTTCAGGTGCCCATTCAGGCGACAATGTCCTGTTAGGATCCCTGTTAAAACTCTTAGAGCAGTTTTACTTTGATCTTAACAGGTTGTAGTCACCCAGAAGAATCTTTCATTGCTTATGCCCTATAGATCTTTCCAATGGTTACCAGGGATAATAAATTATTAATATTGAGCCGACTGACTACAGACCTGATTATCTGGTAAAAAATTGGCGCACTTAACTTTTGATCATTATTGAAAAATCGTGACAGAACGGCGTTGTGTTAAATGATGGGTGTAAAAATTGCTCTTTATTAAATATAATGACCTCTGGTAATTGTTTTCATCTTCCCATGGTAAACTACAGCATTACATTCTTTCCGAAGATAAAATCATCTTTAATTTAATATTTAACGTGCCTTACAGGTTAAATTATTCAATCTAGGATACAAATCGTCTGACAAAACCATTGTAATAAGTTTCAGAAGAAGGGCAAAATAAATAATGAAAACACCAAAATGCCATCTTGTCTCGGTTCTTTTCAGGACGCGATATCCCTGGAGAGACAAAAAAGGGAGATTAAAAAAGGACGAGTCAACTACGAACGCGAGAAAATTCATTTAAACACAAGAACGACGTTACATTTTTTTAAATCATAACTACAGTCTTATGTCTGGAAGAGGTGTCCTGGTTTTCAGTTTTCAGAAGCACCCTGTAAATGGATAGAAATTACTCATCTATATAAAAGTATTAGTATGTGTCAAGGCTGTATGGTTGGTCTAGCATTTAAAATGAGGATACCAAAAAAGAAGAAAAGTTGTATAGGCGAATATCGGATATCGAAAAAGTTTTGTATGTTTTGATATTTCCATTTTAACCATCTGTTCCTTATTTTTTACATGAAATATTCAATATTGAAAGATATTTATTTAGAATAAAGGATGCCTTTATGTGGTTACTGATGACTGGAATTAATTATAGATCGGTGAAATTATATAGTAGTTGAGTTGTTGAATGGAATCTGATATAATCTTAAAGTATACTCCCACATATATCGGTGTTTCCTTATAAATAAGCAATTTTTGATTAATCAGAATGATTTAATACAATATTTACAGTGTCTCGCAAACAAAAAAAACTAGTCAAAATATACTAGTATACGATAAAAAAAAGGTTTGTTTTTTATAAAAATTCTACTTTGTGATATGCGATAAATGCAAGGTTTTCTAGCGGTTTTTATATCAGTAAGTTTTCAGACAATTTCAAAATGTAAATTTAAAATATATAATTTTTCTATTTCATCTACACCATTGTTAGGTTACATACCCACTAATATTTATAAGTAGATATATATCAAATGATAAAACTGTCATCCAACATAAGAATAATCATCTCAAATTGAATAAACCATCCAATTAAGGTACACAAAACTGTTAAACGAAATGCTTTCGACTATCTGAATATCTTGTAATAGGTATTGGTACAAGGTAAAAAAAATACCAGAAGCTTCTACTTGGAAAAATAATATAAAAATTTGTTTATTTTTAACATTAACAGAAAATTCAGTTAATATGTTTTTATTAAACATAAAATTTTTTTATTGTTATATAAATATTTTCTTTGTTCACTGAAAATTTTACTGTTTACTAAGTAGAAATAAAATTAATGATGACGGTGAGTTCCAGTTGACCTGAAACGTTCACCTACGCACCTTCTTCGGATTCTTTTCGAGTTTGACCAACAAAATAGATAGACAATTTTATGTTTATGTGTAGGTAACAACTCGAACTATTTTAAAAAATTAAAAACTCTTTGGTACTTTACAATTTCCATTCTTCACGTAGGTACTACCAATTAAGTAATATTAAAAAGTTAAATATTTGACTTGGCTTTCGTCGAGTTCTTGGTAAATTTTGTTATTACAAACATTGTTTAAATTACAAAGCTCGGTTCACATGCACTTTCACATACTAATGGTACTAATTTGTATTCAGTTGAAAGTGACAAAAAAAAATGTTTGCACGCATAAATTTGAAAATTAAAAGTGTCAATAAACTTTTCTACTATTTTAATTGTGGTATTTTCAAGAGCTGTTATATTTATAGAGCCTCAAAAATCGCTTAATCAAATTGTAAAACAGTGCCGTAGAGAAAAATTTGCATTTATCTGTTATAATAGTACATTGTTTACCGGGTAGGAAAAGCTTAACATTCCTAGACGACTGTGAAGATTGCTAGCAACACAGAGTCCAGGAATGTGGCTTTTCCTACGAGGTAAACATACTA
Source organism: Galerucella nymphaeae (assembly GCA_963978555.1). Taxonomy (NCBI): domain Eukaryota; kingdom Metazoa; phylum Arthropoda; class Insecta; order Coleoptera; family Chrysomelidae; genus Galerucella; species Galerucella nymphaeae. Next base: position 256,080 of record OZ021712.1, read on the forward strand.
TTTTTCCGCAAATCGTTTAAAATTCGACAGATATTGATTGATTTAAAAAAAAACGCGATAATTTTATTTCCAAATAAATGGTGCTTTGAAATTCCTAATAAAATTACTTGGGTTACTATGGAAACGTATTGAGGTTGAATTGTCAAACTTGACGCTTATAAATTTAATTGCTGGTGTTCTCGAAAGTAAAATGATAAGTGATGATGAAGTTTCCATTCCTGGGACTCCTCCAGAGCTGGTTGAGCCAGTGAATACTGCTTCATTAGAATTATTGCCAAAGAAATCAAGAGAAAAGTACGAAAATGCATACAGACGTTTTATGGATTATGTAGAACACTAACAACTGTACGGAAATATCATTTCCTTACAGTAAGGAAGTCCTGACTTTTTCTTCAAGAAATTTTTACAGGAATGTCAAAATTTCCTAGCGATTTGCGATATTTTTCTAATTTTTACATGGTCTATAAAGGAAATGACGAAAATGCAGTTGCAAGTTAAAATATTATGTATTGGTAATATTGATAATTTCATAACCAATCATTATAACTGAACACAAATGTTCTAACGTTTCATTTGGGACTCTCTCAATCATATAATTATGCATCTGTGTCAATTCATTTCCGAATATACAGGATGTTCAGTTATCCGTAAGTAGTTTATTAGATAATTCGTCTTGGTTAACATGAGGTGTATGTGACCTCTATTGACTGTAGCGTTTTTGGGTGGATATATTTTTATGAAATTTAAAAATAAGTATAAGTTGTGGAAAAAAAAATCGTAAACACCATAAAACTAGATTTCCAACGCCGTAAAAATTATCATAAAGTAATTCTATTTTTGTTAGTAAATGGAAGATGAATTAATGTTTTCCTCGATGTGTAGTAAACAGAAAGTTCTCAAGGTCATATTATTCTGAGTTTCTTTCTAGTTGAAATATTAAAAAAAATCTACAGATGGCTTAACCAGTTGTTTACTGTAAATTTACAAAGTAAATAAATATTTCACGTGTCCATTACGACACAGTTTTTGTTTGATCAATACGTTAATATCATTTACTAAATGCATTTTGTTTGCTTACAAAATATTTACCGAAATTATTTTTCACTTTCCCTTATTTAATTTAGTGGTGTTTTCTCACGGTATCGAATAAAACAAGGGTGGTTATATAATAAGAACAATAATTTAGTAATTGTTTTTGTTGAACTGTTTCTCTCAATGTGCACTTTATGTAATTACTGTTGGATTCTTACAATACTGACGTTCCTAGAATGGAAGAGATTCCGCACGATCTAAGTTTGCATGAAAACGGTCACTATTTGTATCAAAGGTCGCGATCATTAAGGCCGTGTCGCCAGATATACACCACAGTTTTTCGTTGATTCTCTTTGTTTTGTAACAAATTATAGAGGGCATTTCAAACAATGTTTTTATTCATTGGAACCACTTCAAAGAAGGTCATCAATTTATTTGCGGATCATTTAATCCAACTGGTACATTTTAAAAGCTGTTCCTCCCGCTGTGTTTAATTTCTAACTTAATTACAGACAATAATTAACACCTTTTAAGAAAAATGATTTAGCAATTATTGGAAGATTAGAGCAGAACAATTGATTTATTATATCTTGGTTCAGAGGCGTTCTTTTTGGTTTTAGAATTGACTTAAAAATATTCTTTACGACCGCTACTGATATTTTATACAAACACCCAAAGAAATAAATCTAGCCAAAGGTAAAAAATTAATATAAATATATTCCGTTGGTTGGCCATTAATAAAATACACAATAATTAAATCGCGTAGAAAAAAGTCCTTGATTTACATCTTCTTGGTGGTCTTTAGCTTACAGCGAAAGCTATTATCAACATCTCATGTACCGCCTTTTTACATCAGTAATTTAAAATAAAAGATACTACAAGAAATCGTTTGTATAAAGATAAAAAAATTTGTGGGTTTTTGAGGAAAGTAACTGCAACAAGATCAGAATATTTTTGGTCAAGAAGTAAAGTGTAGTAATCACAACTCGAGAAAACTTCTAGCAGTAAGAGACATTAAAAGTTTTATAAATTTTCAACAAATTTACATCTATTTAAAATGATGAAAATTACTATTTATATAAATAAATAAATGCCATTGTATTTTATAATAACATCAATCAAATCGAATGAACTATGAACTATCAACCAAACAAATGAATGATCTAATCAAATTGTTATTACGCATAGCTATCAGAACTCAACTTCATTTTGCCGATTCATAATCGACTGACAATTGAAAGGTTCCGCTATGCATGACTGTTTTTTTTTGTCATTTTTTCTTATTCTTATCAATTTTTCGAAATATATTACCTTGGAACAAGAACCAGTACCATGGAGACATATTACCATCTTTTATGATAGTCTTGAAGTTCTATTTTATAATCATGTTGTAATATAACAAATATTTCAAATAAAAAGCACTAAAATATTTTTATTTTCGTCGTATTTAGATCGATCTACTGTGATAGAAAAACCATTTGTTAGGATTTAGATAAAATTTCCAAAAGCTTACGAGGTGACGTAGCTACTTTCGACGACACAAAAATAAAAGATTGATTGATTGCAGGTTAAAGCAAAATGGAAAATGCCTGTCTATCAACTACCTGCATAAAATCGTTATTTATATAACGTTATCCGGCTCGAAGGACCAAAAAAAAAAATAACAAATCGTTCATATTCGAATAAAAATCAATGTGTTTAAACTTAACTTAATCCCTTTATAAAAAATTCCAGTCTGTAAGAGGATCATTTATCAGTAGAACAATCTACTTTTAAACAAATTAGGATGATGGAATGATGGCATGGCTAATGATCTTCGTTTACACTACATTCACTTACCTGAAGATGAATGTTGGAATGTGTTTGTTCAACAGAGAGAGATAGTGTTTGTCGAGATCTTTAGATAAATACAGGGTCGTCCCTCAAAGATTAACATCTATACGAACTTAAATGAGATCTTAATACACCTTTATTACTTTTTTAGTATTAATGTCATGCCACTGGTTTTAAATTTAATTATTAGTACCAAAATTATATTCTTTACTTCCTAAACAAAGAATCTTTATCTTTGTCGCCCGAAAAATGTAAAATACAAAAGAAAGGCCTAAAAATTAAGGCCTTTGTTAAAAACGGACATACACGATACACTCCCAGACTGATTTATGTCTTCCTCGAAAAGGATTTAGAAAAGTCTGGGGCGGCTGAAAGTCAACAAGAGAAAAATTTATAACTTGTCTTCTTTATATCAAAACCGAATTACTGTTGGTTAGATATTCCAAAGGCATACGCTCACATATCATACTACGAGGGATAGTTCATTAATATTCTGCATCATTTCGTTTCATTGAATATCTCGTAAATCATGCTTACAAATTACTTTTAGATTAATCTTCATAGACATCAACCCTTAGATCCAACCGCAATACAATACACCCCAATAGATGATATTTATTAGCAAATACAGGGTGATCTACTACACAAAGTTTCCCAATATTTCTTTTATTATTGCCCAATTCCTTAGACATTTCTCCGTCCAAAATAGAGCTGGTTCGTTCGATACATCCTGTATACTCTTCCAAAGAAAATTTTATGTTCGCCTGACTGTCAATTTTGCACAATAAATTGGAAATTGGCTCCATTCTTTCGTTGATGACACAGCAATTGACACTGACGCTACTCACGGCTCGTTTGAGGAAAATCTAATTTATTATGTTGGCAATTCTGGATATAGATGATAGCTGATTTATACAGAAACGCCGGGGTGCATTAGAGGATTTTCTAAAGAAGGTGGCAAATGAAATCTCAGCGGGGAGATGGAAATAAAATGATTAAGACCAGTAAAATGTAAATATATTTTATACTATGCAAAATATAATCAGCGTAGAGCTTGTTATCATTTTTTCCAAACAGGCAGTTAATCTTTGTTGACACACAGTTTTTTTTTTGCAAAGTATGCATTCGGAATTATAATTTCAAATTACTTGTGGTATGGTATCTCTCCGAAAGGAGAGAATCTTAAGATTTAAGAGATAAACAAGACTGTGCTGTAAATACGAAGTATGTAAGAATATGTTAAACGGAAAGATGCAGATAACAAAAAAATATTAAGCATCGTACGTCTTGAAAAAATAGTGAGTAAATCTACACTAGAGAATTGGAAAAAAAGTTAAAGTATTATACAGCACCCTGTATATACCTTCCAAGATTATCGATGATCTCAACCAGTTCAACATTGTCTGATGGCCTGTAAAATGTACATCGATTTTTTCTTTAAATTTCCTTCTAATAGATATAATTGTAAAGTAAGAACAAAAAGATACCGAGAAAACAAAAGAAGTACCGCGCCTTCTGGTCGTCGTCTTCGTTCGTTTGTTTTGTTTCTCGTCCAATGGAATTGAATGATTGATCGGTGTTCATCTATCTTATTAAAACCGCCGAAGTTATCCGATTTCGATCTGATCTATTCCCAACATGGAATCAATCAAGTAAATGGTCGATATTGTGTTACAAACTACAATCTGGAATTCGTATTATTTTAATAGATTCAAACTTGTTACTTGTCAGATACTGTTCTGTTCTACTTAATAGTAATTAACCAAAGACAAATGTAAATAGAGAGCTACTGATTTTTTTTTGGTATGAAACGTTACATTCACTCCCATCTCTATGTTTGTGGCTATTGTTCTTTTTATTTGCATTCATCGGGTGCGTTAGTTGCATCTATTTCTATTTCAAACGGAATGAAATACTTTATTTTATTTTGGTCGGTACAATTTGGGAGTCGTTTTAACTAACGGCATGAAGGAAGAAGTTCCACATCGATGACTCAATTGTAACTTAACGAATGGTTAATTTTTCTAATGGAACTAGAAACCAACCGCATTTTAATGGTTGTTTATTGTATTCGGGAGAGCAATGACATTGGAAATTTTACAGTTTCTGAATTATCTACAAGATTTTAACAAATTTTCGTACGTTCCTTGTATATTAAATGGTCATTTTACATAGATTATCATATCTGATCTGCTATCAGTAAAATTCTACCACCCAAGGCAATATATGCGGTACCTACTTCCAACTGGATGTACTGACTTTATGGAAAAAAAATGGAAAATTAAGAAAAATTTTGCAAGGCAAATTTCAATATAACCTAGCCAAGAATATCGTGGGAATAGCAAGACATTATCGCAAAAACAATTGGTGTAATGAACAAAATTAGGTATGTTTATTTATGACTTCCTCATAAGTTGAAAATGTTCATTGGCGTAGGTAAAAAGGTAGTTTGTTTTGGTGAAGATTCTGGTTTTAACCTGAAAATGGGTCGTTTTTGTGGCACGCCACTGTACAAACCCACAATCTAATGCCCATTATGATTATCTACCAAACAAAAACAATTGAGTGCGAACTATTTATGGCGGTGCCAAGTCAACTGCGATTATCTTAACCCCGTTCCTATGACAACTTAATAAAGGCTAAAGCCTGCTCAGACGACTGCTTGTTGTGTATTATGTCATGTAGTTTATCTTGAGAAATATTATTAATAAGGAACAATCACTTAAAGGAACGGGGATTAATGTAGAGGTTAAAAGGACATTCGGTATCAAGAAAACGATCCATCAAGAAATAATCTTGAAAAAATTAGGGGAGAAAGCAAAAAAATTTAAAAAATACTCACCAGTACATTGACTTTTTGTAGTTCCAGCAATCTGTAAAAAAAATAAGAACTTTGAGTCACATCTATGAATATTTCTAGTGTAAATAACATTTTCGTCAACACTGTACTGAAGGTATAAAAAAAAAGGAGCGGTTCTGAATCACTCCCCCAACAATTACTCCACCAAGGAATAATCAAGTAATATTCAGAGTAACACTAAAATAAGTTATAAAAACATGCCTGTTCGGTTTTTATTACCGACCATCTGTTTTTCCATTTTTATATTGATTAGGGGTTGAATTAAAAGAATAAGTCGACTGCAACGCTTGATTGGTGGTTTTTGGACGAGGGTGGATGCATTTGAAAAAATAATTTACAAATTAATCTATAGAACCTTCGATTAAATAGAGGTATAATATTAAATGAATTTTCAACAAAACAGATCCAGAGTGAGAACGACAGGTCTGAGCCCAGCTTAGCATAATCCTACTTTAAAATATTCTGGTTCTGTTTCAATTTCTGTTGTCTCTACTATTAGGCCAGAATAAAAGCAAAGAAGAATAAAATCTGAGCTTTAAATAAAGGATTGCTGCCACTTTATAAATGTTAAAATGTCTGGCCTATTTCGGTAGATCTTCTAATTAATTTTTCAGTTCTAAAATGTGTGTGTGAAAATGAAACATGCCGTCTAAATCTCGAAAACTAGTAGGCATAAATTTTGACACAGAAATGTTTCATTATAACAGAAGGAAGTGTGTACATAAATCAAACATAAAACTTCAAATTTCTCTCCGCAGTTCTACATTTTGTGGTTTTGCTAATTCGTTTTCAGATATTCTGATAAACGCTTAATTCAAATTCTTCGGTTTTATACAAATTCAAACACTTCTCTTGACACTTTGTCGATAGAATGTAAAATATACAATGGACGGATAGTTGAATGATTGAAAACAAGAGAAGTTCTTTTGCGGATGGTTAAAAGTCAAGAGATCTTTTGTAAATTTTTTATCAACAATGATACGAACTCCTGCTGTATTTTAAAAGGACAACCTGTATTATCAAGAATTGTATGCCCATTGCATGTAATAATTACGAATAGTTGGAATAGTTGTTCGGTCATCTCTAGTATTTAAAATATGAATAAGTAAGTAGAAGGATCTACAGGATGTCTCAGGATGTTACAATTAAAAAATATATATGTATAGATAGTTTTTTAATATATGCAACGTAATCCCCTGTATTATTTGAGGTTGAGGTATATGATGCATTCTGGTTAAACTGCGAGGCTTGTAATTTAAGCTATCCAGTATTCAATTTGTGTATTTTATGGCTTTCAGTCAGGGACACGATTGGCACAGTAGGTTTAATCCGATTTGGCACAATTCCAATAAAAAAAGTTCATTCTCTAATACCAGAGCTGGACCATATTATCTCGAATGTTTTAACCGTTTTGAGGTAAATTTGTTGTACGAAAACCTCGATTTTTTTTTCAAAGCAGCCATACAGATTGAAGATTCCCTGGAAACGTCATAAATCCCCTGCGTCGAAGATGTAGAAAGCAAAATATACTGTTTGAAAAATGTCTTTAATAACATCAATTTGACACTGATTCATTGCCAAATCAATCTCTTTATGTTCCCGACAGCATGTCGTATATATAAAGAAGGAAAGTGTCATTTGGTACATAATAGTATGTATGTATGTGATATTCACAAAGATCCCTTACTTCAACTTAGTTCCAGAGAAAAGTCTCACAGACTGGTAGTCCCATTTTCTTTGCAGTGTGCTCTGGACTTCATAGTAAGTTCTCGCCTAGTTTATTTACTATAATTAATGTTATAATAAAATACCGACTTAATCTATTGCGAGATGTTATGTACCAAACAACATATTAATGTTAATACATGACAAATGTATCAGTTGACAAGTTCATCAGTGGCTATATCATTAAGACGGTCTTCGTCGACAGATAGAGGAAATGTTACTTCAGTAATATCCTGACAATTTACGCTGAAATTTTGCACATAAATCCTACTATACTGGTAACATTTTTGTAGCAACCATTAAATCTCATTAGACATAAAATAAAGACTTAAGTACCTTAAAAGTTTTCAAATAAATACATATTATGTACAATCCTGTAAAGGTGAAAGAGAAAAAATAAAAATAAAAAACAACAAAAGGTAATTTAATAACTTGCTATGGCTGTCATGACTCGAAGTAAAAGACCCTTGACAAATCAGATATACCGAGGCGTACAATGGACATGGTCACGCGAGTCTCGTGCTTTTTTTTATTTGTTTTATTTTCAATTCCAAAACGAAATCTTCGGTATTCAATGGGTATTGTGTATTTGAGAAAAATTCAATTGTGTATCTATGTATGTACACTGAAGGATGTTTCATTTTATTTTATATTTTTGTCAGTGAAAAAGGTTTGATCCTAACGGTAATATAGAAAATGATTTCTTAATACAAACAAGGATAGGTGCCTTGACTTTGAACTTTGAAACAATAAACACTTTGTCCACACTCTACATTCTGTTAGTTTCTCTTCCGCCGTTGTTTGAAAACCTGAATGAAGCCGCGTAACATTTTATTATGATTGTGTTGCAAGAAACATAGTAGGCGTATAGTAGCATACCAATACTACGTGAGGCATCGACTAGTCACATTTTTTCTAGTATGAACCAAAAAGTTTAATACCAATATCAATTTATTCACTTAAAACATTATTTTTAAAAGTACTTCTATCGGGAAAAATATATTGGTAGCAAGGTTCGGTATTTTCAATCACCCATATGGTACCATTAGAGGCTTTTTCGATAATTCTAACAGCTTCTTTTCCTACATGCTCAGCACTAAAAATTGAAGTTTAATAAAAATATTTCTTTCGAGTTTAAGTAACAATACCTTTGTATTTTCAAAGTTTCCACTGATTTTAATATAAGATATTCTTCATTAATGCCGTAAATGTTTGAATTTTTAGAAAAAATATTCGATTCGGTGATTCCCGGACAAATCGCCATTACTCTAACTTTAGTCCTATGGAAGTGAAAGGGATCGCCCCAGGATCTAGTCATTCCGACAACTGCATGTTTAGATGCCACATATACTGGAACTTCACTGGGGCTTGAAACGCCAAAAATAGATGAGGTGTTTAATATTACAGCTTCTTGGTCTTGTTTATACATTCTCAAGTATTTTTCTAGGCCCAATATCATGCCGTTTAATATTCCCTTCTAAAATATTAATATTTATTCGTTATTTATCATTTTTCCCGAAGGATTGACTTACCAAATTTATATCAAATAGCAAGTCCCGATTTTTTTCATCAAGTATTCCAGCGTTGTTAACCAACACATCGATGTTATGGAATTTGGCTAGTGTGGATTTAAAAGCATCTACAAATGTATTCATAGTTCATATTTTAAAGACTTTACTGTACTTACTTTCAAAATTGTTTATATCAGCAACATCAGTTTTGGCAAAAATCACTTTTTCTTTACCAAATTCTTGGTGTAATTCTTGTAAAACTTTTTTGCTGTTTTCAACATTTATATCCGCCAAACAAACACCCTAAATAATATATTATTTGTGACAAGATATTTTATAACATAAAATTATTACTTACCTTTACACCTTTTCTTAACAAAACTTTCCCGATGGCTAAACCGATTCCAGAAATCCCCCCAGTAACAATAGCGACTTTGTTTATCAAATCCAACACCATTGTTGATATTTTACTGCATCTCTACAAATCATTCTTCGAACTGAGTATTTATATATTTTTGTATGATAAAGTTTCTGATAAAAGGTCTACTATAATCAGTCTTTGGCAAATTATGTATGTGCAAAGGTCAGTATATCAATGTTATCCCCAATAATTAAATAATCTCAACAAAATTCTTCCAAATCTTCACCCATTTTCATAAAACTTTCAATAAAGTCACGACTAAAAGAGTCTTTTTTGTTTGTTGAAATACAAAAAGAATTCAGCTGTACAAAAAATTGAATTGTCAATATAGTTTTAGAAAAGATAAATGCACAGTTAAGTAAATTGATTAAGGTCATGAAACGATACAATAATTGCTAGTTAAGATATCAAAAATGTTATTCTTCCTTTATAGAAGTCTATTCATTAATGTTACTAATTATTATTTCAATTAAAAAGATAATATATAGAAAGAACACGATCAAAATCAATAAGAAAACACAACCATGAGTGCAGTTTATCCCGTCCCTCTTCATTAATTCTAAGTTTGTAGAGTTTCTACAAAAAAAAAAATTCTTCCGTCAACCTCTAAGCTATACCGATGTTCTGGAATTCCAAGAAACCATATAGGGTCCAGCCCTATGGGAGGCTTTAATGACCCTCTTCGGGTAGTTTTACACCTTGTCTTTAAAACTGAGACGCCGCACAGTGGGGATGATCTAAGGTATTTGGACACAATCACGAGAGAAAAATTTAACTACATTTAAAAAAACAACAAAACTGGACAAAATAAAACCTGTTAAATTTCTTGAATTTGTCAATTAGTTTCAGAGTGAACGTTTATATCTTAAACCTCAATATGATATGTTCTTTTTATTTTTGAACAATAAAAAGGAATTTAGTATTAATTTATAAACATATTGCATGAACATTAACTTTCGGCTGGCCTAAATTTCTCGCCCCTGACAAGTTAATATCAATGTCGTTCGCAGCAGAATCGACTCTTGCCACACAAGTTCCGTTGAATAATTCATCAATTTCAGACCTAAATTTGTTTTTCAAATTACACGAGCACATAAAAATCCTATTTCAATTCCTTACTACATATTTAATTTTTCAGTTATACCTTAAAATTCAAACTAAGAATATAAATATTTCACAAACTCCCACGTCAAGCTTAACTAAATTGAGAAGGGCCCTATACCTCATCTATTCTCATTCTACTTTAGCTGATTCATCCATAAACAATCAATCATTCGTAGGCAGGAACTTCAGAAGGAATTAAACAAACACAGTTTCAAAAATAATAATATATACGTCGAATACACTTCACAATATGTGAAATAAGTAACTCTACATCTGTATTCAACAAATATATTTTTATCCATACATAACTCTTGAAATTTCGTAATTATTAAAACACAACGTACAATGTTTTTTCTGTTTATTACAAAAAGTCTCCTGTTGCGTTTAATAATAAAAGAATTCAAATTTTGGGATTTATTTACGACATATCCGTATTTACATTACAATTCCAGCTATTCTTCTACTAGAAGCAAGCTGGGCGTTGTTGATGTTGATATATACTCAGTATATTATCAGTACCAAATCATGCATAAACTTTCTGTGGAATAACCTGCATGAGCGTGAATAACATAGACGTATACAAAGAAATTTCTATAAACTTTATAGATGTTATTAATGGAAATAATTGAAAATATATTTTAATAAATAAAAAACTATTAAAAATTTAAAAAATCCCCTGTTTTAGTCTTTGAAAACGGAAAAATTGTCATCTAAAGTTAATTTAAAAATAAAATAGTGTACGACTATGTACCATAATAAACAATTCAAATAAAACCCAGTGACAGCATAACTTTTTCTGCTGGTGGTCGAATTAAACAATAGGCATGATGACTGAATTTGAAAAACTGCTCCACGATGTTTTCACGTATATATTTTATCTACAATAAATGTTATTTCTGTAAAAGAAAATGTTTTTAAAGGAAAAATTCAACTTTTAAAAACACATTTTAAATTATGCGCCAAAACGCTATAATAGTAATGGCGTCCTTCTATGACGTCATCAATTCGTAACTGCGTCAACTGTCGATAGGTTATCTATGATCTGTGTCATGTAGTAAAATCGTCAGTCAAACTTCAAACACTTGACAGCTTGCAGGTTAAAAGTTTATTTTGATACAGTGATTTGTTAGACTCTGATCTGCTTTTATTATTGCAAATATCCTCGAGAAGAGTTATCATTTTGTGCGAATAGTTATCATAGTGATGAATCCTAACGTGTATCGATGGTGTGCGGTACCACAATGTAAGAATACATCAATAAAAACTCCGAACAAGATATTTGTTAACGTTCCAATGAAAAAAATGGTTAGAGATAGGTGGCTAAATCTTGCAAGAAGAGATCCAGCAACTGTATCATCAAATTCGGTCATATATTTCTGCGAAGACCATTTTGACGTGAGTATTTACTTTGATCAGTATATAATAATAATAAGTGGTTAATAAAATATCAAGATTCTTCAATAAAATTGCCAATCACTTGTTTGCGGCTATATTTCATTTATTTACTGTCTACTTTAGTGACTATCTAAACACTTTGTTCCGGTTTTAGTTACCAAATGATATGGAAAATTATATTCAGTATCAAGTAATGGGTACAGTTTCAAAAGTGCGCATGAAGTCAGAGTGTGTCCCCACAAGATTTGAATGGCAACCAGAAAAAAGAGCATGGACTTCTAATACTACAGAACAACCATGTGTTCCCAAAAAACAAAGGAAGATGCAGATTGAAGAAAGTGAAAAAGATTTAGCAGAAAAATGTACACCTACAATACATGTAGATTCTGTAGACACTTCATCAGAAACTCCAGGTAGAACATATCAATTTATTCTCTCAGTTCTCTTATCAACAAATACATTCATTTTTTTAGTTCGAGTAACATTTTTTTGTCTTTTTCTCCATCAATGATATTACACCAAATGCTAATTTTGCTTCATAATAAAAATTCACTTTATCATAAATCTATGTGTAATATATAGTAATGCTACAAATGTTTACATAGCTAATGGAATACCTATAAAGTATTGGATATTTTTATTATATACATATTTTGTATACTATCCAACCAGTCTATAGAGTACTAACCATATAAACACTTCAACAGTAGCATATTATATATTTATAATATCTCTATTTTTATTTTGTAGTATTAGAAACATTAGAAGAAAATGACAATGGACCTATTATCTATGCAAAATCATGTGATAAAGCAGTACAAGTATATATAACTCACAAATTTAGAAGTAAAGCTGTTCAGACAGAATTTAAATTAGTAAACCAGTCAACATCACCTATGAAACCTGATTGCTGTTCAGTATCAACATCTCCTTTTAAAATAAAAAGTTGTGGTTTTACTAAACCAGGGACATCAAGCCTATTTAAATTTTCAAAAATAGAACAATCTGACAGTGATACTTCATATTCACCATCTGTATCTCAACAAGAAGCATCACCTTCAACAAAATCTCTTCAGATGAAATCCACTTCAGACTGCAGTGAATTAAGCGAAGACACAAAAAAAGAAGAGGCCTTTAAAAATCTGAAATACACTTTAATGAAAATCATGAAGAGCCCACGTTCTTATATAGGTCTTCCTAAATGTTGTATTTATTTATTAGACATAATTGAAGAACAGACGAGAATTCCCACTAACCATATACTGCTTTGTTTGAAAAAAATTAGATTAAATAGCACATTTAGAGAGCTTGCCGATGATTTTTCTATCAGTACAACGTATGCAAGCAAAATATTTTTCAAAAATATACCAGTATTAGCTAGTGTTATGAAACCATTTATTGTAACTCTTGATAAAGATTTAACCAAAGGTACATTGCCAATGGCCTTCAGACATAAATTTCACAACACAAGTTGCATAATAGACTGTCTAGAAATTGAGGTGCAAAAGCCTTCTAAAAGTGTTAATCAAGCAGTATCATGGTCGGAATACAAAAAATGCAACACTATAAAATTTCTGGTCTCTTGTACACCAAATGGTTTGGTAAATTATATTTCACCAGGCTATGGAGGTAGAATCACCGATACATGTTTAGTCGAATCATGTGACTTCATTAAGTGTTTACAGCCTGGTATGTGTGTGATGGCAGACAGAGGGTTCAAACATGTACAACAATATTTATTTACTGCTGGTGTGCATCTTGTACGACCCCCAAGTGTTGTCACTGGAGCTAAATTATCAAAACATGAAGTCAAGGAAACAAAGCAGATAGCTAGTTTGAGGATACATGTTGAGAGAGTAATTAGACGGTTAAGAGAGTTTAATATGTTGAAGCCCCATGCATGCTTAAATACAAATTTTGTAAAGGTACTTGATGATATTATTGTAATTGCATGTGCTTTGATAAATTTGCAAGACTCTCTAATCAAATGAAACTACAAAATTATCATTTGTGCATTTTATTTATACAATAATAATTTATTGATAATAGCGTGTGCTAACAAATATGACAATATATATTACACATGATACAATATAGTGAATTCAAATGTTTTTCAAACACTTTTTTATCTACACATTTTTTTACAAAACTGTCTACATTCTCTAACAACTATTTTTACATTTTTTGCCTTCTTAACAACATTGGGTAAGCTATTATAATATTGTATATAATAATAAGTCCATTGTGAAAAACATCATTCTGACTGTAACAATTTGAAACCGTGGGTACATAGAAGTCAGATCTTGTTTGATAATCATGAACATCCGATATACATTGTGTATTTTTTAATAAATGTTCTGGATATAATCTGTGTTTTATTTTATATATAAAGGTATTTGAGAATAAGACTTGTGAAATTACTTACAACACACTTTTATGCAACACTGGGTACACATTTTCTTTCCACAAGCCCACTAAAAGCTTAAGGAAATCAGACATGTATGTTTCATCAAACAATACAGTGATAATTTCCACTTTTTTATTTGTAGTGTAATCACTATCAGCCACACAAAAGTATCCCTTTTTCAGTCCTGTCAAATACATTTGCAACTGCATCTGTGTATTAAACTTTGCAGTAGGTTTGTCATTGTTAACATAGTTTTTATATGTCTTTGCACTTGTGGGGCATTTGACCTCAACAATGAAATCACCACAAATTCCATCTGGTGATCCAGCTATCATTGGGTACTGTTTGGAGAGAAAGAGACCACATTTTTTTATTTTTTTTCCCAGTATATTGCTGACAGTTTTTCTCACTTCATCTTCTAAAACTCTACCACGTTTCATTGCTGGTGTGTCTGGTATACTCCCTCCCATTATTAATGCCATAATAGTACCATCCTTCGTTTTACACCGACTAAATTCGTAGGCTCGAGATGCTGTTATTCTGCCATAACGCAGTTCAAACCAAAGACTGTTTTGGTGCTGCTTCCTGGTCTCTACCTCTACTTCAACAATAGCTTTGTTAGATAGCTTCACTTTATCCAGGAATGTCTCACAGGACTTCTCCTTATACTTGAGCACAAGTTGATGCATAGATAAACTGTGAGTATCATTAAGAGTATAGTCAGGTTGATATTTCAATAACTCACAATTATTCAGTTTTCGTTTTTTTCCCATATCTAAAAACTTTTCGAGAACTGTAGGATTTGATGGCAAGCTAGTTTTCCCTTTCGACAAGTCCTTCGCCGACATGCTTTTCAGGCTAGTTCCAACGCAGGATAGTTTTGATTTTTTCCAGTAGCATGCTACAGCTGTACAGGATGGCTCTTCACTCCTTCGGTGGATCCACAAGAGAAATGCTATGGAGTGCTTGCAGCCCCCACTAGAAGCGACACAATCGTGACATTGAATGGATATAATAACCTCTTCTTCCTCATCCACTATTAATGTGACAGCATACAATTTTGCATGTATTTTATGCTCTGGGCAAATTTTTCCCTTTACTATGCACATTTTTCCATCACGTTTGAGCTGTACATAGCTCACAGCGTCATCACCATACGATGGTCGTGATGATCTGAAATAAAAAAAAATTGTATTAGTTTTAGTAATATTTTCATATAAGCATAACCTGCAAGCACTAAATACAAGTACAAATAATGTGTATGTATAATTAATTTTATGATATGAGTTCTAGATTATGTTATAATTACTAATATAATATGCAATACTTACATAGAAGTTTTAACATTTCGAAATTCAGCTGAACAAAAGTCATCGTTAGACGAAAAAAATGCTCCCAGCATGAAGAAATCGATTCTTGGCAAATTTGAGCTATCTGCCTTCACGAAACCTTGTTCCATAACTAATGTTTCTTGGACGTTTTAAAAAAAACGGTTTTTTGTGGTAATAAAAAACAGAGATACTTAATAGTTTATAACGAGAAAATATCACATGAACGAAGCAACCGTGAACCAAGCAAATCCAACAGTAACTGACAGTCACCACAGATTACATCTGACAGTAACAAAGGAAATACAAAACCATAGAGATAAGACGACAAAACAGAAGTTCGGATTTGGTTCTGGTCGGAACTGCGAAAGCATGACGTCACTCTCTTCTGATTGGTGTTTGAGATAAGATGGCGGATGGTTCAATTTTGTGCTTATATTTTTACTAAAATAAATGTAATCACACATGAAAATGAAAAATAAGTGATTTCTGTAGAATCTCTGTATCTTAAATAATTATATCAAATCAATATTTTAGTGATTCTTATTGACTGTCATCATGCCTATTATGACAGTAACTAATGGCATAATCGATGGCAGAAAATGTCATTTGGTATTCTAAAGGAATTGCTTTTGTGTCTGTTTAGTTAAGTGTGAAATTACTTATGGGTGATTATCATTTCTATAGGAATATAATTTTGCCAAAAATAAACGTGTGTATCGAAAATCCATTAGGACAGATCAAATAACAGTGCCTTATTGAAAAATCCCCAGCTGTTGAATGATTGACAAAACTTTTACAAGTAAGATCCGGACTCAAAAAACTTTCTTACTGTACTGTACATATAAATCCACCCCTGTATATTTTACATTTATTATTTGTCTAGATTTTATATTTATAAATATTTTAGAAAATAATATATTTTAAAAGATAGGATATTATGAGTGTTCCAGAAAGTTCGTCTCTGTTTTCTCTCCCACATCAACCAGATGCAAACATACACACAAGGTCGATGGAAGTAAGCATTAACTAACAATGCACAATGCACATTTACCTTCTGCCTTTTGGAGCTTTAAACTCGAGTTTATACAAAAAGCCGACTAATGAGAGACACGTGGCCCTTCATACTTGTTCATACCTGCTTTTTCTTCGTACCATATGCTCTATTTATCGCAATATATATGGGTATGTTACGAGGAAAGAAGAAAAGTTGTATCAATGGAGATAAAATATTCTAAAATAAATGAACATTTAAAAAACGTGCGCGGCCAAAAATCACCGTGAAATTAAAAAAAGAATACATCAAAAAAACGACCATTTATCACTACAGTCCCTTGACACGCCCAAGACAAAAAAAACCGAGATTTTGAGGGCTCTATTTGGAGGGAAAATGATGGTTATTACGTTTGACTTATGTGAGATTATAAAAATTATTAGTTTTAATTTCTAAGCCGTCTAGATATTAAAATAATAAATTTTCCTAGGCGGCTTTTAAAAAAAGAATACGATACACGTACACGAAGAAAAATAAATTCTTATTTGAAGAATCCATCATAAATTCAACTCGAGTATTGTTACAATCTCATTGATATTCAAGTCCAAACAAAAGAGGTTAATCCGTTCAGATTCTGATTTGTCCATAAATTTATAGAGGATTGAGAATTCGCAAAGGAATGTCATTGTGTAGTATAATGGCGAACTTGGAGATATTAGATGCATATTTAATAAAGATGAACTAGGAAGCCGACCCAAATATTTGTAAAATAGGACTTTGTTAAGGAAATTACAGATTAATCTTAAAAACAATAAAAACGAGAAAAAAAAAAAAGAAACAGAATCCCAGTTTTACATGAGTTTTCTTAGAAGATTTCGACGCGAAATTAAACTCGGAACAGATTTATGGAGTCGGTAAACAGTATTGCAATTGTTGGTGAAAACTAAATAGCGTGTAATTATTTTTCCGGTGGTTGAACGAAATTGGAAATCGATCTTACATAAGAAAACAATCCGATCTCTTATATACATTTTTTATTTCAACTATTTGCATAGTGATTGTACAGGCGCTATAACCATTAAAATTAATGATGTAAATATATCTATTCGATATTAACATTATTAACCATCGTTTAATGATTGTAAATAAAGCTGTTCCCGGTGCCGTTAACATTACATTGGCAAAGATTGTTTCCTATCCATTATATCAATTTACATTTTGAATATTATGTATCTATAATATCAACAAATTAATTATTATTATATTCTCTAGCTATTGGATTTTGCACAAGTAAGTGAAGTAACTGTTTAGCCAAGCCGAGGAAGCTTCTTAATATTGGGTATAAATGTCTCCTTAAATTTGGATTTAGCTTCAAATAATGTACACTTTTTAGTTTTGTATAAAATAATAGGTACTATGATAGTTTTCGTGGGATATGATCAAAGATTCGCGATTAAGATATAATAAAAACATATTTTTCGTGATTTGATTTAAATCTAAAGGTATGAATATCATTTTTATCGATGTATTGCGTTATAGTGCTTTTTCTAAACACAAGAGAGCAATGAAATCGTTTATGCAATGTATCATCCATCGATTAGAAATGAAAGTTTCAATAAATACAACTTGGAAACTTTGGAAACATCTTGTAAAGTCTGTTTGAATGGGAAATTATCCTTGAGATCCTTTGACGCAAAGGGAAAGTTCTATTTGAAGATTTTGGAGCGGATATATCAAAGTTTTGATACTTTATCTTTTAAAATGAAAAATGAATTTTCATTAACATGAAAATTAAAATACAAGAAATTCTCAACGAGATTTTTACGGACGCCTTTCCGAAAATATTCCACCAATGAAATTTTGTTAAATAACCTAAAAATCTTTGGCAATATCTTTACAAAAACTAAATTTTGAAGTACATATAAAGATATAAGGGATGGATATAAGTCGGGGTTAACTATGAGAAAATCTGATATCTTATTTCCTTGTATAATACATCCATAAATTAACAAATTAAACATATCTTGTTGACGCCAAGTAATGGATGGCGATTTGATACATAAATACATGTGCTATCTAAGATCTTTTCTGAACATTCCTTAATTATCAAATTAAACTGCGGATAGATGTGTTTAAGGTTTCTTGGAATGCGCCCTAATTAACATTAGAGTTTCCTAATATTGGTTGCATCTAGATCAAGGTTTTATATACCGAGTGTATTTAACTACTGTCGTATATTCTCTATCATTATAGAGCGATTTAATATCAATTTTATTGTCCACTTTTATAAATGGGATCATAAAAAAGTTTTTTATTGGTTTTTGTTGTACTTTTCAACATACCCCCGTATAAACACCATTTTTAGAATATATTAATAAAAATAGTTTTTTACCGATAAAAAAATGGTTGATTATAAAAATGTCACAGCAAATTTCCAACACGCTATTTTCGTTTTGTTTTTAATAAATTTTTTCGAATTTTTATTATAATTGTAAAGATCCATATTTTCACTTCTGTATCATTAAACCGCAAACAAATCGTTTACAACTGTTATAAAATACAGAAATACCAGCAATTAAGTTAGTCGATGTAACCATAAGTGTCAGAATGAATTTTCTTGATGGGCCGGAGTTACAGATATAAATTTTTCGAAATGAACTTTCTCATACCAGTCTCTTCAATGTTTCAATTTTACACATTTTATACATTGAGGATATAAATTCAATAATTATAGGTATAAAAATGCCAAATTCCACGAGCCGTCACTGCTTTTATGATAGAAAACTTAATGCATATGTTTATTTATAGAAATAATAAACAACAAAGTAATTGAACCCATAATTGCCATTAAAACTTTGTCGGCTTCCTTTCAACCAATCTACTTATCGAAAATGAACAAATACAGAACGTCCTCTCACGCAAAATCTAATATACACGATGTCCCATTTCAAAAATATTTAAAACAAGACCTGAAAGTTGCTATTTTTATTAAAATTCGTTATTTACAGAGCGAAGAGGGAGGTGGAAGTCTTTCACAAGGACCCAGTCATGCTTTTCGATGTAAAATCTTCAAGAAACCTCGACCTTGTCATCTTTGTCATCAACCTATCCTCAATGAAGGGTCATGTTGTAGAGGTAAGTAATTTGGAATATTGTAAGAGGAAGTGGGTGAAATTTTTTGAGCCAATAAACCACTCTTTAGGAGGCATTTTGATATAAATATTTAATAAAACTTGATCTGGATGTATCCAGCTGAGGAACCCATTCGTAATAATTGCAATTTACCACGAAATATAATTGAGATGTTTCAACTGCACTGGTTGATAAAAAAAATAAAATATCATTTTACGTGAACCGTTTGAAAGCACCTGTTGGTTGCGTCACGTCTTCAACTCATTATAAAAAAAAATATGCATGGGAAAGAGCTTCTTGTATCCAACTTCGTGGTTTTGAAACGTTCCTTTGACTGACAAGACAAACCACCGCGGTATGTCACTGCGTAAAATGTTACATCTACTTTGGAAAAATTTCAACCAGTGGTGGATTGATAGTAACAAGCATAGACGTACCCAGCGAGGGCAAAGGAATGGCATCTGCCCCCCCTGGATACAAAAAAATCCATCGATTTTAAATTATATACAGAACGTCTCAATTTCATTGTTGAAATTTGATATAAATTTTGATTTTTTGCTTTCAGTTTGCAAGTATGTCTGCCACAAGGTCTGCGAAAGCAAGGTAAGCTTTATTTTTGTGAAATTTATATAATAAACATTAATAATAATAAACCAAATATCGACACAAAACTACAACTTTTGTTTTCCATTCATTTTTACTTTGTTCCATAAAATACGTTGTTTAAATTCTCAACAACGAAGCCAACTACGTAACTAGAGGTAAACCATGCTTAATGCATTTACCAGTTTGCAATACGTAATTCACTTTTGATTGGGATAATAGCCATGTTTAAAATTAATCACCTGATTCCGCGATTTATGGTCGGTAGATCGCAAACGCCTAGTAGAAAGGATTTTTACAAAAACCTTATTAATGTAGTAGGCGGATAATGGGTTTGAAGTAGTTACAGGGTGATGTTCGAGATCTTGGTATATAACAAGCTTTAACGGTGCACCAAAGAATTTTAAATAGTATTGGAGAGTGTCTTCTTGGAAAATGAACAGTTTTATGAGTGTAGTATAACTACAAAACAACGGCATCATTAAGCATTCAAATCAATAAGGAAGTTCACGGATAAATCGAATAAAATTGAATTGGTATATACAATATAGTACTATCACGCACCTCATGAATCGTTTTATGGTAAGTACCTTCACATGCCTGTCTACTACCAATTACAAAGTAACCACAGAATACCGAGTACTATTACTCTTTAATTTTATCGACGACACACACTGAGAGAGAACTTTTTACTTTTCTTCATCAAATGGGTGGACTTGAAGAGTTAAAAATCGATCATTTTTTCAATATATGGGCCACTTAGTATTTGATTTGACCATTTTTTCATATTATTTTTCCAACAAACATACAATTTCTTTTCTCAGTGTAGCAAAACTGTTATTTAAAAAAATTATGGGATTAAAAATGGCGTAAGAATAGATCTAACGATTCCTTTATAAAAGTTTTCTGCTGCTAGTCTATTACCGGCGCTCTAATACGTTCCCTGGGTAATAGGTGGCGCCAGCAAGATTCAAATCTCTTCATTTAAAATCCCATGTGTATATTAAAAAAAAATTCCTTGAATGAAAAATATTTAAATACCAGTTAAATTTGAAAATTATTGAAACCTTGAAATTTTCAAATTTTCGATACTTTTTATACAAATAAATAAATTCAACCGAAACAAAATCAGGACAATAAAAGCATTGAATTCCTTAAAATTCCTAGGAAATAGTTGATTTTTTGGAAAAAATAATTTATCAATATACCTTTTTGGTGGGGATGAAAAGAATTCGGAAGTGCGCCACTGTTTCGTCCTTCATCAGAGGGCGAGGTAGACTGCATGGCATTGATGACGGAACAACCAACGGCAAACGTAACAGTACGACGCAAAAAGTGGAAGTCGTACTATCAACGGCTATTACCTAATAAGCAGGTACTACTTACGTTTGGTAATCTCGGTTCGGTAAATCGAGGATATTGACTTTACCAGGACAAGGATCAGATACGATAGGTATACGGTAGCGTTCCAGAAATTCTGTTTTTTTATTCCAAATCGAGAAATTCTTTATGGTTTTTAATGGCGCATTCATATGGTTGTTGAACAGTAGGAATTGTACATGTTTCAAGCGGTACTGTTTGTAAAGCAGTACCGAAAGATTATGTACAGGCAGTACACTATATCTATATTTTGGAGAATTGCTATAAAAATCGTCCAAATCATGTGAGTAGTCTAGTCATCAATATTTAGATAGAAGAGCTAAGTATATAGGTTAAAGTTCAAAATTTTATAAAAGGTACATTCCAATATCTTCCAAATTAATATCAAATAAATTTGTTATCTAAAGTAATAATAATTAAATAGGAATAATGGATGATCTCTTTATGTCACGTTAGGATTAAGATAATAAAAAATTTATAAAAACTATTTTTCCCAACCCTGTATATCAATCACGTCGTTACGTTGGTAAATATTTTCAGTTTGCCTACAATTCACTATTAACAGGTATACCAAAACATCAATTTGAATTATCAATAATTTTTTTTCCGATAAGGTACGACGTTAGTGATAAGAGTCTCCCCTAATATTGAATTTCCTCACACGTACGTTATTTTTTTGTTACACAGAACACAGTACAGTTGAGTTGTTTTGAACTGTAGTTCGAACACGGTCCTAAAATACGACGTTTCGGATGTTGAGTTATTATTTATGTGTATTGTCGGTAGTGAACTTTTGGAGTTTAGTTTGACAAATGGAAATTAGGATTATTACCAACTATTTTTCTTTTAAATTATAAAAATGGTATGTAACATCAATAAAACTAGTATCAAGTTTCACAGTGTGATATTAAAATGACATAATTTACTTTGTTTACTGAATAGAATAATGAAAACAGTTATTTACTGTTATAATAAAATTATGTCCTCGATCTATCAAGATTTCTTATCGATATTCAGATGATTGCTTTCACTATCAATCGATTTATTATATTATAAAATTCACATCAATCTTTATTTTGACAACAATTTTTTTATCATACACGTTTTCAACAATTTGGAACGTTCAATGTTTTAATGTAAACTATAGCATCATCTTTATTCAGATAGATTCAACTCAACATTGGAAAAATAACCATAAAATGAAAAAACTATGAAAAGGCAAGCTACTGTCTATTATTTTTTTAATACTTTGAAACTAACCCTGGTAAAATATTCACCTTGAATCTTATTCGTCCATGATTTCATCCTCTCTTCCTTTTTTTGTTTCTCTCCACGCGTTTTATGGTCTATACATACAAATTGGCGGCTTCTTTAGAACCAGCAGGTACCACGTCACTTTATACGATCCCCATTTTAAAATTTTAATTAAAATCATAAACATTTTCACACGATATCAAGTATTATTTTTCAAAAACGTTATTTAGGCAACCCTCCACTTACCATAATAGTCACAATTCCTTATTATGGTTAAAATCATTCCAAACTCCGTAATCAGAGTACCTCAAGGTAGTACCAGCGTGTGCATTAATTACAGGTATAAAAATTCCAACTATCAATTAGAAAAACTAACCAACATTAATTATGATGTAATAAATCAATTGAAACTAAAAAAAAAGTCATATCTATAGATCGAAAGAAACAATTAATTATTTTACACACCCCGTAGAAATTCTTAGTTACCTTCGCGGTCACCAAGGCCAACGGCGATCATTAATTTCGACCTCATGGAACTAGCGCTATACGAATGTGTTTCTCTTTCTTCATTTCTTTTGTTTTCGGATTTTTCTTTCATACTATTTTCTTTTTGATTATTCTTTTTTCGCGGTTAAGATTAGCCGCATTGATAGTAAACTAATTGTACATCGTGCTGTGTAAATTATTGTTGGTTGGTATAGTACTTGTATGGGTAGGTACTACCAGTACCCAATTCGAAACGGTACCATTGTGATTGTATTGTATAGAGGTGCGTTCCGTTCAGGTGTGAAATACAGTATTACAGAGTGTCTCACAAGATTTTACGATGGAAATATACAAGGCGTTGTAATATATATGACTGACAACATAAAACACACTTTTAAGAACATTTATATTGGATATAATAATAATTATATTCATTAATAAAGGTACACGGTACTTTCTGTGTCTAATTATAACATTAAGTAATTTATAACATCCTGTATGTGAACGAATAAAAATTAACAATAGTTACGGATATTGCACGTGCCTTTTGTTATATGAGAAGTTACTTAAAATAACTTTATTTGTCTGGTAATTTCAAGCTCTTTATCCGAAAAATAGGTAGGTATAATAAAGGCACTTAAACGAGAAAGCAAAAATATGTAGGGTGTCAAGAAAATTATCCTTAAATGAAAATATTGAGTTTCTTCACCAAATTTATGGAGGAGTTTTTTAATGAAAATCTACTTACTATGGATGCCAGGTTATACTGGACTAGAAGGAAATTAAATAGCAGATGAACTAGCAAATAGGGGGGCTAGAAGAAATAGGCAAAGCCGAAAAAAAGAGAGGTGACCATTGGAAAGATGTAGTAGGGCTTAGACAAAGATTCTTCTGGATGGCTAAGATTTTTAACAGGGATCCTAACGGGACATTGTCGCCTGAATCGGCACCTGAAAAAAGCTCAAAATAGCAGATATTGTGGCATGGAAAAAGAAACCTCCATCCACATACTTTCCAACTGCACAGCACTCCAGAATCCTAGAGCACAGTTTCCTCAGAACCAAAACAGTGCTTAAAAGAGGAAAAAGGTGACGGAAAATAACTGGTATCCAAAATTCCATCTAAATAATAATTGTGTTGTTTTCTTATTATGATCTTTGTGTTTATTTTCTGTTTTTAAAATCAATCAACAGGAACAGGGTCACGATTTAAATAAAGACCCAGTAATAAATACTTCTGATCGAACTTTCTGATATCAAACTATAGAAAACGAACGTATAGGTGTAGGAACAAAAGTAATAAAAAAGTTGTTTGGTAGGTGGAGATAAAAATTGTACCTAATTTTCAAAAACCCCCCTTTTTGATGTAAAAATTTACCTAAAATTACTTGTTTTTTATTAAATATGTATAACATAATGTCCTGTTTAACCCGGTATGTTTTTTTAACTAACCAAGTACTATATAAATTAGATCGTGTATATAAATATTTCTTTAACGGTGTTTGCAGAAGTTGTTGAAGCTGGGACGCAATATTTATAAACAAAATATTTATCAAGTGATTGTTTTTTAGTTGAATTCAATTTATTGCAGGATGTTGTCTCTAAATTATTTAAAGTGCGTGTTGCAATGAGCCTCGTAGAATATCTAACCCTTACCACCCTCACCTTTGGTTAATTGAAAGGTATAACATGGAGAACGTAAGAAAAAATAAATTATACAAGAAAATCAGAGGTATAGTTCATTTCTAGTCAATTCTGTCGATGACAAATTACTTTTCACGAAACTATAAGTAAAAGTTGTAAGGTACAAGATAAAATAAATGTTTGATCAATTTTTATAGCACATTAGCGATATAATTTATCAAGAAAATAGAAAAATCAGCTTTGCATAATAATATCAACAAAACAAATGACTTTTTAATGTGAATTTAAACAGCGTAGCAAGATCGCATCTAGAATCTATTAAATAACCGTACAAACATATCACTCAGCAGCGCCATCAACATGTCACACGTCAATCTAACTACCAATGATTTTCACGATTGGGTGATCCAGGATTTCTTTAAATTAACAAAGACTGGTCTAATATTTAACAAATTAAAATTTAATTTTACGCTCCGATTCGAGTAAACGAAGCTACTGCCAGCTACTGTCGGCCTACTGCCTGAAAGCCGGTGTAAATGTAAACATTAGAACTAGTCGCGTAGGCCCTGACCGAAACCAGAATATTCTCAATTCTCACACAATTGTGTGCAGCACAGAAAACAAGTGCACAAAACGTTCAGCGACGCGTGCGTGACAATCGAACCGCGGTTTTTGTTTTTGTTTTTCGACCTTCCAAGCATACAGATTCGGTAGTTTTCTTGGAAAATTCTGTGTCAAGTTTTGTTTGGGTGTTTTATGTTTCGTGAGTTGTTTGAAGGAAATTTTATTAAATGCAATAATTATAAATCATTCTATATATTATTTATAATTATATAAAAGTAACGCCTTTTTGAAGTACTCTCTACCCACCCACAAGGAATGGTACGTTAATGGTACGACGGGTACCATAATAATACCTCGTTGACCCAGTCATCCTTTTACATCGGAATAAAGAAGAATTTCTTATTCATTTTCATTGACATGTCCATTAACTTGAAAAAGTTGTAGACCACCCTGAAGTTTGACAATATTTTGGTTCACTGTGTAGTATTATTGGTGATTAAAATATAACACTTTGTATATTTATTCACTCAACACCATTCAAGTCATTTTTTTGTTGTTATCTAGTCAAGAGATTGACACTGTTATCAGAGATGCAGCATCCAATTTCAATGAGAGTCATTCAAATGTTATTTTTTTTTTCTTTCGTCTGTCAACTACTTCATCAGTAAAAGATTTAACGGCATCCAGTCTAACAACGAAGTTTTTATTGTCTAAGATCTTCAGAACATAAAAATTCATGTAAAACAAATACATTCTGAATAATTTGTTATAAACAAATTATGTTGAACGTGATTTTTAAATTGTTCAACTATCAATTTCATGGAAACGGAACATCTACCAATGCATAAATAGATATTCATGAGAAAAATTGTATCTCGAATATACAGAGTACCACAGAAGATGAAAAAAACGTTGAAATTTGCAAGACAAACCAAAATTGTTTATGTTTATGTTTCCAAAGAAAAAAAATCCATTTCCATCAAGTGAACCAGTTCCTTTTAACGTTTAAATCGATATTATAAACAATCAAACAAAACGCACGTCTGGGTGTCTCAGGAGCTATTTTGGTAGATATGGCATAAACATATTCAGGAATTTATGTTTGATATGATTAGCGATGTTAGTTTTATTTATACAGATTTAAGTTAACGTATAGAGGTCTAATAGCTACTACCTAATTATAATATCTAGTAAGCCTTGTACCTGACATTTATACAACGCAAAATATTTCGTCATTAAAATAATAAAACACCTGTAAGTATTATTGCAAATATTCACAATCAAACAAAACTTGAAAAAAAAGAAGATAATTTTGTTGAATTTTATTTAGTTTATACGAAAAATATTAAGGTTATATCAACATTGGAGATATAAAATGACGAAAGCGACTGTAATATCCTTTCGAATTAATCCAAATATTTATTTGAATACATTTAGGATGTTTTATAAAACATTTTATAGAAGTGCCAAGTGGTGAGATTCGTGGTTGTGAATAAAATTGAATTTTTAATATGGGACAGCACGAAAGAAGAACGAAAAATAAGAAAAACAGGATTAAAGAGCTCGACAAACATGAGTTGAAAATCATCAAACAGGTATAAAACATTTCAAAACTTTTCCATACTATTTGTATGTTTTTTAAAACAATTTTGCCTCTTCAAAAATAACCAAGCAATGGACCAATGGTAGAAGTGTTAAGTGGTTGAGTGTTTGATCTTAACACAGTCAACAAAACAGGAACGTTGAAAAACAGGATTATCAGAAATTTTTTTTTGAGTAGGTACATGAATGTTTGTTCAATGAATCTGGTACCGGAGGCAAGTGTTTAGGAAATATTATTTCAAGTTTTGAATTGTATGATGTTTTTTAAAGCAGAAGTCTGAACATCTGAATTATTCTAGTTAAATCTGCATACGATATTTCATCTGTTTTAAAATTGGCCCAAGTCGAAATGCGAGCTATATTTTTTTCATCAATTATAATGATGATTTATTGTAGTGTATGAGTGAGTCTAGTTAATTTAAAACACAACACTCGGCATAGAGTCATAAATAACCGATTATTACAACAGTGTGGCACACAAAATGATTAAGAAATTTCGACTGCCATCAACCAACATTTAATTAATTTCCTGAGAAATATGCAAATTTTATCACAGAAAAAAAGCCTTTAAACAACGTCTATGAATAAATAATATCGAAACCTATTTCCACTAAATAATCCACAATTTATGTATGTATATCTAAGGTTTCGTGACGTGCTTAGGGCATTACAAACAACACAAATCGTTGGTAACGACCTTATTAGTTTTATTGTTGTCTTAAACCTTGTCTCACCTAAAGCTACTCGTTTTATCTCCATTTTTCAACGGTATCTTTTCTTTTAATATAAAAAAAATCAACACGACATTGTTTATTTGAACTTTTCAATTAAACCTCGTATATACATTTATTGTTCTATCAATTAATTAGCCGCTCTTTTAATGTATGGTAAATTTTCATCAAGTCAAATTGATTGACGTCAAGGTTATAATATGAACGTTGTTTCCATGATGCGTTAAACACATTCTGTTATGTTTATTGGACGGCCGGGTCGTAGTGGAACATTCTAAGCCCTAGGTCGATTCATGTTTTGAGTGGCGTGGTGCTAAATACAGTTGATGTAATTTGTCAGTTTCAATTTGGATCGACAATGTGTATCTCTAGAGTAGAGAGGGTGCACATAGACCCATTGTAGTTCTCCCAAGGGCTTGGTCCATCCTGTTCTTCCCAGGAAGGTGGACAAGTTACTAGGAGACATCTCCTGCACGGAGGTGTGTCCACTAGCTCCATAGTATGGAGGTGTCTCCTTAGTTGACAGTGGCCAGTCAGAAATCCTACTGTTAAACGTAAGTTTTTCCTGGTCATCGCCAGCTCCCCAAAGTCGCCCATGGTGATCATGGCAAGACTACATCCTTTGATTCCATCCCATCTCTTAAGGGATTGAGCATGGGTGTAACATTTGGCTAGTTCCGCAATTGTAGATGTCGTTAGGCCCTAGGTGTCACTGGGATCAAAAGTCCAGCAGTTTCTTTGGCTAAAGAATCGGCAAGGCATTTACCTCTACTCCTGTCGTTCTCTTTAATACACCTCAGGATAATATTGTTATCTGCCGAGGCGTTAGCTACAACATCTTGGTGGCACTCTAGTACTAGCCCCAATAAAACACCTTGCCTGTTCAAGGTGCTTGTCTAATATATGTGATGTTTATTCACAAATTCTTTTTAAATTTGAAGGTTTTTTTTCTACAAATTTTCCTTATTTTCATTGTTTGTGTAAGTTTATGCCACAAACTTTGTTAAGTATTTGTCCCAATTTAACAACCTTTCCAATTGTATAACTGATTATTACATGCTTTGGCGTCGACAAACGTATTTATTCGAACAATTTAACAATTGAACTAGATGATGATTGGCAAGAAAGCAGTTTGTTTAGTGGTTAGTCGAATACACAGGTGTATTTACACAATGAAGTTTATATTTATATTTTATTTGTTTTGGTTAAATATAATTGTTCGTTTTGAAAAAAATAAAAATAAAAAAAAGGAAGTCGTAAACCAAGTCCGCTCGTTAAAATCCACATTATATAGTAAGTTAATTATAATTAAAATTAGAACAGTGCAGCTTGAGGACTTTTAAAAATTGAAGTGGTATTTTAAGTAATTTCCGACCGCTTAACCATAATTTTGATTACCTTTAATGGAGAACTAGAACACTTTTGAAATTAACCTTTCCCCCCCAAATCTAACAGCTATTTCTGAGACCATAATATGAAGATGAGACAAAATAAGTGAATTCATACAAATCTTTTGTAGAAAAAAAGCTTTGTCTATTAAGAAACAGAAAAACTGGGTGTTAATCTTTACAAGTGAAGTGAAAAAAATTAAGAGGGGGTCGAACCAACTGTGGCGCCATCCGTAATTTCTTGGTTTTTTTTCGGGTTTTTGTTTTTTTTTTCATTTTTATAATTTTTATTTATTTTTTCCTTTTTTTTTCGGGAATTTCAGGAAGCAGCGCTACGTTACACCGATACCAGCTGGCACATTTTCAATCAAACCCGCAAAAACTCACCGCTTTCGAAAAAATCCAACACATACGAAAAATCGGAAAGTTTAGACGACGACAGCTCTCCTCTACTTACTGATTCCAATCAAACTTCACCTGGAATAGAAGGAAAACCTACCAAGAAACAAACACCGAATAATGATAAATCGAAAGAAGCCATCGAAGACGTCAATTCTTCATCGAGTAGTCTCGTTTACGAAAAAATCCGAAATATTGAAAAAAATGAAGAAATCACCGATTCTTCTGTAGAAGGGAAGGTTAAAACTGTCGAAGTAGCTTATGAACCAGTCAAGAGTCAAGCCGAAATAGTTTTGGTAAGAAAAATAATGTGAAAATAATAAGTTGTATTTTTCTTTGCTAACAAAAGTGTCTTTTTTGTCGTGCTACGTACTCATAGTGTATTTTTCGGCTTCTAAAACGAAATTTTACATCGAAAATTGTATCACGAATGTTCAAAGTCGGCTTGTCTAAATGACAAGGAAAAAAAATGAAACTGAGACAGGCGTACACGAATATCATGCAAAGTCGGGAATAAAGAAAATAACAAAACGTAGATCCTCTATCGACTACTGCCTATTTCATCGGTTCCTATACCTATAATATATGAT
Organism: Galerucella nymphaeae; assembly: GCA_963978555.1. Classification (NCBI taxonomy): domain Eukaryota; kingdom Metazoa; phylum Arthropoda; class Insecta; order Coleoptera; family Chrysomelidae; genus Galerucella; species Galerucella nymphaeae. Next base: position 286,462 of record OZ021712.1, read on the forward strand.
ATAAATACGATAAATTAAAGAAATATTTATTTAATTATTTAGAAAAACGTGCTTGATACGCCACTGACCACAAAATTTTTTTTTAGAGTAAAATTAATAGATTTATGTGGAAAAACACCTTTGCCATAAAATATTATCCAGTTGCGTGATATTTTCCATAAAAAGTGGAAACATAAAAAATGCGAGTTTCCAAAGATAACAATGCCGACTACATTAATAGGAAATGAAGTTATTATGAAAACGGATAACGACGGAAGTTTTTTTTTGATCGATAATTCTTTTGATATCCCAGTTCTATTTCAAGAAAACTGTAATCCTTATCCAACTACGGAATATGAAAATGAAAAAGGACAGAGTTAGTTGTTAATATTTCTACTTGCCTCGCCCCTTTTTTGCAGTTTTCCACATTATCTCCGTCTCTCAAGGGTAGGATATATTATCAATGCTTGCGGATGACCTAGAGGCGCGCCCAATCGCTTCCACGATCATGAGAATGTAGGTCAGTACAAGATGAAAATCGGGTTAAAGGGCGAACGAAGGTTTAAAGGTCAAAAGTTAGGAAGAACTCTGGAATTTAGGGAACTTTTTTGCTAAATGAAAATGACACGACACTTTGCTATGGAATTAGAACATTCGTTTCTTTAAGTTTTTAATGGGTTGTCTTAAATCTTTCTTTCATGTTTTTTTTTAAATATGCTTCATGGTCGATTAAAGATTAAAATCGAGCGGGTCATTCTATAGATCCCAATTACGTAAGATATCGGTAACTGTCACATTTTTTTATAAACAATTTGTATAGTTACTGCCAGTACTGCTCTCGGTAGTCGGTATGATCCTCCAACAGACAACGACCGACTTCAAAGACACGAATTTCTTAGAAAACACAAAGACAACTAAAAAGAGAGAAAGAGAGGAGCGTTACGAGAAAACTCATAGGCTGGACTAGATTTTTAATAATGGGATTAGACGGGCAGAAAGTTGCAAAGTTTTCTACATCAATTTTGTTGATGTAGGTTAGGAATTCTGTTCACATTTCACCAAAAATATTCATTATTATAGAGTAGGTTTCAAAATGCGGGAACTAAGGCAAATTTTGTCAGCTAAGGTATCAAGAAAATGACTTTTCTCTAGTTTTTTTATCCAGTTTTCCGAAAAAATATACATTTTTCACACAATTTTCCAATTATATGTCACAAAAATATTTTGTATCTTATTATGTTTGGTACTCCAATGGAACGTAGCAAGTGCTTTGTGTCGGTCGGTTAACCAAAAACGGTTGCGACTAAAGAAGATGTCACATGCGGACATTGAAAAATGAGGAACACACATGTGCAAAGCGATTTGTCGGTATCTTTTTGCGTGGGTGTAGAGAAATTTGCCAAACAAGGTTAAATTGATTTAAAATAAATGAAATTTTTATCTATTTGTCACATAATTGTGTAAGGTTGTTGACCTGGTTTCGTTTAGAGGACAATCTGTATAAAATTTAAACTAAACAATAATTGATAAGGCCCTTAGGAACTCGGGACGTTTACGTAACCATAAATGTATTCACTTCATCTACCGAGAAAGACAAATATGGTAAACGAAGATGGAATTTTGATGGCACAGTAATTTTTATGAAATGTTACACTTTACTCTACCAGTGGCGTACTTTTATATCTAATTATTTATTAAATTTTTTAAATCATTGTTTACTACCAATCGAACTAACTTGACAAAATGTTGCATGTACACATTTTTGTGAAATAATCTCAATTCTAAAAATTTCGAGTACCCCTTCAACAAAATACACATTCCAAGGACTATTATAAATATTAATTTTAATCCTGCCTTTATTTCGTCTCCTTCTCTTTACTTAGTGGTTATTTACTGTTCTGGGAAATCTATCAACGATGTTATAATATTAAGAGATGAGCTAGTACAAGTATATATGGTAATATTGTTAGTGTAGTAAATATACCAAAAGAACTAAGAATTACAAGAGAGGAACACTTTTTATTTTTATAAAATTCCCTCTAATTTTAAAATATTTTAAAAATCCTTGAAATTGAATGTATTTTTTTTCTTTTTTAGGTAAGTAGCAGTTTTTAGCTACCTGAATCTTAAAAGGTTGCGGTAAGTCTTAAAAATAATTCACTCATTATTTTATCGAATAGAAAAATCTCTACAGATATTTTCAATTCTTTTATAATTCCTCGATTAGTTCCTCTTGATTCTTTATACAGCATTTTCTTGGAGTTTTAAGACCGTTACTATAGAGAACTGAGCTGGTATCACCGCCTAACCGAACCAGTACGTTAGACTAGTGGATATTTAGATTCATAATCACTTATTCCTGTACATAATTCAAAATAAGTATCTCCAAAAGGTTGTATGCTGTAAAATTCTGCCACCAAATCAACAAGAACTCGATAACCACCGAAAACAATGACGTGTGTAAACGTAGAGATCGATATTTAAACTGTCAGAATCAATTTAACGAATTTAAATATTTAATTATAATTAAAATCACGTCTTCTGCTCTAATTCTATCGGGCTATAATAATGTGGCAGTGTATGTGCGCGCTAGCGGACCCATTCCGACGTGCAGTTTCAGCAAGAAACAACATCAGCAACAACAAACAACGTTTCGGTTTTCATCAGTTTATTTTCAGTCTTTCTCTACGAACGTTGTTAGTCTTAAGGAGTCGCGTGTTTAATGTGCGATAGCGGTGCGATTTTAGCGTCGACGTCGGGACGCCACGACACGTGTGTTTTTTTATTGAAATCGAATGTTTTTCAAATATTGTGAATTTATATACGATTTACATCAATTTTCGTCAACTTTTTGAGAATATACTGAGTGTCCTAGAGGATCGTACCAAAATTTCGAAGGGAGTAAAATTGTGACAACTCAATAAAATTAAAGTAAGTGCAAAATAATTGCAGATGTAAAATCACTTTTTCGTCCTCCCTGTGGTCATTTTTCGTTGATATACTCATAAGCACATGAAAAAGTGGACTATGAAGCTCTGTATGTTTCAACAGGATGTCCCAGGAGTTCGTATCAACATTTGGGTTGTGATAGAAAAACTAAAAATAATGATGATATTTTATATAAAATTTTTTCTGTACGCTTTTCGTTAACGAACTATAGGGCTCTAAAGTTGGGAATGAAAAATGGACTCCTTTTCATGAAATGTTAACAAAATTGCCAATCTAAATCATCTCTATTCTTCGCATGCACTAACTATGTTTAGTCTATGGAATAAAATTTATGGTCTACTTGATAGGAAATGGATTCGAGCTACCAGCAAAATAATAATCAACAAACAACAAATTTATCTTGGGCGCTGTAATCAGATACATAAAAATTTTTTTTCTACGCCACTGTAAACGATTCTCAACACCAACTCTAATAAACTCTTTTTGATCCAAATTTATGACTTCAATTAAAGTTGTCGTATTTTGCATCTACTTGATAAACGATCTGGTTAATACTAATGCTTTTTTTTGTAATTGATTCAAATATTAAGCGCGACTTGTTTTTAATGGAAGAATCTCTTTTAAAAGATTTATTTACTTCACTGCCAGTATCGCCAGATGAATAATTGTAAATGAGGAGAGAGGAAAAAAGAGGATTTAAAACAAGGTCTTGGTGAATTGGTTTTAGCATAAACGAGAGAGAAGGAGCAGCAATATTTTATAGACAAAAATAAATTTAGTCGACGTGTATTTTTAAATAAGTGTAATTGTTTGAATAATGATAATATCGCTAAGTAAATTTGCTTTATTATTGCTACGTTTGCATTTATTTTATTTTTACCATGTGTAACTTGTAAAAAAACAAACATAGATCTAAAAATTTATAAAATAGTACAGTAAAATTCATCGACGAATCAACCAAAAATAACTTCTGGACTGTTTCAATGGGTTCAAGCAAAAGAGGAAGTTCTCTAATATATACAGATGTTTTTTAAGAAAAGGGTACATGGCTTATTATTTATTGTTACGACCGAACAACCAATTAAGAAGACGTCGAGATATTGAACTAAAAAAAAGTATCAAAAGTGTTTGATAGAGGAAGTGAATATGATAGTATTAAAATTACTTGGCAGATGGTCTATTTTTGATTTTATTATATACATACGTATACAGTTTGTCCCTAATCTAACCGAATATATTTCACGCTAAATATTTATGAAGGATAATTAGAAAAGGATTTTTTAATCGGTAGGCGGATGTTTTAATGATTGCCTGTTAGACACGCTCTTAACAATTAGAGACGTATTGTTTTCGTATTGTTATACGGATTGTCCTAAAAATAAAAAATATTTTTGTTACGACTATGTTCTCTGTAAGTAAAAATAAATAAAATATTTATATAATATAATCATTTATGCATGCAAAACAAAATGTATTGCAGAAGTTCTAAAATAGCAATGATGTAACTCCATATTTGCCATTCTCATGCTGATGTCGTTTTCTAGCTAACGAACTGGCCAGTTTGGAATTAGAACTAACGAGGTTGTCAGACATTTTTTTTTTCGGCTAAAATTTATTGGCTAGTTTATACGATAGTTGAATATCAAGGTTGTACAAATATGGAAAAACATTTCGGATTAAATATTTACCAGAGATATTTCGGTTTTTTTTTTTTCACAATTAGCATGAGTATGTTATTTCTATTTGTGGTTTTTTTTTTTAAAGAATTGATAACAGTGGGAATTGATTTGATAAATTCAAATTTGGACAGAAATTTCTCAAACTTTTAACTGAAAACTTATTTGATAAAATTTTCAGCTAATACTGTCAATTTTGTGGCATACCTGGTAAAGGTTTTGATTAAATTTGTAAATTTGGTTAAATTTCCAGTTTAAATTTGAAAATTTTACTGAAGTTGCAGCAGAACTTCAAAATATAACTAAAAATTCAAAAAAATCAGTAGTTTTAGCTGAAAATTCAACAAAAATTTCAGCAAAAACAGTTAATTTTACTGAATTTTGTTAAATTTTCAAATAAAATCAAGAATTTAACGAAATTAATAGACAGAAGATTAATTTCAAAAAGATTTTTATAATAAAGCAATAAAAACGTGGGTTCTAATGAATAATTATTCATTATATTAAGAGTAATTACATTTTGTTTCGAAATTAGGAAAAAAATATAATTGATAAGAAAAATTTTAATACTTTTAATTAGTTCTAATAAATGACCCCAAGGTTCATGCCAAAGTCATTAATATTTTTAACGAATCACTTGAAAATGATAAATTATATCATCAAAACAAAACACTGAGATAATGTTAATTATTTTTAGAGTTTGCAATGCTAGAAATAAATCGGTGTTACAATTTTTATTTTGAATTGCGAATAGAGTTTCGTCCTTGCATAATAATTATATGCCTGTTGCGTTAACCATTCGAAATATTAAAAGAAAACAAAAGTAAAGACGAGATCGAAACGTACACAAGACACCAGACCAGACCAGACGAGAGACAACGAATGAGTTGGTTCTTTTTTTCCTTTTGTGGGTGGTATTTTGAGATGCCAGAATATTTATAAATTAGTGAGAAAACCTTGAAGTTGTAAAGATGTTGTTTCAGTATTTGCAAGTCAAAACGAACCAGAACCGCGAGAGATAATATAATTTTAAGGATGATTTATTTACAAAAAAAAAAATAAAAAATTAATTTAAATTTTAAATAGATGGATGAAAACTTGTTTAAAGGGTCCTTGTCCTTCTCCAAACCTTAAAGGGGCGCTTAAATTTCCAAGAAGCCTACTTCTACTGTTTCTTTTGTACATTTTAAATATCGATTATTTAACAAAACCAATACATCACATTCAAAAAGAAAAAAGGACAGTTACCGCACAATTTCCTTGTCCTCAATGAATAACAAAAATTTCCATCTACCTGACTCGAATAGAATGACTACCGCAAACAGTTTGAAATTTATTGTGAACGATACATGGAACTGACAGGTGCAGGGGCGTGCGCAAGGGTATCGGGTTGTTTAACAATAAATATCAATTGATAGTGGTTAAAAAAAAGGGTGGAGATTTATTCTTTTTCAAGAATATATTAATTTGACCAGTCGCTTTTTAAAAATTCCCACAAACTATAAAATTGTAGTTCTCTAAACAGGCCTAAAATCCCAAAGCTACAGAATTATCAAAAATAAAAAATTGCAACTCCACTCTCGTACACATCCAATTAGCAATAGTACCATCTCTCTCCAACACTCTCCGACCAACACTATCCGTGTTCTTTGCGTTCGTGATTCGCTTTTAGTGTCGGTATTTCTTTTGGCTAGAGAACACTGAAATTGTAGCTGAGCTTTTCGATTGTGGAGCTTTTTCAGCGAAACACGCTGAAAACTATAATTATTATTTAAAAAGAAGAAGAAAAAAATGGTGGCGCCGTGGGGTATCCAGTGGTGAACGCGACCGGGAATTTGTGAAATGTGGCCATTGGCACAGTTTTGTCGGGGGAAAATTATGCTTTGAGGCTGGAGAATGTTGTCGACATACGCGTACAAGCCGGATTTGTTCTATTTTAATTGGACCGGGGTAAGTTATTAGATTGAAAAAAATTTGGTTTTAATTATAGGTAGGGCCCGAGAAGTAGATGTTTCTTTCTAGTGTCTGCTCTTTCGAAATTTTCAAATTATATCTTGGCCTCTATTGATAAAAGACCTTACTTAAATATGACAATTGTTACAGGAAACTGTAACTAAGCTATTTTAAAATGATTTAATATTTATATCATTGAGTACAGTTTTTTGGAGATGACATTAAACTGAGGTTATCTTTAAAATGAAACAAGTGGTGTTTGCAAAATATTTTAAATAAACATATTTTTAAATACTAGCGATAGGGAATAGATTTTCCTCCAATTAAAAATGTTTCAATAGAATTTAAGCCTATTGGGAAGATATTTCGAAAAAAAATTTACCTCGGGGAAAACTTCTAGAATTTTAAACAGAATTTTTTTTAAATAATCCTATTTTGACATGTTTACGCCAGTATAGGTAAAAAATTGTGTTTAAATCCTTCAAAAGTATTTAGTTTATACAAAAACAGACTGTTCCAGTCGATTTTTCATCCAAAAAAACCCCTCTAGACGAACTTTGAGCATTTTTTATGTCAAAAACCCATTTTTTGTCGAAAATTTTGAAGCAAGGAGTGGGTATGGAAATATTTAATATAAACTGGCTTCCGCTAACTTCCTTATTGCTTGGATTTATGGACTCAAAATTCTCTGACTCAAGTAAAATTGTCCGCTGAATCGATTGCCGAAGACTAGAACGTTCTATCTATAATATTAGTCGAGTAATGAGCACATTCAGTTTTGAAAAGTGGATTTTCGAAAATTTGATGACTCCATTTGGAGGAGAAAAAATGATTTTATACAAAAAGTCGATTTTTCATCCAAAAAACTCCTGTAGACGAACTTTGAGCATTTTTTATGTCAAAAACCTATTTTTTGTCGGAAATTTTGAAGCAAGGGGTAGGTATGGAAATATTTAATATAAACTGGCTTCCGCCAACTTCCTTATTGCTTCGATTTATACACAGCATGGTGTATTTTTTATTTCAATTAGTTGTTTTCAGCGTTCCATAACCTGTCCTAATTTAAAGGCATGACAATGACAACTATTAACATTATAAATGACATCGATGTCATCTCATGGCATTCCTTTGAAAATTACACGTGCTACGCCACAAAACGTGATAATATTTCAATGTTCTAGCTAGTTAGAAATTTGTTACGGGCATAATTTTGATTTTTTATTGACATCCCGTATACCAGACGGTATTTTTTTATTTAAATTTAGTATGTTTTTTCCAAAACAACCGAATTTAACTCCGTTTCTATGGTGAAACTAGTCCTTATCGAATATTCTATAAATAATTCATCAAGATCTTTATTTTCCATTGTGCGATATCACGTATTCGCAATTACCAGTCTAACAACCATTGTGTGATAATTTTACAAACGAAAATTCATGTCCGAATTAGAATTTGTAGGCGGTATTTTAATGTCATTTCTAATAGTTAATTCACCTTCATTACTTCCTATACCTTCGATTATCGAAAATATTGTTTAAGCTAAGATTTTCCGACGCCACTGTTTGCTGACCTATGGAACTGCCATTTTACTCTTACGTGGGTTTTCTTAAGTACAAAGAGAAGCTGTTTCAATCAATTTCGAACTCGTAGGAGGAAAGATGATGGTAGATAAACAAAGTAGTAAAAAACAATTGATGTCCAATAATTTCCTAATATAAGCCAAAACTGTTTATCTGATGAGGTAAAGGTAAAGTTCGAAACACTGTGTACAAAGTGGAAGCTATTATTGAAATGATAATAAAATATGCTGAGTAAAGAACATTTTAACAATAAATAAATATTCAAATGAGATAATTATTTATATCCATCAACATTGCTGTAGAATGAATCATCTAACAAAGAATTTTTAAACAATTGATAATCTTGAAAACTATGCTTAGCAAATCCAACAAAAAATGTTATTCAACAATACACTTTCTATCACAAAATATTCATACGATTTTGTTTTATTTGCAAATTCTAAACATAGAGAAATCATTTGCTATTTCTAGACATTATATCACCAACAAACAAAGTGGTGCTGTAAAAATATTTCTATAAGACCACCTTTAAAATTAGACATTTACGAACAATGTGAAAAATATTTTCTGTTATATTTAAAATTTTAATTACACTTACTTTAAATGGAAGAGCCTCGAGAAAACTGCATTTCTTCGGATTGCACGCCACCTGAAATTAGAATTAATTGTTTATAGAAAATATTACATTTTTTTCCATTTTTTCTACATGTGGTCGTAGATAAAGTTTTGTACGACACTTGTGCGCAAAAGTATAACTTGTATCATACACACACGTTTTTTAAAATATATCCGATATCTAGTTACAACTTCATACACATAATGACTCGACTATAGAGCAATTTCTTAAGAATTTGACTGCAAAATTTATTACATACAGGGGTTGAGCTGAAAGTAAGGTCGAAAAATTCCAAAGAGTATTTTATTTGTATTAGAAATTTCAATTAGTACCTATATTTGTAATTGTATAAAATTAAAACGTTAGCAACCATTTGTGTGCATGTTTTTTGAGTCTAAATAACTATTTAAAGTTATACATTCAACATTGAAGTGTCTTGGCAAGGTTAGCAAGGATATTTCAATCTTTTTATATCAAACGCTTATATTTATTTATACATTCTATTATTAATTAATTAATAAATTATTAAAAGGGAGAACTGGCATGGGTATATAATTTTTTTAGTATACAGGAAGTTACGTGTATTTCTGGTGGCAACATTCTTATTTAATGATCATAATAATTAAAAGATAAATAAACAAAATGTTACCACGTGCTATACTGCCAAAGGAAAAAAACACATTTTCACCCCAATTTACGCGTTTTTGAAAAACTAAAAGCGTGTGACATCCGTTCCCCTTTTTGACAACTTACAGGGACGTTGTTTGAAAATAGATGTTGACACTCCTGTGTAGCCTTTTAGTTTTTAGTAAAATTCCAAAGTTCACCTTGTAGGCAAGAATTTATTTTTATTCTGCAAAAGCAAGCAAGTTTGTAAATAAGCTATCAGATGGTACGTCTGGCATTTGACAGCTCGCACCAAGTCTGCTTCTGTTCTCTCTCTACCGTTTCTAGTTCGTGAGAGAAAAAAAAAGATAAATTAAGCCATATTATTTAGAGATGCACCTTAATAAACTGCCTACTGCTATATCGACAAGTTTAAGATAGTATGTACCAAGTTAATTTAAGACAGAACCGAACTCGATTAAATTCATTCATAAAATTAAAATACCAGGGAAAAAGAAAATATTATCACCGTTAAAATTACTTTTTCAAGCCTCAAAAAAAGTCTTAAAATATTGAAATACCAATTTCAACGTTCCCATTCTACTAACCGATTCATAGCCCTTTTAAAATCTCCACTACGGTTGTCACAGCAACCAAACAAAACCGAGTTAAGATCGGACTTTTCGTCGACAACTCTCTTTCATATTATTATATTGAGAAGGGAAAGTTTTATACCCTTTTTTTACGTAAATGGAACCCTGTACTCACAATTGAATGTTAAAGACACCAGTCTCCTCGAAGACATTCCAAATATCAGATTTATCTAACGCGTGTCGAAAAGTTTCCAGACATGAACATTGGGCAGATGTAGGCAAGACGAAAACGACCGACTATGGTCGGAAAGTCTTTGCCAACGGTTTTTCCGGGAAGAGGGGAAGAATTCCGGGATGCATCTCTGAAGCGGGCGTGTCTAACACTGCATCACACAAAGTATATACCGGAATATGTCGAGAAGGTTAATATTTACGTCGGAGTGTGGATGTGACGAAGAAGACTGTTTTGAAATAAAAAGTGATTAGTTATTGCAAAATGTCGGTTAGAAAAGCACATTTAACCTTGCCCTTGAAAGGAAATTGTTTTAGTCACGTGACAAGGACGAATCGGCCAGTACCAAGTGATTTTCCGACTAAATTTTTATATAGGATAGCTTTTACGATTTGGCATGTCGCATTTTACATAGAAAATGCTTCTGTACAGGTAGTTCAATTTTTCTTATTACTTTACTTTGTTTTATTTTCAACAAACGGTTACAAAACTGATCCTTGAGGTACTCTAAGGTTATTTTCTCACATATTTATCAGGATTTGTTGCTTTTAAAATAAAAGATATAAACGAAATGTGTTAATGTTTAAAAACAGTAATATTTTGCGATGACATATTCAAAGAGATATATAAACATTATTTTTTTTTTAAACAAGGATATTTAATAGTTAATTTATTCCCCAGAGGGCGTTTATTCGTGATTTGAGTGTTTGATAAATACTATTTCAGGTAATACAAACATAAAAGAATTTAAGTAAACTTCTAAATTTTGTTTATCACCATGTGGTATACAAAATTTTCTTCACACTCGAAGAAAATTCGTTGATATGTTCGTGGTAATTAGTATAAGAAAATAATAACAAACATGGTAAGTTATTCTCGATATTTTAGAGTATATTTTCTTTAAAAACAAGTTACCTTCGATTTTGTTAAAGATAAACAAAATTTATAGTTCAAGGTACACGATAAAATAAATAATTCTTAATAAAAAATTTTCCTATGTATTTTTTCTAGCAAGTTACAAAATTTTCCCAAGAAAAAGTGTATAGAAAACTAATTAGAACTTTTGCTACCGATTTCTCTTCAATAATATGACCTTAGTACCATCCAACGTTAGGGTGGTACCAACATAACCAGCACCTAGCAGAAAATAATTACGTTTGGTACCACCTTCCAGCAAACGTTGCATGTGCACGTACCTTGACTTTCAATCACCTGAATCTAAAAGGAAATTAGCACGATTCTCTTAAGAAATCAAACAGTGCATCAATAATAATCTACTATTTACTAAATGAGACACCACGAAACGTTAATTTAGAAGAAATTCAGAGTGGAGTTCGGCGTTTTTTTCAAGTTCATGGAAATTATAGATTCAGAGAGTACCACCTTAAAAAGAACAGTACTACTCTTATGCCAGCGTCGTGAGAACCGATACAGAGTACTCATCCGCAATATTAATTACTTAAACAAAAAAAAAATAAACATCCTCATAAGGAAGGCTTAAAAACACACCCACTACGAACGGCGCTGACCAATTCCATAGGCGTGCATTAAAATTTTATTTCTTGAAAATTACTAACTAGTCCATGGTCAAATTTAAAAAATTTCCAAGGTACGTCTATGCCAGACACACCCACTCTTATACGACTTTGGCGCCGCAAAATCTTTCTTCAAATACCGTTCAAATTTTTTTCGGTGCTTTTTAAATATTTTTAGATAATAAATCTTGTTTTATGGGATAGGCAAATGCCAATATATTTACATTAATTAGTAATTTTTTGTTTTGTTTCAGCATGCACATGACGAGTCGATGAAAAATGGACATGATGTGAATAAGGTAAGTCTACAACCCTATTTTTATTTGTTTGATCGAGAGAAAGAAAGAGACGTCAGGTGTTGGATAATTAATTTGATGTGACAATAAATGACTGGAGAAAAGTTAGTTTATTGTTAATAATCCGTATGGGGTATTGAAGCGGAAAAATTTGCAATCACGGTTTATCAAGAACAATCCATTTTGTGTCGAGTTTAGTCAGGCGGACCCAGTCGACAGTTGATAAATATCATTTGAAAATGTGTTGAATGTCTACACCTTTAGTAGTTGGTATTGGATATGTTGAGAAAGAGAGAGAGAGAAGAAAAGTAGGTCTTGGGAAAATTAAAGAAAAACTAGATTTCTCTTTCTAAATTATATTTTATAATTACTTATGGTAGTATTATTTATTAATAGATTCATTTATCATATTAAAATACTTCCCAGAAATTCCTGTACAGAAGCCAACAAACATAATTTATTTTATATAAGAACCTCATTATCGACTCACTTTCTCATTTCGTCAAATAAATATCCAAAAAAATTAATTAAATTTAATTTGACAATATGATTTATTATTTCCAAGGTATATACAGCATGTTTCAAAAAGTTTTTTGAATTACATTCAACGTAAGATACCTTTTTCTCAATTTTTAAAAACTTTTTGGTACCCCTGTACATAACCATTTGCAATTTTATACAGAATTAAAATGGTAACAACAAATTTGAAAGCCGTGACAAAAATATTTTGATACAACCAAGGACATTTCATTGCATAATAGAGATATTAAAGTAGATAGGCTGGTACTAAGTTGCAACATAATTTTATGGATGTTCCTGTTGACCGTCCTAAGAGAAACTATTGTACGCCACTGCATACCATTCTTTGGCATCCCTTTTTCTGGTCTCAGAATACAAAAGACGCTGATAATTGTAATATGACAGAAAAATAGGCGACGAAAGGTCTCGGATTTGCTGAAGTAAGTAAACTGAGAAAATTACAAGTAATGATGATACCTAAAGGAATTCAGCACAAAAGGAAGAAACAATGACTTGTTTCATGTGATTGGTAAGTCAATTTTTCTCACTGACTTACAACGATGTCTTTGTTAACACGAACTTTCAATCTTTTCCTGTGTATGCGTGTGAGAAACAACATTTTCGTTTTTTTTTTCAACGAAGAAAAAAAGCCATTGTAAACCATTACAAAATGCTTTTAAAGGAGCTTTTAAAGTTAAGCGTTCCTTAATGTATGGTAATTGGCATTATCATCTCAGTGGCAGACCACCCAACTCTCTCAATCTTGACTTAATGACATTGTTTGGAAAATTTCCCAAAACCAACATCTCAATTTCGACATACACCAGCCTGGGAACTTTAATAAAAAAAATTCAACACTTGAAATTATTATAATACCCGTGTTTACCGATCTAATGTCAAAAAAAATTTTAGATGCTTCGATCAACTTCCTACAATGGCTTCGGCGACGCTCTCACCAGTCAACCGAGATCAACACGAGGAGGTACAACCACCATATCGAACACCATGGATCTCAGTTACGTCACAGAAAGGATCATCTCCATGTGGTTCCCCTCGTCGACCACCCCGCTCTCCTATAGACAAGGACAACAACAAGCTGCTCACATGTTGAAAAATAAACATGGAGATAACTACATGGTAAACATTTTCTCGGTAGCTTTTCCAAGGTTACATTCTTTTTTTTTAGGTTTTCAATTTATCCGAACCTAAGCGGTCGCTTAGAAATGAACACAAACACGTAAAAGAAGTAGGTTGGGCGCCGAATTTGGCTCCTCCTTTGGAGAGGTTGTGTACCGTTTGCAAGGAAATCGACTCCTGGCTGTCGGGAGATCAACACCGGATAGCAGTCTTACACTCCAGGTATCTAAAGAGAGGAATTCTATCAATAATTATTTCTTTATAATCAATTTGGTTTTAGAGGGAACAAAGATAAATTGGGAGTAATCGTAGCGGCTTATATGCACTATTCTAGCATATGTGGCAACGCAGAACAAGCTTTAGATCGATTTTCGATGAGAAGATTCTTAGAAGACACAGTAGGACCTTTAATATTACCATCTAACAAAAGGTAATAATAGTCGTGGATAAAATTTAGTATTATTTTCGAGTGTAAATAAATTTTTTTTTTTCTAGATATATCGATTATTTTGCCGGACTACTTTCTCACAATATCAAAATTAACGCTGCCCCCATGTATCTCACTCACGTGACTGTACTTGGTGCGCCATCTTTTCACCACGGAGGTTGTAAGGCTTTTTTAAAATTATACGAAGGACATACTCCAGTGTACACATCGGGTAAATATTTTTTTTATTCTCAAAATACATTTATTTTTAGGAAATAATATGTTTACTTTAAATTTTCAGAATTTTGTTAATTTATTTGCACACTGTCGGTGAATTTACAAAGATAAAACAATGTTTAAACTAACAACTTATTTTAGGCGTCTACTTTATATCCAGCGGAGTGAGTCAATTTACAGTAAACGTAACAGGAGAGGGACGAAGAGGCTTACAACTAAGAGGCGACATTTTAATCAAATGCTACCACCGAAGCGAAATGGGACGCGAAACGGTATTCGCCTGTCAATTTCACACATGCGCAGTGTCCGATCACACACTAAGTTTCACAAGACAAGAATTAGATATCGCCTGTAACGGTAAGCATCCACCTATTATTCATTCTTCAATTTTTTACTTCAATCTATTGTTTCAGACCCCAGATTTCCTTCAGATGGAGCAATTGAACTTCATTTTTCTCCTGGTCCTGAAGGGAGGCATCCCGTACCGGCACCTACTCCAGCTGTACCTTTTACTCTAGCAGATGATCCAGTTACAAGAGCTGACAGTCCGTTACTTATAGAAGATTACGATGACTCAGAAGAATACGACGGAGGTAAGTAAGAAAATTTTTTGATAACAAAAAGAAAAAGAATCAAACTAAGTATAAGCAAACATTTTGAATTGTTTCTCATGCTATTTTCAATTTTACAGTGTAGTAATTTTACTTGCATATATTTATTGATACTTTTTACCAAGTTTTACTGTCCGGATATATAATTTGATGCGTTTTTGCTCAAGGCTTATGCATTCGCTTGGAATTTATGTAACAATAAGCTAAGCAATTCTTCACACACATGCCGCCGTTTCGTAGGTATTAAAAAATTCAATTTAAAGGTAATATTTGATGCCACCTCGTATAACTTAATGCCTGTCATTAAATCCACAAAAATTATAATTATTGCCAACACATCCGGTATATAGTCGAAGATTTGATTTCATTATTCGGACAGTTGTTTTATATAAAAACACGGAAGGAAATTTGGAAAGAAAAACAACAAGAAATCGATACAATTTCACTAGAAATGATTGATATATAGTACTGAAATGAGCGTTGGTTAAAAGGGGCGTTGAAAAATTTTCCACGCGATTTTTTCTGCACACCTTGTACATATTATATGACTATGATCGTGTGTGCGTTGATTCTAGAAAAGCAGAGCGTGCAGTTTATTTCTGTCCAGTTGGAAACGTCGGTGCCTATTTTAGAGTTGAAAATAAATTTCAGGAGTCCGAGTTGAAATTTCGTCGGGCGTTTTCTTTTAATCCGATAGTCTGACGCGTTTTTCTTTGGAGATTTTTACATTTTTTCCGGTGGTGAATAAAAAAAAAGTGTTGCTATCCGATTTATTTGGCGCGTTTTCTTGGATATATAGTGAATTAAAGAGGTATTAAACAAAAATTTAAATTTAAAAATCGCATAAATAGTATTTGAGAATTAATATTAATGATCGCCTTAGCCATAAACTATTTTAATATGCATGAAAAATTATAACAACTCAAGAATTAAAGACCTCGATGTCCTACCGCTTTTTATTATGTAATAAAGAATAAAAATACGTATCTTGAGCTATAAAACTGCAAAATTAACTAAAATTTATGGTTTTTTTTTTGGTAAAATTTGTATCAAAATTAGTTTTAAAACATGTTAGGAAACTTGACAGTTTTGACGTAAACTTACTCGGAAAAGTAACCTGTTGACCTTGAATTAGAAACAATTAAAAATTAATCTAAAAAGGAATGGAATTGTTAGAAATTTATCAAGTACGCACCTTTGTTACCGCTGAAAATAATTTTAACGATCATCTTGTATTCCAGAACGTATTATATGTAATAGAAACCTTATTTGGAACCATAACAGTTTATAATGGATATTTACTTTACTCGGCCATTACTACATGCGACCTACTTTTAGAACAAATAACTATTTCGTTTTGTTCGTTATTTCAGTTTAAATAATTATTAAATTGGCACTTTTAAGAAATCGCAAAATATTTCATTCCAAATTTATGGATGCTTTGACATTTTAGTCATTGTGTATTATTATTATTTTAAATAAATTATATTTTTACTTTTCGTACTTTCACCATACAATTTTTGCAACTAACTGCGTACTAATATAGCAAGGTACTCTCTACTGGTTCTGCAGATCCGCGTACATATATTGGTAGGGGGGGTTGTTAATTTAGTTTTGGAGGGAACAATTTTGAAAGAGATGAAATAATAGATCATATATGTGTTTGAATCGGTGTACGTAGGCGGTGTGTAAAGTGTTCTTATTTTATTTTTGTGAAGATGTTTCAAATATACAAGGTGGAGACAAAACAAATTCCATTGAAATTGTAAAGATTCTTGTGAAAGGTAAGATATTTTTCAAATAACCACAATTACCAAAGAATAATTAAAATAATGATACATGATATTACAAATCAATGTCATATTTGTACTGGTTTAAATTCTATATCCGGTAAATACTTGCAAGTGTGGATTGTACCTTGTATTGATATGGCTAATATGAATATATTTATATACATAATTGCTCACTAGTATGGAATTTCATACAAGTAGAATTAGCAACTAATCAATATAATAACATAATTTTATATGGCAGTGACAGGAGAAAGGGATTTTAGATTTATTTAAATAATAAACAAATAATATTGATATCTCGAGAATGTAAAACACAATTTCTTACCAAAGACCATTAATTTCAGTCATGATTGTAAATTCTGTTGGTCTTTTGTTCTTACTATTATAGCCCGTAGGTGGTCATTTGATAAATTATCCATGTAACAGTTAAAATCATTTAAATAGAGGCTTAATTAACTTTATCAAGATTATATTGACTCGACGCTAGACAAAAAAAAAAATACGATAATAAAGTATTTCTTTTTTTTTAAATTGATTTAATTTGACGTGCCTAATACATAGAAAATTACAAGAATCTGAAAAACTGTTAGACCATTTTTCAAGTTTTTGAACATATTTTACCTCTAGCATCCTTCTCATAGCCCCGATTTTATTCCTAACGACTTGGTACACCCTTTTTTGTATGCCTCAAATAAATCTGATTATAAATAATTAAAGTGATATAGTTGAATCTAATAATAAAGTTAATAACACTGTTCTAGTGCAACGTAAGTGATTATTATGTAAATATCTAGAATTAAGTACTAGTTTGCTATTTGTCTTCCGATCTTTTTGCCTTTTGGCCACTCATTATAGATGTCAAGAAAATATTCGTTTGATTTTACCGCAATGAAAATAGAACAAAACATTATAATGCCATGGAAATTATATAATTGAACTCAATTTATGCTTAAATATGGAAAAGAAAAATAAACTAATGAAATCTGAATAGACTCAACACAAAATTAACTTGAACTTGGAAATTTAGAAAACATATCAACATGAAAAATCTTACAAACTCAAAAATATAAATATTAAGCTAAATTTTCAACTAGACTCTTTCAAAGGATGAATACAAGAACTCAAAAATTGTTTTTTCCCAAAAAATAAATATAATTTTTTTGTTCCAGAAGACGTGAGCCACACCTTTGGACCGCTAGACGGAAGTATATACGCAACTATCGCGAAAAAACCGGAATTGTCACCGGGTGCAGTCTCTAGTCCATTGACAGTGTCGATGGACAGTGGCATATCTTCAGCAGGTGAGTTTTTACATTGAAAAAACCATTTCTGAAGGTGTCACAAATAGTACCTAATTATTCCCAAGAAATCAGTGGGTAGAATGCATCTTATTGTATTTATTTAAAAGATGATCTCACCTTGAAACTGGTCATAGTGTAACAACCAAATAATGTTGGCGTCTGAATTACCAAATTCTTGATACTACAGTTAATAGTGGGCGATATTTATGTTTGAACTAACTCAAAAATGATTTAGGTTAAACTCTACTACACCCTGTATATTATCAAAGTGGTTCCTTCCAAGTAGAACAAATTAACGAAAGAAAACAAAGTTTCAAGAACAGACTTCCAAAAATGGTTAGTCGTGTAATTTGAAGAAAAAATCCGACTCGATCTAGACCTACCAAATGCGTATAACCTTACGTCTGGCCTTGTAAGGTTGGACACAAAGCAAAAGCAAACAATCATACAGTGTCAATCATTTTGTTTATGTCAAATCGATCGAATGTTTAATTAAATTAATAGCAATAAAAATGGGTTATAAAAAGACTTTGATAAATCCAACTTTAACGACCCTGTATACTAAAGTTCAAGAGATTTTGTTTCCAGTGTTATCAAAAAACACGCACGTCTATGCTAGAATTTTTTTTTTCAAATACCTACACTAAAAAAAAGGTAAACAAAAACATAAAATTACGTAAAACACGCTCCAACCTTAACCATAACCTCAAATTTTTCACCGCGTTTTGTTTCACAGGACACAATCCGCAAAACGCCAACACCACCGCCTCTTCTGGTAGTCCCCCACCTACCGCCCAAGCTTCCCCCCTTACTCCGGAAGATCAACATCGCGAACTCGACGAACTGCTTAGCGACATGATGCTGACGGTCCAGTCGATTCCTGACTTAAAACCATCGCCGAACGCTACCAGCAACGGCCGAGAAGAAGATTTCTGTTTTATCGACGACGAAGACGAAAAGAGCATTCCGTACCACGCAAGGCAAACCAGTCAGCCCTTTAGGTAAAGAATTAAAAAAAAAAATTTGAAATTTCCTCAACTGTTTGTGTTTTTTGGCAGTTACGGCATCAACGCCACAATGATCAGCGAATCCAAACGACTGGCTAGTCCTTCTCTAGTACGAAAAGTTAGCGGAAAAGGCAACACGTTAGGAAACGAAAGAATCTACAAGAATTCCATCAGTAGTGATAGCACCTACAAAAGTTCACCAGGAAGTGACAACAGCACTTACAAAAGTTCTATAAGTAGTGATGGTACGCTACGTAAAGTCCAAGCACAAGTTTATCCAGAATTCGGCAACAAAGCAAACAGCTATTCCAAGGAAAATGCACTTGAACCAATCAAGAGAGATTTTAGAGAAGAATATTATAGGGAAGACGTAAGAAGGTACGACCCATTAAAACGAAGCTTAACCGAAGGTACGATAAGGAGAAGCCCCGAAAAAACTGATCAACATTCACAATCCATGGTGACAAGTCCGTATTCAGATGCAGAAAGTTTATCGCCTCCTGGTGCTTTTAGAAATACTACAAAGTCTCCGGAATTCCATGAATCGTAAGTAATTATTACTAAATCAAATATTTTTCTTCTTAATAAAAAAAAATCCACCAAATATGGCAGATAAAGCTTGACCGTATTAATCTCTTTCTCTTCCAAACTGGGCATAGAAAATCTACCGAGAGAATGCGGATGGTTACCTTTAATGGTATAATAAAATTATTCAACTTAGATTTTTATTTCGGATGGAAAATAATCGTTTTTTTAGATACATCCTGTATGTTTACTAGCTGGAAGGTGATTACATTCGATTATCTATACAAAATAAACATCCACCTACCTAATTCTATCAATATCAATAATAAAGTCACCCAATAAGGTCTGAACCAATTCAATCTAATAGCTGAGAAATTAAAATCGAATTACAAAATGTAGGTATTGGAATATAATAGGAAAATTATAAGGTTGGGTTGATGGAAATTAGGGTCACAAATATATACAGCGTGTATAAAAATTTTTTATAAAAATAGTCTTCAATGAACAGTTGCGTATATACATTTTTAAAATATTCCTATTTTCACTGTGCCCACTCAAAAATTCACACAACTATATATCTACAGAAACGTAAACATGGCAACCTCAAGGCTGCACAAAAAAATTTGTTATTTTTAGAATAAATGTTTACACACTGTAAAAATACCAACTGTTATAAGAATTCCAAAAGAGTCAACTCTTTTATTATCTTTGGTAAATTCGTACCCAATTTTCATGAAACAACAACCTGTGTTTGTCCTTCAGAAAAACAAAAGAACAAGAGAAAATACGTACATTTCATTGAATACCTACTGCCGATTACGGAGAAGATGAAATCCTGTACGTTGGCCACGTCATAGTCTACTAATTGATTATAGTTCAAGACAAAAGAAATTTTTTTCCCATGTGAAAACATCTGTCAAATTGTCTTTTACTAACTCTTTCTATGCCTCCCAATTCTCTAATATTTTGTTGGAAAGTTGACATCGCCATAACAACTAAGAAAGTTCTCCATTTTAGACCGATCCCATAGTAAACCTACCATTTTTGGCATTCCTATACTTGGACATTTATTTTTACAAAGAAACATCCTGTATACAGGGTTATTCATAAGTAATGGATAATATTGCAAGGAGCCAACCAAGTATTACATAAGCAGATTTACTACAATTATGTACCCCCCATTTGTCAAAAAAAGTAATTAAAGCTCTTACCCCCCTTCCAATACTACAAGTATAAAGCAACGACCCCCCAATAGTGCAATATTTTTTGGCTTGTTTATCAGGAAGAAGCGACCTTCATATATTCTCATTTTTGTCATACGCATACGGTTACAATTTGGCCCATATTTTTATAGATTCTACTTTAAAACAAAATTGTAGGCAATTAGAAGATATTTTTGGACCGGTAATTGACTGACTCATATTTATTATACCGTCAAACATTTAATTGCTTTCAAGATGAGTTTTATTAGTTTACTAGAACCACGATAAGCTTAATATATTTATACGAAGCCGAACATTTTAAATCATACCATACAGAATTATATAAGATTCTAAAAACAAGTTTAAAATATATTTAGGACGTATTTGGGGATTGTTATCCCAATAAAGTATTAAATATAGTTTATAGTCCAGGGTCGATAATTTTTAAAACCAAAAAAAATCATAATAGGATGAAACCCATTAGAAAAGGAGGGGAATATGATAAAAATGGAAGGAAAAATAATTTACGGGCGATCTGAGGTTGGGAAGGGGATGGGGGTGAGTTTTTAAGGGTAAAAAACGGTTTTTCTCGATTTCCAGCAAAACTAAAAGTCCTATCGAAAAAAGTCAAATGGAAAAGTTGTAGATAATAAAAAGATCTAAATTTTGTATTTACACTTTTTTCACATAACCTGAAAATTTATGTGAAAAATTCAAAAAACCAAGTTTTTGGTTTTTTATTTTTATCTTTTACAAAAATTTTTTTTTTTAACGAAATTTTGTGAAAACTTACCTTTTTATGTCCCAAATACGCTGTAATTTATTTAATTAAAAATATTTATTTTTTCACCTTATTTTGAATTAATATCGAAAAAACACCCTAATTTTCAATCGAAAATTCACCCGTCAAAATATCAGCTTTTTTCAAAAAGTTGGTGTGGTTTCTGTTCGTTGAAATCTCTACTTTCCGATGGTAAAAAAAAAATATATGTTACTATGGTAAATCTTCTCAGAAAACGCAAAAATTAAAAAAACTCGAATCCGTTTTTTGAATCATTATGTAAAATTTTGAGCAATTTATTAAAATTTACACTTTAATTACTAGAAAAACGTAAGATTATAACATGAAATCTTACATTTTCCTAGATTATAACAAGAAATCTTACATTTTCCTAGTAATTAATGTGAAAATTTTAATAAATTGCTCAAAATTATACATAATGATTCAAAAAACGGATTCGAGTTTTTTTAATTTTTGCGTTTTCTGAGAAGATTTACCATAGTAACATATATTTTTTTTTTACCATCGGAAAGTAGAGATTTCAACGAACAGAAACCACACCAACTTTTTGAAAAAAGCTGATATTTTGACGGGTGAATTTTCGATTGAAAATTAGGGTGTTTTTTCGATATTAATTCAAAATAAGGTGAAAAAATAAATATTTTTAATTAAATAAATTACAGCGTATTTGGGACATAAAAAGGTAAGTTTTCACAAAATTTCGTTAAAAAAAAAAAATTTTGTAAAAGATAAAAATAAAAAACCAAAAACTTGGTTTTTTGAATTTTTCACATAAATTTTAAGGTTATGTGAAAAAAGTGTAAATACAAAAGTTTTAGATCTTTTTATTATCTACAACTTTTCCATTTGACTTTTTTCGATAGGACTTTTAGTTTTGCTGGAAATCGAGAAAAACCGTTTTTTACCCTTAAAAACTCACCCCCATCCCCTTCCCAACCTCAGATCGCCCGTAAATTATTTTTCCTTTCATTTTTATCATATTTCCCTCCTTTTCTAATGGGTTTCATTCTATTATAATTTTTTTTCACTTTTCATTATTTTTAAAGGCTTCTACCCTGGACTATTACTCCAGATTTTATATAAGGAAAATTCCTGGCACATGTTCTAATATTCATATTATTGTACGATTAGATAAGTGGGAGTCTATAGAAAACTCGACAAAACTCGGCTACGGGTGGGTAGGGTGTGTTAATGGCAATTTTCTAATTATAGTGGGCGAGATAACTATTGAATTTGACCAATTTTTATCTACTGTAATTGACCAAGGAATATACAGGATGATACAAAGACACATGCAAAAGTTGACGTGTTTTTCAATATAATAAAAAATACATCATGTTAATCTACCTAATAAAATTTAATGTTTTTCCTGTTTACGAAAATATCCAAACAGTTCAACAAATTACTTTTAAAAGCTCGAAAGAAATATTCGGTTGGCGTTAAAATAGAACAAATTTATGTACAAGGCACGTACAAAATATTTTCAGATACACGAACGGTTCGAATCTAACATGGCTACAACGCCAACAACAAAAACTGAAAGAACGCAGGGAAATTATTTTAAAAGAAGAACGACAACCTCACGAAACTAGGTTTCTATCCGAGCTGAGAAGTGTTCAATCCAGACACATGCGTCCAACTGCAAGTCATCGTCTTGATGGTAAGATTGTGGAAAGTGTTTTTTTTTCTTCGAGTGGTGGTAACTTTTTAATTTTAGGTTATACAAGCGACACCACAGCTTTTGCAGACGACGACGAGGATTACACGATACCTTTACATATCAATACCATGTCGAAAAATGGTACTTCTACTCCGGGTTCTACTAGTACTTACAGTACTTTAAAATCCACTTACAGTACCAGCGTGAAAAACGAAAGACCTTTTGTTAGTATCAAAAAAGCCCACGAAAGATATACCCAGGTATGAAAATCGGCATTACTAATTATTCATTTTCTAACCCTCATTTTTACACCTAATTTCTAGAACGGCACCCAGACTCCGGCACAAATTCTAGCAGCTAACCCCTTGGGTCAAATAATCCGACCTTCTTCGAGAAACGCCTCTGATGGCGGTTTATTATCTCTAGCAGAAAAGCAGCAGTACAAAAACTACAATCAACAACAAACGGTGGGTATTGACAGTGAAAGTGACAGTTCGCCGACAACAGAGGATAGGTTACCTAGGCCGGCCAGCGACGGAAAGTCGTCCATAAACCGAACACTGTCCGCTAATCGAAAATCACCCAATAAACGAAGCAACAGCGGACAGTCTTCGGAGGAAAAAGTGGACGACAGACCGCCTTTGGACGGCGACAGGCTCGAAGCGCTCAACGATTTGATCGCTAACTTGTCCAGTGGCTCTGACAAATCTAACGACAGTCCTAATAACACTGCACCAGCATGGCAGGTACTAACCTTGGTTTCCATTTTATTTTTGCTTGCTTCGTTCGTATTTGTGGTGAAAATCTGGTTGTCGACTGAAACCCTAAAGCTTATTGGCTACATAATGCATGTTTGTTAAAGCTTTGTCGTTGTTTACTTTCTTAATTTCATGCAATAATGTAATTTTGAAATTTCAGTTTCAACGAGAAGAGTCAATTCAATCTTGGAGATCACAAACTGGCACCGAAGTAGATTCGAGTCCGTCTCATAACTCGTCTCCTAGACCTCAAACTCCCGCTTTCCCGGTTCACGCAAGAACTCCTTATACAAACGCTTCAACGCCAACTGTACAATTTGACATACCTTCCGAACGACTTCCACCAAAAAGTCCTACTACCCAGCGGTGAGTACAAAAAAATCGACATACAGATTGCGAAAATCCTTACGGAACCCTCACCTCGGATTACACAAGTATGACAAGGATATATGAAAGAGAAAGAAAGAATAAGGGGTGTATACTTGTTTCCCGAGGGTGGCAGTTTAAATGTGAATTTTCTTTGTAGAAGACAATGTTGCCCGATGAAAGTGTTAAACAGCGGTTAAAGTAGAGGGGCAATCAACATTCGGCTATTCGCTGCTGAAATTAAGACCACGTCCTGATGACCGCGCATAATTTTATTATTCTTTCTCTCTCTCTTTCAGCTGTTTTTCTGTCGCACTTGTATAATCCGGCACACTTGCATAAGGATTTTCGCAATCTGTATAAGTATCCATTATAAGGATTAATATAAAGAAAAACGATAAAAAATTTCTCTAAAAGTAAATTCAAAAAAATGTTATGTTTATAGACGTTTGAGTTTTCCGTCTTCATCGCTTAAAAACAATTTGAAGTGGTCCCTTTCTCCAGAAAGGTAAAGTAATAATTTTCTCTACTACGCACAGCATGATCACTTGGTGTTACACGAATATTTGATTCACTGCACTTTTTTAAAATCACCGAAATATCGTTTTATAAATCAACATTTGAGTGGCTTGAAAAGCACCAGCATGCTGCATATTTGGATACATCAAACAAAATTTAATGCAGAAAATTCAGAAATCAAGTTTTTGACGTCTATTTAAACATTATTTTGCCTCGCCTTGTATTTACTAATAATTATTACCTAAATCACTGAAAATGAAAAACTGCATTTCCAATTTTTTTTAAAGAAAGGACCGACCGACTTCACCTTCAGATCTAACAAACGGATCGAGTACAGAATATTCACACACAATAACCAATCGCAGCGTTTCAGCTACACCAACTTCAGGTTTCAGAGAAGACAACTATCAACACAGTCCTAAAAGTCCCAGTTACAACGGCTCTTCCTCACCTACCGTATACTACGGCACCTCCAGAAGAAGTTCAACAACTTCTAATAACGAATCACCACATGAAGTATCTGCAGCTAATGTCAAATTCGTTAGAGATACCTCAAAGTTTTGGTACAAACCTTCCATAACCAGAGAACAAGGTGAGAGAACACCCTATATATTAAAAGTATAAACTTACATTTTAATCTTCCTCGGCCAAAAACTTTCCATCCCAATACCATTTCCATTCACCATCCAGCGAATCTGTAAAAGAAAGGAAACATTGTTGAAAATTAATAAATATTTATATGTTTCAGCTATTGTCATGCTGCGGGACCAGCAGCCTGGAACGTTCGTCGTTAGAGATTCCAATTCCTTTCCCGGAGCCTTCGGCTTGGCCTTGAGAGTGGCTACGATTCCTTCTAACGTTCAAACTAAAAGCGGTTCATTCGACGATCTAATCAGACATTTTCTTATAGAACCCACCAGTAGAGGTGTAAGGTTGAAGGGTTGTCAAAACGAACCAGTCTTTAGCTCGCTGTCGGCTTTAATTTATCAACATTCTATAATGCAGATGGCGTTACCTTGCAGGTTGATTCTTCCACAAGACGATTTAAGATTTTCCGATCAAAACGGTGTTCAACAACAGTCTTTATTTACACAAGGAGCGGCTTGTAACGTTTTGTATTTATCAACTATAGATATGGAATCTTTGACAGGACGTGAGGCTATTAAAAAAGCTGTAATGCAGTTGTTTCAAAAAAATCCTCTTCCCGAAACGGCAGTGGTACACTTTAAGGTCAACGATCAAGGTGTTACCTTGACGGATAACAAGAGAAAATTATTCTTCAGGAAGCATTATCCTGTGAATACAGTTTCTTATTGTGGGGTAGATCCTGAAGAGCATCGTTGGTTGGTGAATGCTGAAGATACCGGTGCTGCTAAGAGCTCGAAGTAAATATAAATAATTATTTTTTTGTTTTATTTGATTTTTTATTTTTTGTTTGTTTCAGTCGAATTTTTGGGTTCGTAGCTCGAAAACAAAACGTCAGCAATCCCGATAACCAGTGCCATCTGTTCGCTGAATTAGAACCCGAACAACCAGCGACAGCTATTGTAAATTTCTTGAATAAAGTACTGACATCTAGCGGCGTCAAATCGAATATCGTTTAATTCCAATTGTAACCGGAAGATGCCGATTTGTTACATCACAAATTCGAGGTGTCACAAAAACTTCTAATGCCTAGTCTATTTTTATTTAATATGATATAAAAAATTTTTTCGGAATTATTATTTCCGAAATTTATTGTGTATGTATATAAATATATATTTTAAATAACACTAAGTGTAATAAGCATGTCTATCAATTTTTTTTTGTATATCTTCTTGTACTAAATTTATCATAGAATAATCTAGTCAATCCCAGTGGAGTACCTTCTAGGTATATTATATTTGAGAAATATTTTTTTAAGTAAAAAAACTTTTAATTCACTCAAGATTTTTCTATGGTAGATTTATTTTATTTTGTGTAATTTGGTTATGTGAAGTGCTTTAAATATTTGAAATATTAGGCCACGTTCACGGATATATTTTATTGAATTTCCTGAAAAATTAAATTAAAAACAAACGATTCTGCTGTACCTTATTGTTAGTGGTTTTGTTATGAAATATTAACAAAAATTCATAGATTGACTGAGGGAGAATACAACAACAGTGTATGCTAGGCTTTACTTCTTGTTGTTGTGTATTCTTTGGTGTGCCGAGGTAACAGTAGAGTCTGTAAAAGTGACCCACCAAATGGTAATCGACATAATATATTGTTGAGTGGGTCTACAAGTTTTACTTTTACTTTGGACATTTATATTTTGGTGCAACAATATTTTTTCCACCACACTTTTCGTGTTTTCGAAAAAGGAAACTAATTTTAAAAACGCGAAAAGTGATTTAAAAAAATATTGTTATGCTAATTATTTATTTTTATTAATTTTTATGCTTTTTTGTTTAATTCATCTAAACGAGGTAGACATTTACCTCCTTTCAAACACTAACATTGTCATATTTACAAATATAGCAATCAGGGTAAAACGTTCTGTAGATTACATTTTAATATTTTAAATTAACTAAAAGAATCTCCAATCATCCAATGTTTATTAACCACTTCCCACCCTCCCAATAAATATTTAAATAAAATCACTTGTCCTAGGGGAGTCGTGATTTTATCTATTTATTTTCATATTTTTGCCAAATCAACAAGTTTTCGTAGAAAAGGAAACATTATCGATAAAATTTGAAGCACTCGCGGGTGGGGAGTTGATAAATTATATTATATCTCTTGTATTTGTTTTAATTATCAATTTTTGATTTTTTTATTCATAAATAGTACAAAAAAAAATAGTCTTTATCTGCTTAAAAGTGTCAACAATCAAAAAATGTTAATATCAAATGAAAAAAAAAAAACTGTTATAATAGATATATAATGGTGTATCTAGAGAAATTCTATTGAAAATATAAATACTAATAAATTATTGTGTAGTTTTATTTCCACAAATAATAATAATAGTCGGATTACAGGAGTTCAGTTTAAGGTTAGTAGTTTTTTCTGACAAGAATGACAGTTAAGGTCTACTGTTCAAAACATTAAGTAGATGTTTTTTATCATTGCGAACATCTAGATTGCTTTATTAAAATAATAGCGTATATCTTGAAATTTAAAACTCTTGGCACTATTTCTGTTATTCAGTCATTAGTTATATCAAATGTTGTTTTTGTTGATATTCGTTTGTGTGTCCATTTTCGATTAGATTTTGTAGCATTTTTAATTACTTTCTCCACTGATATTTGACCACACTGACTTTAAACTGAACTGATCAATTGAAAGGGGTAAATTTAAAATATAAACTAGATTCGAGTCAGCTAGATGCTAGAAGTTATTCTTTATAGGTATACACACACTACCATCTAGTGCCTGTCATACTGACGAATGAATTTTTTATATAAAAATGACAAAATATCAATACACAAAATGATAAATTTTTTCTATGAACTAATTGATTTATCAGATGTCTGATTTTGATTTTCTATTTTAATTGATTAACTGGGTTAAGAATTCAATTAATAATGTTTTCGTAGATAAAATTTGATATAAACACGATTATGCACTTAAAATATTGTTTTTACAAAATCAGAAATTCTTGAATATAAATTTGACATTGACTGAACATTAAAAAGTTATCAAGTAATAAATCAATTTGAAAATATTCAATTGCAAGCAAAGCTTTCGAATAAGCAGGAAATTATACAGGGCGTCCCAGGAGTTCGTACCAAAAACTTAGGAGGTGATAACGAACTATAGGGCCAACAAATTGAGCCATTCCATATCATCCTTAGAAAAAAATCTGAGATCTTTAAAACTATTTTAATAAAGAAGTAGAGAACTTATGTAATAATGATAAATATAAATGAAAAATAAATAAGTTTCACCTCAGTGGTGAATCGAACCGTCATACTTCATACTTTTTTAATTTCTCGTATCTCTAACTTGTTGGCTATATGTCCCAAACACAGTGTACCTATATAATTTTGATCATTTTGTTTTTAAAATTCAGTATTTTTTCTAATGACTGCATATTACTAGGTAATCGATTTATTTAGACATGCCTCATATTTCCACCGACATATACTTTAGATAAGCATTTCAACAATGGTAATCAATGATTGATTTTTCTTTTAATTAATACCGACTATCTTTAAAAGATATACATGATGTATAATCAAAAAAAATTCCAATATTTTAAAGTATCTAGATAAAATTAAGTCTTAAGTCTTTTAAACAATATTAAGTAGAAAAGATAGTAGAAAATTGCTCATATATAAATCTAGTTACCGCCATTCAAAAATCACATTTGTGCGAAAATCTTCGAGAATATGAAACTGTTCCTATTTGTAGCTTTCCTTGCTGTTGTGGTAAGTATCTTACTTGAATAATATCCAAAGTATTTTTTGAACCCATCATATATATTTATTTCACAGTAAATATTTCTATATTATTGAAAAATTTTATCATAAGTGTATATGCAATTCTCTTCAGTGAAAATGGGACAACCTTGATTAAACATTTTGATTCAATAGAATAGATTAGATAAATATAGAAAAAAAACATATAAAACTATGAAAAAAATTGCGATTAAATGAAATAGTAGGTATTACAAAATGAAATTCCTAATAGTTATTTTGTGTTTTGGATTGGTGGTAAGTTACCCTTTTGTTATATGTTTGTAAAAGACAAGATTAAGACCCAATTTAAACAAGCAGATTAATACGAAATCTTATACAGGGTGTTTTCAAATGACACTTACAACGTTTGCAGGTAAAATTGGACAGAATGATATAAGGATTAAGGGGTCCAACTCATTTATTTTTCGAAATACTGGGTGTTGAAGTAATAAAAATTTAAATGTTTTTATTTGATAACTTTAAAATGGATAAATAAATTGATTTGATTTTTGGCAAGTTGTTTTTAAATGTGAAAAGGCATATTTTCATAAAAAAACATTTGTAAATTCTTGATCCAGTGGTGTACATTTGGAAAAATATGTCACTTTTCTCTTCCCATTTTTCACGCCACTGGCTTTTGTGGCTATTTTCAATTAATTTTGTATTCCTTAATGTTTTTCGCGTAGAAAACGCAAAACCTCTACATATCAAAAAATTTGTAGTTTTCAAGGTATTTAATGTTTTCATAAAGTTTGCAACATCATTTTCAATAATGAAAGCACAAGTTTGGACAAATATTTTTGAGAGTCTTCTCACATTGTTTAAGATTCATTGCTGCTTCACAAATTAGTTTCTCATTCCTTTTTTTATTAAAAAATTAGGTTGCAGACTTCATGAAAACATTAAATATCTTGAAAACTACAAATTTTTTTATATGTAAAGGTTATGTGTTTTTTACGTGAAAAACATTAAGGAATACAAAAATAATTGAAAATAGCTACAAGTGCCAGTGACGTAGAAAATGGGAAGAGAAAAGTGACATATTTTTCCAAATGTACACCACTGGATCAAGAATTGACAAATGTTTTTTCATCAAAATATGCCTTTTCACATTTAAAAACAACCTGCCAGCACCCTGTATTTCGAAAAGTAAATGAACTGAACATCATTCTGTCCAATTTTACGAAAGGTATTTACATGCAAACGTTGTAAGGTTCATTTGAAAAAAGCCTGAATAGATCTCCTTTTTTTTTCAAATTGAACTATATTTTTTCTAGGCATGTCACCCAACAGACAGGGTAAGACAACTTCTTGCCGATTTGGAAGATAAAGATACCGATACGCTACGTGATGAAACCGAAGAATTGATCCAAACAACTGAAACTGAAATGAAACTGTTGAGAAACTTGGTAGAAACTAGCATATCCCAATCGATATCCAAAATTACCGACAATCTCGATATCATTTTAGGTATGTGGTTTGTGTATTAAAATTTTAATCCTACGAATATCCAACAGCACGCCACTGTCGTTGGGAGGCGTATGCTGCGGTTATTTTTGTTTCGGAACGAAATAATCTGCTCAAATGTTGAAATGCTACGAATTGATTTGCTTTTACACTATTTTTTATACCTTTTAGATTATTCTGTAAAGAGATCATCTGAATTGACATCATATTTATCCAAAAAAGTAAAAACTGAATCGCAAGATTACGCTTCAGACGCTTCAACAGCATGTCTCACCCTTATGGATTTGTTAACAGAACTTCCAACACCCTTCGAAGACCGAATCAAGGTAATAAAGATGAAAAAGCATAACGTAACGAACCATGCAATTTACACAAGTACAACAAAGAGAAAGAATAATTGGGCGTGGTTGCTGTCGCTGCTGCCAGAAGCGCAGATACCACGCCCAATTATTCTTTCTCTCTCTTTCAAGCTGTTTTTTCATATTTCCTTGTCATACTTATGTAAATTGCATGGTTCGATAAGCTTTTTCGCAATTAATTGAAAAATTCATTTTTTTTTCTCAGCTGACTTTGGTAACCGCAACCCGCATAGGTAACGAAACGGTTCGTAACGACGTCAACTTGATGGACAACAAATTCTTACTATTGGACGATCTATCTAAAGCATTAGAAGCTTGCGGAGACGACTATGAATGTGTCGTTAAAATATCTGAAGAAGCCGTGGAATACAATAACGAATTTATTAATAGTTTCAATGACATTTTGATAAATATCGTGCAGGTACCGCAGAAAATCCTTAACCAAGCTAAAACCGATGCTGAATCGACCGTATTCAATAACGAGGATTATGCTTGCAAAACCGCCAATATTATGTCGACATGTCTCGGCACTTTCGATAAGCAAAAACATGATGATGGTACTACAACAAGAGCACCAACTACAACAACACTTTCCACTTCAACTGCAACAGCTACCACAAGTGCACACACTACAACAGAATCACCAGATAGTTATTGTTCTCACGAAAAATTCGACCCAGACGTCAGCTCTTAATTTTTTTCAATACTTTAAAAAATTTTGTTGTGTAACTTCTTTTATAACCTTTACATAAAATTTGTATAATAAATTCAATTAACAATACCTTTAAAACTATGAATATAATTTAAAAAAAAAAAAAAAACGAAAAAAAGCCAAAGACAACATCTAAACTACAATCTAACAATGGAAATGTTATGTAGAAAATATTTGAGGTTATACACAATACACAATATATTCGACAAAAAAGCATTTAGTTTTCACTCTAATTTGAAAATTCTTTTTTACGGATTCACTTAGCAATTACCTACATATTTATAACTCTGATTTTCCCACATACGTACATTTTTTCCTCTATTTCTCTAAATAGAACAATATCCAATACCATTCGTATCAAGCACGTGAAGATTTTCTTCTTAAAACGTAAATATACGATAGACGAAAAACTTATTCAATGCCTATTATGTGATTATTGTGAAATTAATAGAAAACTTGAATTCCAAGCCTGCTACAACCCTGCATTGTTTATATAACGAGAAAAGTTTTCAAGGAAACCTTTGAAAACCCCTTTTGTCCAAGCCAACTAATTGACTTAAAACCTCCGACGAACTACTAACATAATTCAAGTTCCTGTTGAAATGGAACAGTGGTTGAAAAGTAGATACGACATTTTTCACTATAAAAATAAATCTTTTAAAATAACAAACACCATTAAAACATTATTTAAAACCAACAACAGCGATATACAAAGTAACCTCATAGATGATGGTCAAGTAATAAAAGTTGAAAAATATAATAATAATTGTGAGAAAAAAGAAGAAAATATTTGGAGAAGGATGAGTTTGCAGGGCTACAAAGAGAGGAAGCAAAAGAAACAGGAAGAGCAGAAGAAACCAGTGATTGCAGCAGTTTTACGAACTTATGATAAAAAGCATACAGAGAGAAGAGAGAATTCTTTATGGCTTTGAAAATTTCTATAAGCTTGATATTTACTACTTGTTACAATAAATTAAGTACCTCAATTTCAAATATTATAATTTTTCATAGTGTTTAACATAAATGGTAGCAAATTTACTACCAAGAAGCAGATATTAAATCTAATAAGATTGGACAGTTTTTGGTAAAACAAGAAAGGAACACAGAAAGGCAAAATGCCAAATATTTTTCTATAGTAGAAAATATCAGAAGCATAAAGGATGGTAAAGTCTGAGTTAATGCAAATCAGAAAACAAATTTATAGTTATCGGAAAGAAAATTCTCATTGCCTCATATTGCCTCTTCATATTATATAAGTCAGTAAATATTCTACTATATTACCAGCAACAAGAATTTATTTAGTCCCTTTATAGTCCAAGATATGAATAATGTTTCAGCTAAATATAAAACGATGAAATATACATTGTATCTATAAAATTGATCTATTTCAAAATATAAATATATTTTAAAAAACTTTGCTAGTAAAAGCAGATTTCAATTTCTTAGTATTACAGTTGAAAACAAAACTCTTTTAAAGAAAATTCCTACCAAAGGAATAGAAAACTTGAACCTCTTGTATCAAAACAATAACCAACTAAAGGAAATTATAAAATTATCCATGAAATGTAAAATTAAATACAGATAGACCCAAGTTTATCCTAGAGAAAATGAATTATGACAGCTTCTCAGGACTGAAGAAAATTTAATAAACCTATTTTCCATATTAGGCCAGTTCAACTACCTAACAACTTGTTATATGAATATAATTTCTGTACTCAAAAACCATAGGAATCATATTTTACCCTACGTATACTTAGAAAATGCTGATATTGGAGAAAAAGAAGCAATTTCTGGTGTCTGAATGGAAGAAGTCAGTACCAGTTAATGTTCACAACAATAAATATAAATATCTACACTTCCCTACATATACTTGATAATATTTTGTTAGTAAAGTTCAAGTAGGTACTGTCTCTACACATGTAAACTTGTCATTCACTTTCTAAGCGCTTTCAATTGATGCTAATCAAAGTAACTATTAATCGAAACAATATCAAACCACATTATTCAATAAAAAAACTTTCACCATGTCCCTAGCACTACCTTTACACAATTGTATGCAAGTGGATTCTTAAAAATATGTAACAAATATTTAAAAAAATTGTCAGCATTAATTTTTCCAATTCCATATATACAAATACTTATCTAATTTGGACAGAGTGAAAACAACTAATATTTTCTTGAATATTATATACACACATATTATACGATTATATGAAAATACCAACAACTATAACATAGTAAAGCAAGTATGCCAGGTAAGTACCTATGTAGTATGTAAATCCTGGAAACAACATATAATCACAGTCACAACTTATTAATTCCATTGAAATATGATAATAAGTCATAAGAATAACAAAAATATATATCAATTAAATACAGCAGACTTACCAATTGACACAGAAGAACAAAGCTTGGGTTCAAGAACAGCTAACGCCATTTTGTGAATCCAACAACCATAAGCAACACTTTAATACACTCGCGAAATACTGATACTCAGAGAAATGTTTGTACGCGGATATTTATCTTTCGACAATTAATCACGTTAAATTTATATTTTAGAAGAATAATTTAACTTAGATAAAATAGAATAATCTAGACGTTACGCATTACGTCTAGGCATACGCGACGATGATTCAAATCACAGCACAACGCGGCCTCTACAAGAGAGTGACGGAAGTACGTAGGTATCGACCGGAAACGGAAAATAGTTCAACTATTAAAATAGAGAGTGTCAGATTTGTAGTTGAATAGGGGAAACACGAGTAAATTATTTAACAATAAAATTTAAAAATTATTATTCTTTTTATTGAAATATCAACATCCGGCCTATTCTCAACCACTAAATCCAACACTTCAAATAGTCTTGAATTTCCAGAATTATTTCTTGACAGTTTTTAGCATCACAAAATTATTATTGGCAAGATAATTTGATGGTTTTATATTGGAAAAACGTTCTTTGAATATTAAATATTTCTTGCTCTTTCTAATAAGCGATCCTTAGCTTATAAAAGGAAGAGATAGAGGTGGTTAATCGCATAGTTCGATGGTGCCAGTGAACGAAAGGAGTTAGAGGTAAGTTATATAGTAGAAGTTGCATAAACATAAAGTAAATGGCAAACAGAAGTGATTTTAAAATGTGTGTGTTAGGAATAACAGCTCATTTTTTTATAGGTATGGTTTTAAGAACATTTTGTACAGCTATATTTTTAATCTCGAGCATCTACCTTCTGTTTTCTCATAAATTAAACGTGTCCTCAGCAACCACAAGCCAAGATGCTCGCAATACACGTACATCTCGACCCATCAATATTGGCAGGTACTCTAGGTACCCCCAATACGCCAATATTAAAGCAGAACCGTTTTTAATAAGTGATTTTATAGGTAAGATTTTGTTAGCGTACAAGATATTTAATATAATTATTGCCTATTTGTTCAGTGGACGACGATGACTTTCTGGAATTTCCAAAACGTCAAAGCTCAGATGACTACGGTCATCTTAAATTTGGAAGGAGAAATGGCGAAGAGATTTCGGATGATTACGGACACATGAGGTTCGGAAGAAGTGGTGCTTATCGAAAATGACCTATGCTTATCACATTTAGAAGTTCTTGTCGTGACCATATACATTAAGAAAAATTAATTGTTACATTTTATAATAAGGAGGCTGGAAAATAAATTTTTGCAAATCGATAATTGTTATATTATTGAAATGTTAGATATTTAGGCAACTCCGCATACAGGTGCGCTAGTTACCCCTATCAAATGCAAGAAACTTCCAGAAACTTTTGACAGATTCAAATGAAACAACAGCAATATCCGTTTATTACCAATATAAAGAATTAAAATGAAAATTTAATTTAAAAAGTAGGCGGTGTATGACAGGTTATTGACTATTATTGGCATTGGTAGAACTGATTGTTTTCGCCAACATGGATAACCATTTTGACGATAATTTGAAAAATTTAAATCAAAGATTTCAACATGAAGATGTTTCTTTCGATTCTTTTGATATGGAAAAATGCCTGAGAGAATTTAAGACGGAGCTTTACATAAAAAGGGTAAGTAGAAAAACTATTTCCATTATTGAATAGGTACCTATTATGTTTTAATATTTCAGGATCAGGTTAAACAATTAAGATCGGACCTAGAAATTGCTACGGAAGAAATCGTGGAATTGAAAAAAGCTCTGGATATTAGCACTAAAGCATTAGACGAGAAAAATTTCAATCTAAATATAATTTCGAAGAAATTTCGATCAACAGAAGATGATCTCTTAAGAAAACTCGATTCTCTAAATACCATTCAAATGCAGCACAAATTAGTGGTATGTAGTTTAATATTTTTATATATTAGGTAGGTGTACATGATACGTTTTATTAGGTAGCTGAGATAGATAATATGAAGGAACGTTTACAAAAAAACGAAACTGAAAAAATCGATTTATCGAGAAAATTGGAAGTTTTCGAAACAAAGCAAAGACAAAGTTTTATATATCATAACCAAATTTTGAAGCGAGAAAGCAATTTGAAAAGCACTATCGAAGAAGTTGAAGAGTGAGTTTTTGTCATTTTTAGGTTATGTTATTAAATTATTATATTTACATTTGTATCTTGATTGCTAAATGATTATTAATAATAGAATGGTGAAAAAACTTAGTTTCGAACAAAACGAAGTATCGGAAATGGCGAAAAAAACGAAAATAGCCGAGGAATCTTTAGCTAAATGCCAACAATTAACCAGCAGTTATGAGAATTTAAAAAAAGAAAAGGATCATTTTGAAGAACTCTACGTAAAAACCAACGGTATAAAACCTGAAATTGTAGAAAAAATATGCCTTATATACACTTTTTCAGCTAAATACGAAATGTTGGAACATCTTTTATCTTTGAACGAAACCATTAAAGAACCTAATTTGATGAATAGAATTTTGTTTAATCAAGTATGTACTTAATATATATTAAGTGAAAATTAATTATCTTTTATATTATTCAAGTGGAAATCCAGCAGATCTCATCACGAAACCCAAATGGAACAAACAAACGAAATATTATCTAAACTAACGGATTGTTATAACAATGAGAAAAGCACAAACGTTCAACTTATAAAACAAAATCAAGAAGTCTCTTTGGAGTATAAAAAACTGGAAGAAGCAATGGATAAGTTAAAAGAAGAACATAAAAAGGAAGTTAACGAACTACAACAAAAAATTAACGAACTAGAAGGTAAGGGAAAAAATGTTGATACATTGGAAACTGTTGAAGTTAAAGATGAACCAATAGAAATTGAAGATTAACCTTATTATAACTTATAAATAAATAAATCATTGATAATTATGAATGGGCTTTTTAGTGTTAAAATAAAACCACATTAAATGTAAAAATATATCTAATTTGTTCGCTTAAAAATAATAATTTAAAATTAATTAGAATACCCCACTAAATATTTCCCGAATCAAATTTACAATATCTTTTTATGAACCGACCTGTACAAATACCTCTCCAATATTAAAAAAAAAATAATATTTACAATTCAGAAATCGTCCATGTCTTCTTCTCCTTGCTGTTGTTGTTGCTGCAAAGCTTGTCTGGCGGCTGCAGCCTGCAGCTGCTCCCATTGTTGCTGATCGGCTTGTGCTTGTTCTTGTCTTGCTTTCGCAAATAGTTCTTGCTGTTGTCTCAATAACTCTTCTTCTGGAATGCCTAGATTTTCTAATCTTGTGCTTTGACGTCTGCGTTTGGCTGCTACTGCTTTACAGTCTTTTAATACTGCTTCTGCCTCTGCTGTGTAGTCACAGAAACCGAGTCTATTTAAAGCTGCAACAAAAGTTTACACTAAGTCAACGTTTTGAAATTTAGGTTAAGTTGATGGAAACATTTACCCATAAGAACATGTTCTGCATTTATCGTTTTTTTATGTAGCTGGTTACAAATTTCGTTTGCCTCTGAACTGAGTAAATGTATAAATTCCGTGCAACAGTTTAAAATTAATTCTCTAGCTTCGTTTGCAATTCTAACTGATGGTACTAATTCTTTTATCATTTTATTGATACTGGCTCTGGGTAAGGTGAGTTCGTCTTCTTCTGTATTTCCAGCTCCAAGAGGGACAGCTGCATTTGAATTGGACATTATTGTTTCAGATTTTCCTGCCTTATTATTTTTAATATATTGGAAAACAATTATTTAGTTTGGATTTCGAGTTTACTAGCTAATGTCAAGTCAATAGTCAAGCTACTTGTCACTGTCAGTGTCAACTGTCAATGTCAAGTTGTAAGGGGCTGTTTCACAGAACTAAGAACTGCACGTGAACTCTGTAACAGAATAGAAAGGAAATTTCTTTCTATCTTAGGAAATTTCTTGTAAAGTTACTCCGTATGTCTATTCGGGTTCTTTCGAGTAATTTCGTGTGAATCTTCGGCAGATAGAAATAGAAACGGCTACAAGGGTCTTTCTATGGCTCATCTGTGATTTCTATGACGTTTTGTTATGGGTTGTAAATTGTAAACAGAGATATTGTAAACACATTTTTGACATTTCATTTCAAAGTACACACCCTACATTGTTTTTTTTAGTGTTTTTATTTTTAATTAAAGATGGGTAAGTTAATTTTCCATTTTTATTAACTTTAATGTGGATTGATTAAATTGCTGTTGATATTAACAATACTTAGTTAACTTAAATTAATTAACAACAATTTTTAGATGGAAGGAACCGAGAAATGAAGACAACTTTTCAGCAGTGGGAGTTGATAATAAATTTTATGGAAGAAAATCCTTCACTTTTAAAAAACAAATTTAAAAATTTTGATGGAGATCGGGAAGATGGGGCCAGATTGTGGCATGAGCTAACAATGAAATTAAATTCAATGGGGCTGGGCACTAGGAGCACTGAGAAGTGGCAACTGGTAAAACAAAATACATTTAATGTAATCTAAAAACTCCTCTATGAAATAAGCTTTTTCAAAATCAGTGAGATTACATTCACACTCCCAATAAAATAATGTAAACTGTAACTCAAAATCGGTTTTACTAGGCTATACTTGACTTACAACACTATTTTACTTGTTGTGTGCAATGTTGACATATTCTATTAGGTGTCTTATATAATCCATTATCTTCTTCAATATCATTATTTGTAGGCTATAGGTAGGTGGAAATCCAAAACCAAGGCAAAAGCAAGCCAGTTGCGAATTGAAATGGAAAGGACTGGTGGGGGACCGGTGAAAGCTCCTCCACTAAACCAAGTAGAGGAGAGGTTAATGGCATTGCTGGGGTGGAAGTCAGTTACGGGAGATAAAAACCTTGAATTAGGACTGGTAATTTGCTTATACAATATATATATTAATCCATTTACAAATAAAGTACTGTAAGTATTCATACTTGATAAAAGTCATTAATTTATTTGCAGCCACCCCTGATGCCACTAAATGTTACGGATATATCATCCAAAACACCAGAGGTAAATAAAAATACTTACATATTGTATTTAATAATACTTTTGATTTTTAGCCTACAACATCTAGAGTCGAGGTGCCTAGCCCTCCATCTAATGAACAGGTGCCTAGCCTTCCATCAAACCCAGAAGTAAGTAGTTATATATCAAATTTACATATTAGCAGTAAATTTTGTTTGTAATTATATCATATATCAAACATTGTAATATTGAATATGTTTTTCCATAATTTCCATCAAAATTCCTTTTTATTGAAATTATATTATAGCCTCTTTACCTAAACCTATAAATTATTAACTGCATTATTTGTTATCTTATACATGAATTGTAAACAAAGAATATATAATATGACCTAATTAATAGTAATTTAATTATTTGTAGTTGCCTGTGCACAAGTCAGTTGGTCCCCTTCCACAGTTGGCAGCTTTAAAGAGGAAAAGAACTGGTGATGAGAATATTATGCCAAACACAAAGAGACAAGTTAGGGCCACAAATGATAAATCCAAAAAATTTGTGACCCTAACTAGAATGCATAGTGACACTATGCAAAGGCTGCAGTCAATAGACAAAAACATTCAAATAATGGCAAATGCCTTACAAAGCATTAGCCAAAATATTGAAAAATTTGTTAATCATGCTGTAGACTAAGGCATTTATCATTATTTAAGTGTTTTTGTTTGTTGATCAAAGTCACTTTGTAATAATTGTATAGTATTTACTGTGATAATCAAGTGCCAATATTTTATTTTATTTTTTTCAAACTAGAACTGATCTCATTTATTTATGTTTTTTATAATTAAGATTTATTTTGTTAGGCAATTGCCAATATTTTATTTTATTTTTTTCAAACTAGAACTGATCTCATTTATTTATATGTTTTTTATAATTAAGATTTATTTATTTTGTTAGGCAAGTGCCAATATTTTATTTTTAAACTAGAAGTGATTTGATTTATTTATATGTTTATGTTTTTTACAATTAAGATTTATTTATTTTGTTACAGGCAATTGCCAATATTGGATTATTTTTTATTTAAACAAGAACTTGAGTGCCAATATTTAACTTTTTTTCAAAACCAGAACTGATTTTATTTAATTTTATTTTTTTTATATAAACAAGAACTGATTCAATTTTTTTTACGATTAGTATTTATTTTTTGGTTTAACTTTTGTTATAATATGTACTTTTTTTATTAGAAATTAAAGTGTTATTTATTACAAAAAGGGTTTTATTTTTAATCATTACAATAACCTACTATGAAATTTTTTTTATTATTATTAACAATTATTAAGTTATGTAGTTTTTATAATATATTACAGATAGTGCTAAATTATTCTATCAACCCACATGTGAGGAAGGATTGATTAAGACAACAGAGTATAATTAATAGAGTAACATCTTTATATTTAAAACAAAAAATTATTAATACAAATATAAGTAATAAAAAAATTCCTAGTACTATTTCCAAACTACTAACAGATTAACAGAGCAGAACAACTACTTTTTGGGCTAAATGCTCTAACAAACATTGAATTTGATAATTTACCAAAAATTAAAAAGTTAACTGATAGTTACTAATTGAATTTCTGATATAACCTTATATACCTAGATGAAAATGAATAAATAACACTAATTAAAACTTATAAAAAATGTGAAACAATTAATATTAAACATGATTAACCTTATTACAAAAATATAAATCAATTGAAGTTAAACTTGTAAAAAAGAAACAGATTACAAAACTTATAAAAAGTATAAATCAATTAGTTCAGCTCTACATTGCTGACCTAAACCTAATATGTTCGGAGCAACAAAATTGTTGGCATCTCTGTCATCTACATGATCTTCATCATTTCTATCTAGCCCATCTTCATCTTCTTCTAAAGGGATGTTGGCCTGAATGCACATATTGTGGAGAATTGTGACCGCATTAATGATTTGACCAGCTTTAAAAGGTTGATATCTCAAAACACGCTCACGTAGAATGCATCTAAAGCGGTTTTTCAACATTCCTGTAAGGAGTAGAAAAATAATACCTAGGTTAAGTAGGCTGTAACCATATGATGTTGTCTGACTTACCTATACATCTCTCAACACAATTCCTAGCTCTAGTTAGTGCATTGGTGTATCTACCCTCTGGAGAATCTGGAGCCATCCCTCTAATTGGTGTCATTAGCCATGGTTCTTGTGGATAACCACTATCTCCAATCAACCAGCTATTTCGGTCACCCCTTTCATAACTTTCTTCCAAGTGCCTCCTCACAGCAGAATTCCTCCATATGAAGGAATCATGATTGGCGCCTCCATAATTAGCATTGACATTTACAATTACTAAACTGGTGTCACAAATAATTTGAACATTTTTGGAATGGTACCTCTTCCTGTTGAAATATAAATGTTCGTCCTCGGTAGGCTGTAAAATGGCTACATGGGTGCAGTCAATACAGCCTATAGTACCAGGAAACCCAAACTCCTGCATAAATTGAACTTTACTTCTCTCCTTTTCTGCTGGAACCATGGGAAATTTCACCCAGCGATGTGCAATGGCTTCCATAGCCCTACAAACCTCCGATAGAGCAGTACTGAAGGTCTGCTGTGCCATAGAAACATGCATCTCATTTCCAATGCCCCTTTGGTAAGATCCGTGTGCGAAGAAACGTAGGGCTCCCATGACTCTCGTTGTGATACTTACCTTCGTAGATCGAAGACCATCCTGCATATGAGGCGAGAGTTCCCTAATTAAATTTCGAGTTAGCTCTCTGCTAAGTCGAAAACGTTTTCTAAACTCTCTTTCTGGGAGTTCGAAGACATTTGTCGTGTCCCTTAGATGTCTTCTTTCCATCCTCAGCATTTCTCTACGATCTTCTTCTTCTGCCTCTTCTACAAAATTGGCTAATACCAAATCCATTTCAAACAAATTACAAAAAAAACTAACAAAACAATGAATAAAAATAAACTGCAATAACTGGATATAAACTAGGATAAACTCATAGATAAAGATAATACAAGATAAACTGACAATACTGACATTAGGCCAAGCTTTTATTGACAATTTTGACATTTGGAATGTCGAAATCACCGGTAGATACTTTGAAAATCGAAAAGTTCTAAAATCTCCCAAAATGTTTTCAGATTCAATAGTACACATTTCTCTATAGACGAACTTGCCCGAAGATTTCAGGAAAAAATCATAGAGAGTAGCATTTGTCCATAGAAAGAAATTTCTTTTCTTTGCTATTTCTTTTCTATTTCTATCTCTATCGAGTTACAGAGTTCGCATGCTGGTTTTTAGTTCTATGGGCTATTTGCATGGATTTTTTGTTTTGCAATTTATTAGTTGAAGGATTGGTAGAAAATGAACAATATTAATATAGCAATCGAATAATTGAATATTTATAAAAAATCATTTGAAAAATTGTATGTTTATTATACGTAATGTTAGAATAGGAACCTATTTACAATCGATTTAATCACAAGCCTCGGTAGCGCAGTAGGTAGCGCGTAAGTCTCATAATCTTAAGGTCGTGAGTTCGATCCTCACCCGGGGCATTTTTTTTTCAATTTTTCATTTTATTGCTTTACAAAATCAGATAAATAACTTGTTTTTTTTATCCCAAATTGATCTACGTTAAATATTATTCTAAGATACGAGAAGGGAAATAATTAAACTCTTGTGACGTTCATAAATACTTTTTATTTTTAAATAATATACAGTTATTAGACGATAATTATTTTTTTCTACATTCATGCAAAAAACAACACTTTTGTGAACCACATTTAATGCAAAAAGTAGTACTTTATTGCACTAGTGCAATAAAATATTTTATTGCACTCATCTGTCATTCTTGTGTCAGTTTTGTGATGATTAATGACAAACATAAACATTTAAATTAAATAAAAATCCATAGCAAGTATCTGATCCTGCTTTAATACAACAATAATATATGTATATCTTACTACTTAGTCTCAACGAGTTACAATTTCTGCAAAAATCTTGAATTATTTAAAATTTAAATGGTCAAGGCGAAAACCAGCTATGATTGAGTACTGACAAGGTGGAGGCCATAAAGATACAAAAAAAGAAGAACGGGTTGAATTGATTAGGTTAGACTAGGCTCTCAACATATTTATATTCTAATTTTCCAGTTTTTGCATGAATTTAGAAAAAATATTGTATGCAACTCTTGCAAAACGTGTTTTTTGCACTTGACGTGTTGTCCAACTCGGCCTAAAGACCTCGTTGGACAATTTCACGTCGCGTGCAAAAAACACTCACTTTTTGCACTTGTTGCATAAATAACTATTAATATGTACAAAATAAACAACTCTTTGGTATAACATAGAAAAATTCATTAAAACTCGGATATACAATTACAGTATACCAATTCTGTGATACAACTTAGCACTTAAATTAGGTATATTATATTTTAGTTTTCCAAAAAAAATAATGACATGAACAACCAGCATTAAAAGTATGATTATAGGAAGTAGATTTTTATTTTCTAATTAACTCTAGTACACTGAAAAAAATATGTATAATCTTAAAGGGACACAAATACACCACAGATAAATAAGTGGATTTTGGTGGTCAAATAAAAGTGAGGTTAAAACGCAATTCTTTGTATAACGAGGGTAAGAATAATTGGAGTTTAAAAGCTGCCTGATTTAATAGCTGAAAAAATTCTTTGGCATACAAAGCAGCATATCACATCCAAAAAAAAAACTAGACAACACACAACAAATATATACAAAATATTACAAAAGATTTTTAAATATAAAAATAATTTTCGTAATCGGCATAAGATTGTTCGCTGTCAGTTTTTGACAGCTGCGAACTACTGCTCCAAATTTTAAGGTTAGAATTCTTTTTTGTGACAGTTGTGGCATCTTTTTGTTTACTTCGTTCACTCTGTTTACCTTTTTCTTCGTCCTGGTGATTATCCAAGGACAAAGTCGGTTGAAGAGATTTTGATAAAGGAATTAAACTATTATTATTGTTATTGATGTTCGTATGAGGAAAGGAAATCGGCTGGGACGTCCTAAAAGTCCTTGATACTGGTAGAGGGGGAAGTTCCGATACCCAAAATATCTATAACAAAAAGATATTCAAAAATAAAGTTACTTAGTTATATATCTATATATACTAACCTTTCTTCTAGATAAAGGCAAGTAATCAGGATTCCTCCTAATTAAAAAATGGCATTGATGTGAAGGTAGCCATGTCTGTTGAACCTGCAGAGGTCTGTCATCGGGATGTAGTTTTCTCTGCTGCTCTCTATCCGTATTTACTTCGTACAAAGAAAACTGCTCCACTCTTTCTTTGCTATTACTACAACTTAGTAACAAAGAAATAACTTCATCGGCAGTTGTTCTTGCACTTATTAGAAGACTTTTGTACTGTGAGTTGTTGTTTAAAGCAGAATCGTGGATTTTTACCAAACCTCCACGTCGAGTTTGTAAAGAAAATCTGTAAATATAACAAATATTTTACCTTCCCATCTCTATTTAGTTTCATGAGGTCGTACTTACTTAGAATCACCTTTGGGATGACAACTTTGCAGCACGGCAGGTCTGGCTTCTTCATCTAACGCTAGATGAGTCTTAA
This sequence comes from Galerucella nymphaeae, assembly GCA_963978555.1. NCBI lineage: Eukaryota > Metazoa > Arthropoda > Insecta > Coleoptera > Chrysomelidae > Galerucella > Galerucella nymphaeae. The sequence continues at coordinate 331,356 of OZ021712.1, forward strand.
CTCCCGCCTTTCTAACTGTCACTTCCATTGACAGATAAAAAAGTTTCGGATCTCTGTGTTTCATCTTGTATTTTCCAAGTAAAGTACCAACAACTTCTTTGCAAGTGGTTTGGAAGGTTATACTGAGAGTTTTGTACTCGATATCCGGTCGTAGACATCTTGCATATACTTTTATAGTTGTCTGAAACAAACGAATATTTATGTCAACAATGAGAATTGTAAAAAAAAAAAATTTCCGGTACCGGGAATCGAACCCGAGCCTCCTGGGTGAGAGCCAGGTATCCTAGCCACTAGACCATACCGGAGATACTACGTTAAGAACGATTTTGGGTTTTTGTCCATTTCAACATAGCAGCTGTGTATTAAGTGTTGTATAAGATGTAGGAGATATGAAGCATACAAGCTTTGTATAAAGTATTATTTTTTTAATTTCTTGGGAAATTAAACCACAATATTTTTGAATTCAAAAATATTGTGGTTTAATTTCCCAAGAAATTAAAAAAATAATGAATAATATACCACAAGGAACATACAGAAGATACTTTGTATAAAGTGTTGCATAATATGTAGGAGATATGAAGCATAGCAGCTTTGTATAAAGTGTTGCATAATATGTAGGTAGATTGTTTCATTGTCTATGTAGATGGTAGGATCTTTATAGTATTTAGTAGGAAAAACCGCACTATTACTTCTATCGTTATAATCACATTCTAAAATTAACTATTACTTTTAAAGAATAGTCATAGTTATATGATTAATAATTGCAATTTGAGTTCGAGCACAAAAAATGAGGAAAAAGAAGTAAGCAATTGGAAAAATATTATTAACTTACGTGAATATTTTCGGCTGGTACTAAAATTTGAGTAAAATTACCAAAATTCATCGTGTACATATTGAAAATTATATTTTACTCTTCTATTTCACTGAAATCTTTCGGTAGACTAAAACATTTAGTAAAAGAAGTTACTAGAATAGAAACCGAAAGCGTCAAGACGCATAACGTCTTCCTGTTTAGTTGGAGAAAAATAAAAATAAAGGACGAAAAAAAAAAGTGGATTTTATTTAGAAACAGCTCCGTTAGAACTATGATAAATAGTGGATGTGTGTTGGTGTTAAGAAAATAATTATAATTATTATATCGATTTCCTGAATTTTATTTAATAATGAAGAAAAAGCTATTGTTAAGATGGTAACGAGGGCAAAAAGGCGGTGTAACATGATCTAAACGACCGGAAGCAACCATTTGGGCTTGCAGCACGTGCACACTGTGTCGAAAAGACCCTTGGTGCACACCTGACAACCAGACGTACTTCATTCTCTTTTCTAAATGTTGTTTTGTGTTTTAACGTTGTACAACACTCAGTGGTGTATCATCAATAGGGTGTAAAAGTCTAAAATCCATCAAGTTAATGTCAATGTACAATGAGAAAAGTTACTTTAGATTTTCCCCGCGACTATCAAAAGCTTCAAGTCATTCTATGACAGCTGTGACTTGTTCCAACACAGATAAAGAACCAGATATATGCTGAAATCTAATAGTTTCATATATATTCAGTGTTTCTGTACGCCACTGTTCGTTTTGAATGGTTTAAACGACGGAACCACACCGTTTAGGGGGCTTTTAGGACGCGTTGCTTAGGGTTTGAAGTGATTTCTTTATGCACGAAGAGGAAGTACATGTGTGGGCAAGTAATTGAGACTTTAAGCCTTGCATCATGAAAGCTGATCACGTGCTGCCCATTTGTTTCGGTTTAATTTTTGTTCAGGGTGATTTTATAAGCTGCCAATGTGTCTAATATTGTTTTTAATTACTTTTTATCCCAAGAAATATACTAAAGTATGTTAAGGAATTGATTTACGTTTTAAAAAACACCGTTTTGTCTGAAGAATGTCTAAACAATACAACGTATGTGTTTTATAGAGACTATAAAATGATTGAACAGACATAAACATTAAGAAATTTGATATTTTAAAACTGAAACTGCACTTTTCAATCGAATTTTATACACATGCAGCACTTGGAAGCAAACTGCGTGCCAAAAATAAATCAAAAGTCATAAAAGTCAAATATTCCGATGTAGAGAAATGTCATGCCCTTTCCAAATTATTTAATGACAATTATTAAGAAGATTATCAAAGACCTTAAGACACTAAAAAGGAAGTTATCATTCAGTGTAATGGACTATAACATAACATCCTTTTCTCAGCTACAATAATCATGGTTGCCTGGTACCGAAAAAACAAATGATATTCGTTATTAAAATTAGTAGCACGAGAAAGGATATCACTTATTAACAATGTTCTTATTGTTAGTGTTTTTTCTTCTTAAAGAACTTCAAAGGGTATTCTTTGAAAATTTATTAATAATAATCATCTGGTTATGATGATCGTCTCGAGCCTCCCTTGTATATAAACATAATTTAAATGGACCAAACCCGAAAAAAAAACCATTGATTTTTTCCATTTGTTATAGAACAATACAAATTTGCCCTTATTATTTGTATTGAAAGAACTTCCTTTCTATTCAAAGTGGTATTGATGAGTGGTATTTCCATAACACATATGAAGCAGGTAGATCTCTTTAAAAATACTGACTTTTACAGTAAATACTCTAAATTTGATATTTCCTGTCTATTGTCAAATTATTCATTTGACATTAATTTTAAGGATTATAGGTGTTAAGGGCGGTTTTGGGGCAGCATTCCGTTTAAACGCGACCAATATTTATTACTTTTTTTCCCAAGTTGTATCGCCTTGTATTTAGTAAACAAAGTCATAACTTCCAGCGAAAACTTACACAGAGTTTTCTGTGAACCAGGCCCAACCTCAGCACACTCCTGTTGCAAATAATACTTGTGACAGATTTATAAATATTTGTTTATAGTTTTTAACACCTACAATATTTTTTTTATCCTGAAAAAATATATTGTTCCAAGGTTGATGTTGCTTTGATCAGCTAAAATTTTAAATTTACTGCCTTGTCAGTGTCAATGTCAAATTATGTAACTAAATTGATAAACTATTGAATTGTTTGTGGTTTAATTTCAAATCGATTAACAACAATAATAAAAAATAGTGGTTTAGGAAAGTAAATATTTGAAATAAATAAATGGAAATATGAGATTATACTTGTACAAAATGATCTATTTTAAGGAAATATTATAAATTGTTTACATTTTCATTTGTAAATTAAAAAAGAAAAAATAAATGAATCGAGGAAGTTTCGCAAAAATTTCGTTCGGATGTTGGATGTTTATGTGAAAAAAATTGTTTATAAAAGTGTAAAATGTACAAGGATGTTTAACCTCAATCAGTTTTTCAAAATAAATAGAATGTTTTTAAAATTACTCATACAAAAATTCATTTCAGTTCAAAAATAATTTTCTAGCTGTGTTTATGACTGGAGGGTTTCTATTATTCTATTCAAATGCACAGTGCCCTAATTTACTATCCATACAAATCTTTTTCCCATTTTAGAAACATCTTATGATCACTAAGAGCTAAATCTGTCCAATAGGATGGGCGATTCATTAATTTTTGATTATACTTGTTTCTGAATAGATTTATATAATTTTATCTAATAGAGTCATATGGTAATAAAAATATAACATGGAAAATATAATGAGTTCCCTTGTTTTCTAATAATTATCGATACTGGGATTACATAGATCGAAGAATGACATAAAAAAAGTTGCCTCTCAATTATTCACATCCGCATAACTTGTAGTAGCAACTTCTGGCAAGACAGTGCCGTAGATAAAATTATTTTTAATTCACATTCGTTTCAGTACTCTAATCACTTGTTTTTTGATAAAATTAAACATAAATCATCTTCAAAAAAAGCTATACAAGACAACCATGGCACTACACAACAAACCAAATCACAAAAAACACTTTTTTTGTATGAAATTTATTATGGAACGCCACTGGATCATTGGTACCGACAAACCTGAGAACGTCAAGGTCCTTGCCCTTCCGTCCAGGATAAGACATAATATTTTAACAGTTCGTTATCGTGTTCTGGTACTTTTTATTGATAACACTATCGATATCTTTAGATACAAATAGAAAATGTTGACAGTCAATAAAATCATTTCAATAAATAAATAAACAGTACAAAATAATATTTTTGGGAAATATAGTAAGTTGATAGTGTTAGTTGTAATTTGTGAGTACAAAGATTGTATAAATATTTCCTAAAGGATGAATATTTATAATGAATTTTGAATCATCTTGATGACGAGTATAAATTGTTTGAAATTAAAACCTTTACGACTATTCAGATTTTCTAACGTTTCTGTTGTCGATTCTGGGAATGTTTCGAGCGACGTGAAGAGAATAAAAATGATGCAGTAACGGCTTTATGCAAATACCCGCTCAAACAAAATAAGGAAAGACAAGGGAAAATATCATTTTCTGAAGCCAACGCTGTATTTGTACATCTAAACGTGTCTACAAAAATTAGCAGTGTCTGAATGTGAGAATTGTGATAAGATAAGTAAAGCTATCTTATGACTATTTATCAGAAGTCGTAAAATGCATAATCGCCAGCAATGTTAAATTCTTGCGGCGTCAAGAAGTAAATAATGATAAATGGTCTGTGGTGAATATCTCTCTCTCAACAGACTGAATTTCAAGTTATTTGATATTTTGACTTTTCAGTAAAAACGCGCTACCTTTTTTTGTTGTTTTATTTCCTTACAACAAAAATTGATTAAATTTTACTATTGAACATCCTGTATAGGTCTTGTAATACAACCTTTCAAGGCAACCCAATTCCACGGGAAGCGACCACATGTTCTCACGATTGTTACAATTTTTGTTATGTTTTTTTTTTTCTGTGTTCACATCGTTATTATTTACTGTTGAGCTTATTAAAGGTGTTATGTTTAGTGAGTTTTTACGCTTATTTTAATAATAGATGTGTGTTTCAACCTTGCATCTCTTTATACCAATTTAAACATTCCAAAATGACAGATTAAACGATGTCAATTTTATGATTATTTACTTTCATTACAGTAAAAACAATAAATTTAACAGTACACCAACTATATTTAATAATAAATAGCTGTAAATTTAACGCCTTGTTTTACAAGAACATTTACGTGTAGTATGTGACACGAAGCACATTTTTCAAAGATTACAAACGCCAAATGGCACAAGCCATACGTCGTTCTTCTAAGCTTGAAACGAACAGTCCTCGAGTCTAAAACACACTTAAATGACCCCTTTTTAAGAACCCCTCGTGATATATTATGGCATGAGCCATATGTGCGCGTTTCTGATTCTTTTGAATATTTTCATAAATCTTTGACACACACCTTGTGTTCTAAATCATATTCTAAATTAGTTTCCGGCTGACAAATTAATTGTACAGGGTATCGCTGAAAATATCCTACAAACAAGTACAATTATATATGTCCAATTTTTCTATTTTTGCTATACACTGTACTAAAATCATAAAAATTAAAGCGCCCTGTAAGTAACTATGTGATTTTTTTTACACAGAACATCTGGGCGGCTTCTTTGAAGTTATGACAAGTTAACGACACGAAAATTTAATAATTTTATGTTTATGGTGCGCTAAAAATAAAATGTAGGACGAAAGCTAGGGATGTTGTTAATAAAATGTTTGATATAACAAGAAATGAAAAGTCGATAGCTTTTAAAAAAGTGAAATAATAATTATCTCGATGACATTTTAAATACAATCACCGGTGACATTTCTTTTTAATAAAAATGAATTAACGTTGATTGAAATTTGTACCAGTTTCGCATGAAGAGGTAATTGGGTACGTACAGGAAGACACTAAATTACTGTAATTGGTGAAAATTGTAAATGAAAACATGACGTATGTAATGTAATATAACAGTTAGTTCTTTCCACTTATGTCTGTATTATCTACCAATTTTAAGTCACATTCTTACATTGTGTATTTGAAGAAGGGGAAAGAAATATAATCATAGCATTCACCCTTCCCCTTCAAGTAAATATAACGCGACTTTCTAAAACTTTTTTCCCATAATTTCCAAAGGAACAACTTTCCATAGGTAATTACGAAGAATGCCATAGTCATAGCAACAACAATAAAATTATTATTAATTTTTAATTAACCAAAACTTGTATATCCGTGGGAGAATTCCTTTTTGTGTTTTTGAATTGAAACAATCCAATAGACTGCTATACTTTCTTTTTTAAATTTTTTTTATAAAGTTGTGTTTCAACATATGGAAAGCGTGGGTGTTTATTTTTGTATTATATGCACAATATGCCATAATATGTGTTTATAATATGTGGTGATCTAGATATACAAGGTGTTTAACCGGTCCATCTTGTTTTAATTATGTAATACTAATAGCGAGAATACATTCATTTTTCAAGAGGTATATGATACATTTTTGCGCTTAGCTGTTGTCCTCGTATACAGGGTGTAACAAAAAGGCAGGTAATAAATAATACCACATATTTTGGGGCTAAAAATAACTCGATCCAACCCAAGTTACCCTAGTACAAATATTCATGTTCTAGAATTTTTTCCTGATAAATTTCAACTCAATTAAATTTTTTTCTTGTATCCAACGCCAAAGAATTGTCAAATTTTACCTTAATTGTACCTACATTGACCCAAATTTTAATTTATTTTCCAAATACTTGAACAAAGAGTCTTAAATATAATAAAAATACAAAAATATGGATACGCTACTGTTAAAAATTTACGACCTTAATAGGAATAATGGGTAGGTGGAAGAGGACAGAAACAATAAAAGAAGAAACTATACATTGTATGGTGGTAAAAAGTAAAATTCACATTCCCATACTCTGTGTAGGATGTTCTCATGGTGTCATGTGGCATCTGGTCGCCGTACGTTGTTGCTTTGACGAAAGCCCTTCTCAGTTTTTAGATGCCCATTTGGTTTTGGTACCGTATGTGTCTTAGAAATTTTCGCAAGACGGAAACTACTATCGGTTCTTTGTTGAGTTATTATTTCACAAAAGAATTAAACTACTAAAAAGCTTGTAATACGAAATAATCAGATGTAGCTTTGTAGAATATTCTTTCAAGTGTGTTTTACTAAAATTTCAAGCCTACGTTTTTTCTTAGAAAATTAAGAGAATACTTGAAACAGGAGTTTACAATTTAGGCAGGTGTTACTGCAAAATCATTCTAGTTTTTTAATTTATGGCTGATTGTTAAAATGAAGGTCATAACAAAAATATCTTAATCATACGGGTAGACGCAAAACAATATTTGTGAAATTAAAAATATTTTCTCTCTGGCCAGCTGATAATTATCATTGGTTAGTTAGTTAAACTTTGTTTACTTATTTCATTATTTTCGCTACCCTGATTTTAACAACTTGTCTCAATTAAAAATAAGAATGAGACAATTGTATTTGAAACTCTGTCCCTTGGAAACGTCCTTGTTTCAACTTTATAATTTCTAATTTCCCATTCTAATAACAGTTTTTGAAAACAATGACAATATTCGCAATAAAACGAACTTCGCAATACTATATGAATATTAAAATCTCTATACGAGTAGCTGATTTATATTGGCAATGATAATGAATTCAAACTGACCAACAGTTATTTTGAAGTCAATAAATTTCCTTGAGTTTCATTTTATTTTAATTTAGACTGCATCTCATATAAAACTAAATTCCCTTTTGTACTGTAAACAAACAATAGAGACAAGAGGTAATTCTAGCAAGGTTGAAATCCTACTATTACTGTTATAAGAACGATTTACATCAGTGGCAGCGTTTCAGACTTTCTGTTGGGTTTAAAAAAACAAACTTAACATCCATATAAATAATTAAAATACAGTAATTTTTACATACGAAGTTTAACTAAACGTGAAAAGTCAAAGGCATCAAAATGATGATTGGTTTTCAGTAAATAAATCTTCGAAATATAAATTATATTTTTCGCAGCCAATACCCGCCTATGTGGTTCTACGCTTGCGTGATCAAAGGATATTCTTAGATTTTTTTCACTCCGTTCTCAGATAAAATTATTCCCGACATATTAGTGAGGAAGGTTAATTGTTTGAAATAGTTGGCCAATGATTTTTCTTGGGAAAAATCTAGCAGCAACAATGGATAGGTGATTTATATCTTCAAGAAGTTAAATACGTTTTGTTGTAATGTTGAAGCTCGGTGAAGCTCTTAAAGACACTAATTATTATTATGTTGAGTATTTTCATTTTTGTAAAATGACATGTTTATATTATAATAAGCTGAATTCTTTCAAGTTATTAATATTGACAAACTTTCACAAACCCATAATTTTTATTAATTTCCTTTAAAATATATATCAATTAAATAGAAACTAAAGTAAGCAATTAATTTTTATTATCCAGTTGGATATCCTGTTTGACACGAACCATAATAAATATTTTTTATTACCTGGACTGAATCGTTTAACGAAGAATAACTGGACGATCGACTTCCTAGAGGTTCTGGACTTAAGCTCCCGTAGGAAACTGTCGAACTAAGAGACACTGTGTCAGCTCGACTCCTATAAGGAGAAAGCTGAACATGTTTCATCATCTGCAACAAAAATTAAACGTAAATGTACGAATTTCCAAGTACTCTCGGTATACTATACTGATTTCACTTTTTTTTTTTAATATCGTGTGTGACAAACAAGTTCTTATTATAGAAGCATACCAGAAATATTATATAATTGATCAATTAAATATACTTATTATGTACTAATATTAGTATAATTTTTCGAAATAAAAAAATTCAAGCACAACATTTACATAAAATTATGCTTTTTTTGTTCAAATTGTTGGCTATGCACATGGGACATAAAAAAACTGAATGGAAAACAAGTTAAAGTAACATTTTTAGCATCTCTCAAATTTTTTATACAACCTACTGTTAAACTATTTTTAATTCAGTCTTTAGGACAGTCTGTACAGTATTTAATTCGAACCCTAAGGTCTTGGTACGTCGTTGCAGACTGAAAATCACGAGTTATGCGCATAGTAACCTATACATTTATCAAGATACTCCAATGTCTCGGTTGTAACGAGATCTTTTCTGTGGTTTCCAAACATATCTGTGGGTTTTAAACAAAAAATTTCGATCAAATAAAAACTGGGTCGGTGTAGTTAAAGAGTTATATACAATGGTGATAGGCTATAAAACATATTGTGAATATTTTCTTAACTTTTAAGAGAATTGGGGCTATCCCTTGTATATTGTAGAGTGATTTGCAACAAAGTTGTAGTATTTCAACCCGAGAAAGAAGACAATAATAATTTTATACTCAAATTACTGTAAAATCATTATTTTATGTTTTTTTATAAATAATATTATTATAATTAGCATAACAAGGTTAAACGTATCACGAATTCACAAAAGATGATTCTTCTTAATTAATTTCACTAACAATACTTTTTTCAAACGTTCTAATATCATTTGGCTGAAACTGACAGCCACACGCGATTCTCGTTACCTTTTGCATTAGGGAACCGCAAAAAGCTGAAATTTTCACATCATAAAAATTTGATAAAATTTTTTTTGAGAACTCTTACAACCAAAACAAACATTCAGTATCAACTATTAATAAGACCACCGCCATCTACAATATAAAAAAAAGTAAAAATATTAAATTGTTTTTTATCGAAAATATATTTTCGGTTTCTTAATTCAAAGGGTAACGACAACAGTGTCCGTGTAGATTTTGAAATTTATTTTCCTTGTTTCGATTTCGGCTTAGATGAAAGAATCAAATAAATCTAAAGACAAAAGTACATCTTGTAAACATAACGAAGTAGTTGTATGTCTGTGATAAAATAAGGTTAATGAGGAAGATTCCTCTACAGATAACCCATGGTTCTAACAACCGGTGTACGTTGAAAAAAATTCTCTGGACGTGTTACATAAATTTGATCTATATGTAGATGGCACGTGTTGTTTAGTTTCTTCTTTTTTTTTGTGTGTGTTGATTTGTTGTTATTTTGAATTCTGATTTAGTTTATTTTAGCTAAAATCCAAGTTGTCCAGCTTAATTTACTATTTTCTATGATAACTAAGATAAGTTCATGGAGGAAGTTGAGTTAACCCACCCTAATCTGTACCGCATCCACCGGAAACAATGATTTGTTTTGAGACAATCAACAATTTGTAAGGGCAAGGGATAAAAAAGCGACAAAAAAGGGGATGGGTCCCAGCTTACCCTTAATATAAATTACTAAACCGTACTTTTTTCAATCTTCCCACTATCAATCGATGCTGTCAAATTTTCAAGTAATTAAACATATTTTTACTAGTAATACCATTTTTTCGAGCTCATAAATATTTTGAAAATTCTTCCGAGTCGAACTAAGAGATAATTTTCTAAAAATATTCAAGAGCCATAAAAAAAATTTCCGGATTTAGAATATAGAATATCCATTTATAATTTCTATTAACTTGTAGTTTTTATAATCTAAACACAAAATCTATTTTGTATGTAAACTGTATTCTATATTTAATTTTCAATTACTTTTTACCGCCTACCACCAAATTCAATCAATCTGTAATTATTTTTCCAATTGTATATACATTTTTTCAATCTATCAGTATTGCGTATTTTTATTGACCTATTTTTACAAAATCAGTCCAAAATTAGACAATATACAGTGTGTCACAGAAAGTTTCAATTTAAAACGTTATTTTTTACGATAAAATCATCTGTCAAATGTCAAACTTATTAACTTTAGCTGTAACTTTTTCTAATTCACATTTTGAAATGTTTTTGTATTTTGTTCAGGGTGGAAATGTGTAATCATAGATAAATATTTCTGATCAACGACTCTGACTTTGTTTCCTGTGAGATATATAATTGTTATAGCAGCAGAAGTAGTCTATTTAATTGGACTTATTACATACTTCCTCTTCAGAGAGATTCAAAGACAGAAGTGGTTGTAAAAAAAATTACAGTATTACAGAAGGAAGTTTCACTTCATCTCAACATATTTCAGATTCTACAGTTAACAAAAGAAGAATTAAACATAATTTTAATTTTTTATTGGTGAAAAGGTGTAAGTAAATATGGAGATAGTAGGCGTTCAAAATATAAACAAAATTTTAAGGTAAAAACGGGTTATTAGAGTTTAAATAAAACACCTACATGCAATTTTACATACGACTAAGGGTACCAATTTGAGGTCAACTTTTATCAACGCAGTGGCGTAGAAACAACAGAATATACAAAGTGATTTAATATATATCTTTGTCGTGGCCTTTTGGTTATAAGTTTGAGTCTTCGTAAAGAACAATCGAAAGAAACGTGGGTGATTTTCCAGTTGTTAGAAATGCAAATCAGATCCTACGTAAAATAATTTTTTGACTAAAAATCTTACATCACCTGTGTTCTATGTTGTTGTTCGTGTTCTATACGACTTTATATACCTACGCTACAAATAAAAATTATGGACTGTTAGGGTCATTGTTACATTTAGATTCCTGTACATATATAGGCGTAGATTACCAAACAGAATTTTCAATATTTGGAATGATTTGGACAGTGAAATTGTTTCAGCAACAAGTGTCAACATATTCAAGAATAGACTAGATCAGTGTTACTTATTCAATAACTTTTAGAGCTTAATCGTAATTTCTTCTCCTCTCATTTGTTTGTTCACTACTAGTAGGTATTTCTTTTGAATTGTATTTTTTTTTTCTTGGGCATAATAGGAGCCAGCTCCTCTGCCCTCATTTATTTGTAATAATAATAATAATAATAATTGAGGTTTTTAGTGATATTTATTTATTTTATTAAGAATTCAGGGAAACATTTTGGTTCAAAACTTCAACAACAAAATTTGGACTTAAAAATAGCTAAAAATGTATAAAATGGTGTTTTTTGGAACAAGAAATCGATTTAGTTTATCGATGAAAAATGTCAAAGCTTTTGAATAAAATTGTTACTTTTAAGAAGCGAATGACATACTTTTCGGTGTGAAATGTATACATTGGAAATATAAAGACTTTATTGTAACACAGGAAGTAATAAAAGTGATAAAAAAATTCAAGTAAATCAAATGATTATAGTGACGATGATTGGAATAGAATCAAGCCACAGTATTCTCTGTAAATATACTTATTTAATGTACCACCATGTGTGTAGATGAATAATAAAGTCTGGGGGTTTATTTTTTAAAGAAAATATTGATATTAGTAAGTAATTCATCTAAAGCACGTTATAAATCCAATTTATTAAACGATAGGAACCCCCCATTTGAAACTAAGGATAAGGAGTGGTCAGATATACTGCATACAATTTACAAATTACTCATAAAAGGGCTAGTCACCCTTATAAGTAATACGTTCGTTTATCTAAACACGATCTGTAAAGTATATTGAACTTAATTTTCTCTACTGGGTTTATTTTGTAATTAGTTAAGTAAATAAGGGGTAGTTTACGTTGGGGTGACATGTTCAATAAGGTTAATGACCTATACTTTACAGAAATTATGAAATTTTTGCTTTTTCTTAGCCCAGCTAACCAGCTGCCACTGGTGGGCCATTTTTAAGGTGGTTTTTATCCGATTGTGTCAAAAAATGACGTTTTATCATCGTTTAAATTGACTATGGATTTTGTAAGAAAATATGTTAATGTTTATTCCAATGGATTGAGTTAAAGACAGAAGGGAAAGTAGATATATCAGTGTGTTTATGTAACCGATGGGAGTGGGCCCCAAGCCCTTTCGATCTTATATAAATAATAATATGAATACTATTAATAATAGGCGATTAAAGCTATGTAATAAGTAATAGTAATTGAATCAAGATAATTAGCTTTCTATTACATACTATCATTGAACAACAAAAACTCTTTGATTAGGTGAAAATTCTTTTTATTACTGTAAGGCCATATAATGATGCCCCTCATTCAAATTTTACACAGAGGTTGGTAATGTAATAGTCTTCCGTATTCCATATTCAAAATTTGCTGACAAACGTTACGAGGGTAGAAAAAAATTTAAAATTAGAATTTTTTCAAAAAATCCACAACATACTTTTCATTGCTGTAAGGCCAAATGATGATGTCCATCATTCAAATTTCACACAGAGGTTGGTAATGTAATACTCTTTCGTATTCCATATTCAAAATTTGCTGACAAACGTTACGAGGGTAGAAAAAAATTTAAAATAAGAATTTTTTCAAAAAATCCACAACATACTTTTCATTGCTGTAAGGCCAAATGATGATGTCCATCATTCAAATTTCACACAGAGGTTGGTAATGTAATACTCTTTCGTATTCCATATTCAAAATTTGCTGACAAACGTTACGAGGGTCGAAAAAAATTCAAAATAAGAATTTTTTCAAAAAATCCACAACATTCTTTTCATTGCTGTAAGGCCAAATGATGATGTCCATCATTCAAATTTCACACAGAGGTTGGTAATGTAATACTCTTTCGTATTCCATATTCAAAATTTGCTGACAAACGTTACGAGGGTCGAAAAAAATTCAAAATAAGAATTTTTTCAAAAAATCCACAACATTCTTTTCATTGCTGTAAGGCCAAATGATGATGTCCATTATTCAAATTCCACACAGAGGTTGGTAATGTAATACTCTTTCGTATTCCATATTCAAAATTTGCTGACAAACGTTACGAGGGTCGAAAAAAATTCAAAATAAGAATTTTTTCAAAAAATCCACAACATTCTTTTCATTGCTGTAAGGCCAAATGATGATGTCCATCATTCAAATTTCACACAGAGGTTGGTAATGTAATACTCTTTCGTATTCCATATTCAAAATTTGCTGACAAACGTTACGAGGGTAGAAAAAAATTTAAAATAAGAATTTTTTCAAAAAATCCACAACATTCTTTTCATTGCTGTAAGGCCAAATGATGATGTCCATCATTCAAATTTCACACAGAGGTTGGTAATGTAATACTCTTTCGTATTCCATATTCAAAATTCGCTGACAAACGTTACGAGGTTCGAAAAAAATTTAAAATAAGAATTTTTTCAAAAAATCCACAACATTCTTTTCATTGCTGTAAGGCCAAATGATGATGTCCATCATTCAAATTTCACACAGAGGTTGGAAATGTAATACTCTTTCGTATTCCATATTCAAAATTCGCTGACAAACGTTACGAGGGTAGAAAAAAATTTAAAATAAGAATTTTTTCAAAAAATCCACAACATTCTTTTCATTGCTGTAAGGCCAAATGATGATGTCCATCATTCAAATTTCACACAGAGGTTGGTAATGTAATACTCTTTCGTATTCCATATTCAAAATTTGCTGACAAACGTTACAAGGGTAGAAAAAAATTTAAAATAAGAATTTTTTCAAAAAATCCACAACATACTTTTCATTGCTGTAAGGCCAAATGATGATGTCCATCATTCAAATTTCACACAGAGGTTGGTAATGTAATACTCTTACGTATTCCATATTCAAAATTTGCTGACAAACGTTACAAGGGTAGAAAAAAATTTAAAATAAGAATTTTTTCAAAAAATCCACAACATTCTTTTCATTGCTGTAAGGCCAAATGATGATGTCCATCATCCAAATTTCACACAAAGGTTGGTAATGTAATACTCTTTCGTATTCCATATTCAAAATTCGCTGACAAACGTTACGAGGGTAGAAAAAAATTTAAAATAAGAATTTTTTCCAAAAATCCACAACATTCTTTTCATTGCTGTAAGGCCAAATGATGATGTCCATCATTCAAATTTCACACAGAGGTTGGTAATGTAATACTCTTTCGTATTCCATATTCAAAATTTGCTGACAAACGTTACGAGGTTCGAAAAGAATTCAAAATAAGAATTTTTTCAAAATATCCACATTTTTTTTTATTACTGTAAGGCCAAATGATGATGTCCATCATTCAAATTTCACACAGAGGTTGGTGATGTAATACTCTTTCGTATTCCATATTCAAAATTCGCTGACAAACGTTTCGAGGTTCGAAAAAAATTTAAAATAAGAATTTTTTTAAAAAATCCACAACATTCTTTTTATTACTGTAAGGCCAAATGATGATGTCCATCATTCAAATTTCACACAGAGGTTGGTGATGTAATACTCTTTTGTATTCCATATTCAAAATTCGCTGACAAACGTTACGAGGGTCGAAAAAAATTTAAAATGAGAATTTTTTCAAAGAATCCACAACATTTTTTTTATTACTGTAAGGCCAAATGATGATGTCCATCATTCAAATTTGGTTGGTAATGTAATACTCTTTCGTATTCCATATTCGAAATTCGATGACAAACGTTACGAGGGTCGAAAAAATTTTAAAATAAGAATTTTTTTCAAAAAATCCACAACATTCTTTTTATTGCTGTAAGGCCAAATGATGATGTCCATCATTCAAATTTTACACAGAGGTTGGTAATGTAATACTCTTTCGTATTCCATATTCAAAATCCGCTGACAAACGTTACGAGGGTAGAAAAAAATTTAAAATAAGAATTTTTTCAAAAAATCCACAACATTCTTTTTATTGCTGTAAGGCCAAATGATGATGTCCATCATTCAAATTTTACACAGAGGTTGGTAATGTAATACTCTTTCGTATTCCATATTCAAAATTCGCTGACAAACGTTACGAGGGTAGAAAAAAATATAAAATAAGAATTTTTTCAAAAAATCCACAACATTCTTTTTATTGCTGTAAGGCCATATGATGATGTCCCTCATTCAAATTTTACACAGGGGTTGGTAATGTAATAGTCTTCCGTATTCCATATTCAATATTCGCTGACAAACGATACGAGGGTCGAAAAAATTTTAAAATAAGAATTTTCGAAAAAAATCCACAAAATTCTTTTTATTACTGTAAGGCCAAATGATGATGTCTCTCATTCAAATTTTACACAGAGGTTGATAATATAATAGTCTTTCGTATTCCATATTCAAAATTCGCTGACAAACGTTACGAGGGTAGAAAAAAATTTAAAATAAGAATTTTTTCAAAAAATCCACAACATTCTCTTCATTGCTGTAAGGCCAAATGAAGATGTCCATCATTCAAATTCCACACAGAGGTTGGTAATGTAATACTCTTTCGTATTCCATATTCAAAATTCGATGACAAACGTTACGAGGGTCGAAAAAAATTTAAAATAAGAATTTTTTTCAAAAAATCCACAACATTCTTTTTATTGCTGTAAGGCCAAATGATGATGTCCATCATTCAAATTTTACACAGAGGTTGGTAATGTAATACTCTTTCGTATTCCATATTCAAAATCCGCTGACAAACGTTACGAGGGTAGAAAAAAATTTAAAATAAGAATTTTTTCAAAAAATCCACAACATTCTTTTTATTGCTGTAAGGCCAAATGAAGATGTCCATCAATCAAATTCCACACAGAGGTTGGTAATGTAATACTCTTTCGTATTCCATATTCAAAATTCGCTGACAAACGTTACGAGGGTCGAAAAAAATTCAAAATAAGAATTTTTTCAAAAAATCCACAACATTTTTTTATTGCTGTAAGGCCAAATGATGATGTCCATCATTCAAATTCCACACAGAGGTTGGTAATGTAATACTCTTTCATATTCCATATTCAAAATTCGCTGACAAACGTTACGAGGGTAGAAAAAAATTTAAAATAAGAATTTTTTCAAAAAATCCACAACATTCTCTTTATTGCTGTAAGGCCAAATGAAGATGTCCATCATTCAAATTCCACACAGAGGTTGGTAATGTAATACTCTTTCGTATACCATATTCAAAATTCGATGACAAACGTTACGAGGGTAGAAAAAAATTAAAAATAAGAATTTTTTCAAAAAATCCACAACATTCTTTTTATTGCTGTAAGGCCAAATGAAGATGTCCATCATTCAAATTCCACACAGAGGTTGGTAATGTAATACTCTTTCATATTCCATATTCAAAATTCGCTGACAAACGTTACGAGGGTAGAAAAAAATTTAAAATAAGAATTTTTTTCAAAAAATCCACAACATTCTTTTTATTGCTGTAAGGCCAAATGATGATGTCCATCATTCAAATTTTACAAAGAGGTTGGTAATGTAATACTCTTTCGTATTCCATATTCAAAATCCTCTGACAAACGTTACGAGGGTAGAAAAAAATTAAAAATAAGAATTTTTTCAAAAAATCCACAACATTCTTTTTATTGCTGTAAGGCCAAATGATGATGTCCCTCATTCAAATTTTACACAGAGGTTGGTAATGTAATAGTCTTCCGTATTCCATATTCAATATCCGCTGACAAACGATACGAGGGTCGAAAAAATTTTAAAATAAGAATTTTCGAAAAAAATCCACAACATTCTTTTTATTACTGTAAGGCCAAATGATGATGTCCATCATTCAAATTCCACACAGAGGTTGGTAATGTAATACTCTTTCGTATTCCATATTCAAAATTTGCTGACAAACGTTACGAGGGTAGAAAAAAATTTAAAATAAGAATTTTTTCAAAAAATCCACATTCTTTCCATTGCTGTAAGGCCAAATGATGATGTCCATCATTCAAATTTTACACAGAGGTTGGTAATGTAATACTCTTTCGTATTCCATATTCAAAATTCGCTGACAAACGTTACGAGGGTAGAAAAAAATTTAAAATAAGAATTTTTTCAAAAAATCCACAACATTCTTTTTATTGCTGTAAGGCCAAATGATGATGTCCCTCATTCAAATTTCACAAAGAGGTTGGTAATGTAATACTCTTTCGTATTCCATACTCAAAATCCTCTGACAAACGATACGAGGGTCGAAAAAATTTTAAAATAAGAATTTTCGAAAAAAATCCACAAAATTCTTTTTATTACTGTAAGGCCAAATGATGATGTCCCTCATTCAAATTTTACACAGAGGTTGATAATATAATAGTCTTTCGTATTCCATATTCAAAATTCGCTGACAAACGATACGAGGGTCGAAAAAATTTTAAAATAAGAATTTTCGAAAAAAATCCACAACATTCTTTTTATTACTGTAAGGCCAAATGATGATGTCCATCATTCAAATTCCACACAGAGGTTGGTAATGTAATACTCTTTCGTATTCCATATTCAAAATTTGCTGACAAACGTTACGAGGGTAGAAAAAAATTTAAAATAAGAAATTTTTCAAAAAATCCACATTCTTTCCATTGCTGTAAGGCCAAATGATGATGTCCATCATTCAAATTTTACACAGAGGTTGGTAATGTAATAGTCTTCCGTATTCCATATTCAATATCCGCTGACAAACGATACGAGGGTCGAAAAAATTTTAAAATAAGAATTTTCGAAAAAAATCCACAAAATTCTTTTTATTACTGTAAGGCCAAATGATGATGTCCCTCATTCAAATTTTACACAGAGGTTGATAATATAATAGTCTTTCGTATTCCATATTCAAAATTCGCTGACAAACGATACGAGGGTCGAAAAAATTTTAAAATAAGAATTTTCGAAAAAAATCCACAACATTCTTTTTATTACTGTAAGGCCAAATGATGATGTCCCTCATTCAAATTTTACACAGAGGTTGATAATATAATAGTCTTTCGTATTCCATATTCAAAATTCGCTGACAAACGATACGAGGGTCGAAAAAATTTTAAAATAAGAATTTTCGAAAAAAATCCACAACATTCTTTTTATTACTGTAAGGCCAAATGATGATGTCCATCATTCAAATTCCACACAGAGGTTGGTAATGTAATACTCTTTCGTATTCCATATTCAAAATTTGCTGACAAACGTTACGAGGGTAGAAAAAAATTTAAAATAAGAATTTTTTCAAGAAATCCACATTCTTTCCATTGCTGTAAGGCCAAATGATGATGTCTATCATTCAAATTTTACACAGAGGTTGGTAATGTAATACTCTTTCGTATTCCATATTCAAAATTCGCTGACAAACGTTACGAGGGTAGAAAAAAATTTAAAATAAGAATTTTTTCAAAAAATCCACAACATTCTTTTTATTACTGTAAGGCCAAATGATGATGTCCATCATTCAAATTTTACACAGAGGTTGGTAATGTAATACTCTTCTGTATTCCATATTCAAAATTTGCTGACAAACGTTACGAGGGTAGAAAAAAATTTAAAATAAGAATTTTTTCAAAAAATCCACAACATTCTTTTCATTGCTGTAAGGCCAAATGAAGATGTCCATCATTCAAATTTTACACAGAGGTTGGAAATGTAATACTCTTTCGTATTCCATATTCAAAATTTGCTGACAAACGTTACGAGGGTCGAAAAAAATTCAAAATAAGAATTTTTTCAAAATATACACAAAATTTTTTTTATTACTGTAAGGCCAAATGATGATGTCCATCATTCAAATTTTACACAGAGGTTGGAAATGTAATACTCTTTCGTATTCCATATTCAAAATTTGCTGAAAAACATTACGAGGGTCGAAAAAAATTTAAAATAAGAATTTTTTCAAAAAATTCACAACATTTTTTTATTGCTGTAAGGCCAAATGATGATGTCCATCATTTAAATTCCACACAGAGGTTGGTAATGTAATACTCTTCCGTATTCCATATTCAAAATTCGCTGACAAACGTTACGAGGGTAGAAAAAAATTTAAAATAATAATTTTTTCAAAAAATCCACAACATTCTTTTTATTGCTGTAAGGCCAAATGTAGATGTCCATAATTCAAATTCCACACAGAGGTTGGTAATGTAATACTCTTTCGTATTCCATATTCAAAATTCGCTGACAAACGTTACGAGGGTCGAAAAAAATTCAAAATAAGAATTTTTTCAAAAAATCCACAACATTCTTTTTATTGCTGTAAGGCCGAATGATGATGTCCATCATTCAAATTTTACACAGAGGTTGGTAATGTAATACTCTTCCGTATTCCATATTCAAAATTCGCTGACAAACGTTACGAGGGTAGAAAAAAATTTAAAATAAGAATTTTTTCAAAAAATCCACAACATTCTTTTTATTGCTGTAAGGCCAAATGATGATGTCCATCATTCAAATTTTACACAGAGGTTGGTAATGTAATACTCTTTCGTATTCCATATTCAAAATTCGCTGACAAACGTTACGAGGCTCGAAAAAATTTTAAAATAAGAATTTTCGAAAAAAATCCACAACATTCTTTTTATTACTGTAAGGCCAAATGATGATGTCCCTCATTCAAATTTTACACAGAGGTTGGTAATGTAATACTCTTTCGTATTCCATATTCAAAATTTGCTGACAAACGTTACGAGGGTAGAAAAAAATTTAAAATAAGAATTTTTTCAAAAAATCCACATTCTTTCCATTGCTGTAAGGCCAAATGATGATGTCCATCATTCAAATTTTACACAGAGGTTGGTAATGTAATACTCTTTCGTATTCCATATTCAAAATTTGCTGACAAACGTTACGAGGGTAGAAAAAAATTTAAAATAAGAATTTTTTCAAAAAATCCACAACATTTTTTTTATTACTGTAAGGCCAAATGATGATGTCCATCATTCAAATTTCACACAGAGGTTGGTAATGTAATACTCTTTCGTATTCCATATTCAAAATTTGCTGACAAACGTTACGAGGGTTGAAAAAAATTTAAAATAAGAATTTTTTCAAAAAATCCACAACATTCTTTTTATTGCTGTAAGGCCAAATAATGATGTCCATCATTCAAATTTTACACAGAGGTTGGAAATGTAATACTATTTCGTATTCCATATTCAAAATTTGCTGACAAACGTTACGAGGGTCGAAAAAATTTCAAAATAAGAATTTTCGAAAAAAATCCACAACATTCTTTTTATCACTGTAAGGCCAAATGATGATGTCCCTCATTCAAATTTTACACAGAGGTTGATAATATAATAGTCTTTCGTATTCCATATTCAAAATTCGCTGACAAACGATACGAGGGTCGAAAAAATTTTAAAATAAGAATTTTCGAAAAAAATCCACAACATTCTTTTAATTACTGTAAGTCCAAATGATGATGTCCCTCATTCAAATTTTACACAGAGGTTGATAATATAATAGTCTTTCGTATTCCATATTCAAAATTCGCTGACAAACGATACGAGGGTCGAAACAATTTTAAAATAAGAATTTTCGAAAAAAATCCACAAACATTCTTTTTATTGCTGTAAGGCCAAATAATGATGTCCATCATTCAAATTTTACACAGAGGTTGGAAATGTAATACTATTTCGTATTCCATATTCAAAATTCGCTGACAAACGATACGAGGGTCGAAAAAATTTTAAAATAAGAATTTTCGAAAAAAATCCACAACATTCTTTTTATTACTGTAAGTCCAAATGATGATGTCCCTCATTCAAATTTTACACAGAGGTTGATAATATAATAGTCTTTAGTATTCCATATTCAAAATTCGCTGACAAACGATACGAGGTTCGAAAAAATTTTAAAATAAGAATTTTCGAAAAAAATCCACAACATTCTTTTTATTACTGTAAGTCCAAATGATGATGTCCCTCATTCAAATTTTACACAGAGGTTGATAATATAATAGTCTTTCGTATTCCATATTCAAAATTCGCTGACAAACGATACGAGGGTCGAAAAAATTTTAAAATAAGAATTTTCGAAAAAAATCCACAACATTCTTTTTATTACTATAAGTCCAAATGATGATGTCCATCATTCAAATTTTACACAGAGGTTGGAAATGTAATACTCTTTCGTATTCCATATTCAAAATTCGCTGACAAACGTTACGAGGGTCGAAAAAATTTTAAAATAGGAATTTTCGAAAAAAATCCACAACATTCTTTTTATTACTGTAAGGCCAAATGATGATGTCCCTCATTCAAATTTTACACAGAGGTTGATAATATAATAGTCTTTCGTATTCCATATTCAAAATTCGCTGACAAACGATACGAGGGTCGAAAAAATTTTAAAATAAGAATTTTCGAAAAAAATCCACAACATTCTTTTTATTACTGTAAGTCCAAATGATGATGTCCATCATTCAAATTTTACACAGATTTTGGAAATGTAATACTATTTCGTATTCCATATTCAAAATTCGCTGACAAACGATACGAGGGTCGAAAAAATTTTAAAATAAGAATTTTCGAAAAAAATCCACAACATTCTTTTTATTACTGTAAGTCCAAATGATGATGTCCCTCATTCAAATTTTACACAGAGGTTGATAATATAATAGTCTTTAGTATTCCATATTCAAAATTCGCTGACAAACGATACGAGGGTCGAAAAAATTTTAAAATAAGAATTTTCGAAAAAAATCCACAACATTCTTTTTATTACTGTAAGTCCAAATGATGATGTCCCTCATTCAAATTTTACACAGAGGTTGATAATATAAGGCCCGGTTTTATAAGCTCGGGTTACCCCTGCCCCGAGAGTTATCCCTATGATGGTCAATGGGATAACTCTCGGGGCAGGGTTAACCCGAGCTTATAAAACCGGGCCTAATAGTCTTTCGTATTCCATATTCAAAATTCGCTGACAAACGATACGAGGGTCGAAAAAATTTTAAAATAAGAATTTTCGAAAAAAATCCACAAACATTCTTTTTATTACTGTAACGCCAAATGATGATGTCCCTCATTCAAATTTTACACAGAGGTTGGTAATGTAATACTCTTTCGTATTCCATATTCAAAATTTGCTGACAAACGTTACGAGGGTAGAAAAAAATTTAAAATAAGAATTTTTTCAAAAAATCCACAACATTTTTTTTATTACTGTAAGGCCAAATGATGATGTCCATTATTCAAATTCCACACAGAGGTTGGTAATGTAATACTCTTTCGTATTCCATATTCAAAATTCGCTGACAAACGTTACGAGGGTAGAAAAAAATTTAAAATAAGAATTTTTTCAAAATATCCACAACATTCTTTTCATTGCTGTAAGGCCAAATGATGATGTCCATCATTCAAATTTTACACAGAGGTTGGTAATGTAATACTCTTTCGTATTCCATATTCAAAATTCGCTGACAAACGTTACGAGGGTAGAAATAAATTCAAAATAAGAATTTTTTCAAAATATCCACAACATTCTTTTCATTGCTGTAAGACCAAATGATGATGTCCATCATTCAAATTCCACACAGAGGTTGGTAATGTAATACTCTTTCGTATTCCATATTTAAAATTCGCTGACAAACGTTACGAGGGTAGAAAAAAATTCGAAATAAGAATTTTTTCAAAATATCCACAACATTCTTTCTATTGCTGTAAGGCCAAATGATGATGTCCATCATTCAAATTCCACACAGAGGTTGGTAATGAAATACTCTTTCGTATTCCATATTCAAAATTCGCTGACAAACGTTACGAGGGTAGAAAAAAATTCAAAATAAGAATTTTTTCAAAATATCCACAACATTCTTTTTATTGCTGTAAGGCCAAATGATGATGTCCATCATTCAAATTTTACACAGAGGCTGGTAATGTAATACTCTTTCGTATTCCATATTCAAAATTCGCTGACAAACGTTACGAGGGTAGAAAAAAATTCAAAATAAGAATGTTTTCAAAATATCCACAACATTCTTTCTATTGCTGTAAGACCAAATGATGATGTCCATCATTCAAATTTTACACAGAGGTTGGTAATGTAATACTCTTTCGTATTCCATATTCAAAATTTGCTGACAAACGTTACGAGGGTAGAAAAAAATTTAAAATAAGAATTTTTTCAAAATATCCACAACATTCTTTTCATTGCTGTAAGGCCAAATGATGATGTCCATCATTCAAATTTTACACAGAGGTTGGTAATGTAATACTCTTTCCTATTCCATATTCAAAATTCGCTGACAAACGTTACGAGGGTAGAAATAAATTCAAAATAAGAATTTTTTCAAAATATCCACAACATTCTTTTCATTGCTGTAAGACCAAATGATGATGTCCATCATTCAAATTCCACACAGAGGTTGGTAATGTAATACTCTTTCGTATTCCATATTTAAGATTCGCTGACAAACGTTACGAGTGTAGAAAAAAATTCAAAATAAGAATTTTTTCAAAATATCCACAACATTCTTTTTATTGCTGTAAGGCCAAATGATGATGTCCATCATTCAAATTTTACACAGAGGCTGGTAATGTAATACTCTTTCGTATTCCATATTCAAAATTCGCTGACAAACGTTACGAGGGTAGAAAAAAATTCAAAATAAGAATGTTTTCAAAATATCCACAACATTCTTTCTATTGCTGTAAGACCAAATGATGATGTCCATCATTCAAATTTTACACAGAGGTTGGTAATGTAATACTCTTTCTTATTCCATATTCAAAATTTGCTGACAAACGTTACGAGGGTAGGAAAAAATTTATAATAAGAATTTTTTTCAAAAAATCCACAACATTCTTTTTATTACTGTAAGGCCAAATGATGATGTCCATCATTCAAATTTCACACAGAGGTTGGTAATGTAATACTCTTTCGTATTCCATATTCAAAATTCGCTGACAAACGTTACGAGGGTAGAAATAAATTCAAAATAAGAATTTTTTCAAAATATCCACAACATTCTTTTCATTGCTGTAAGACCAAATGATGATGTCCATCATTCAAATTCCACACAGATGTTGGTAATGTAATACTCTTTCGTATTCCATATTCAAAATTCGCTGACAAACGTTACGAGGGTAGAAAAAAATTCAAGATAAGAATTTTTTCAAAATATCCACAACATTCTTTTCATTGCTGTAAGACCAAATGATGATGTCCATCATTCAAATTTTACACAGAGGTTGGTAATGTAATACTCTTTCGTATTCCATATTCAAAATTCGCTGACAAACGTTACGAGGGTAGAAAAAAATTTAAAATAAGAATTTTTTTCAAAAAATCCACATTCTTTCCATTGCTGTAAGGCCAAATGATGATGTCCATCATTCAAATTTTACACAGAGGTTGGTAATGTAATACTCTTTCGTATTCCATATTCAAAATTCGCTGACAAACGTTACGAGGGTAGAAAAAAATTTAAAATAAGAATTTTTCCAAAATATCCACAACATTCTTTTTATTACTGTAAGTCCAAATGATGATGTCCATCATTCAAATTTTACACAGAGGTTGGTAATGTAATACTCTTTTGTATTCCATATTCAAAATTCGCTGACAAACGTTACGAGGGTCGAAAAAAATTCAAAATAAGAATTTTTTCAAAATATCCACAACATTCTTTCTATTGCTGTAAGGCCAAATGATGATGTCCATCATTCAAATTCCACACAGAGGTTGGTAATGTAATACTCTTTCGTATTCCATATTCAAAATTCGCTGACAAACGTTACGAGGGTAGAAAAAAATTTAAAATAAGAATTTTTTCAAAATATCCACAACATTCTTTTCATTGCTGTAAGGCCAAATGATGATGTCCATCATTCAAATTTTACACAGAGGTTGGTAATGTAATACTCTTTCGTATTCCATATTCAAAATTCGCTGACAAACGTTACGAGGGTAGAAATAAATTCAAAATAAGAATTTTTTCAAAATATCCACAACATTCTTTTCATTGCTGTAAGACCAAATGATGATGTCCATCATTCAAATTCCACACAGAGGTTGGTAACGTAATACTCTTTTGTATTCCATATTTAAAATTCGCTGACAAACGTTACGAGGGTAGAAAAAAATTCGAAATAAGAATTTTTTCAAAATATCCACAACATTCTTTCTATTGCTGTAAGGCCAAATGATGATGTCCATCATTCAAATTCCACACAGAGGTTGGTAATGTAATACTCTTTCGTATTCCATATTCAAAATTCGCTGACAAACGTTACGAGGGTAGAAAAAAATTCAAAATAAGAATTTTTTCAAAATATCCACAACATTCTTTTTATTGCTGTAAGGCCAAATGATGATGTCCATCATTCAAATTTTACACAGAGGCTGGTAATGTAATACTCTTTCGTATTCCATATTCAAAATTCGCTGACAAACGTTACGAGGGTAGAAAAAAATTCAAAATAAGAATGTTTTCAAAATATCCACAACATTCTTTCTATTGCTGTAAGACCAAATGATGATGTCCATCATTCAAATTTTACACAGAGGTTGGTAATGTAATACTCTTTCGTATTCCATATTCAAAATTCGCTGACAAACGTTACGAGGGTAGAAAAAAATTTAAAATAAGAATTTTTTCAAAATATCCACAACATTCTTTTCATTGCTGTAAGGCCAAATGATGATGTCCATCATTCAAATTTTACACAGAGGTTGGTAATGTAATACTCTTTCGTATTCCATATTCAAAATTCGCTGACAAACGTTACGAGGGTAGAAATAAATTCAAAATAAGAATTTTTTCAAAATATCCACAACATTCTTTTCATTGCTGTAAGACCAAATGATGATGTCCATCATTCAAATTCCACACAGAGGTTGGTAATGTAATACTCTTTCGTATTCCATATTCAAAATTTGCTGACAAACGTTACGAGGGTAGGAAAAAATTTATAATAAGAATTTTTTTCAAAAAATCCACAACATTCTTTTTATTACTGTAAGGCCAAATGATGATGTCCATCATTCAAATTTCACACAGAGGTTGGTAATGTAATACTCTTTCGTATTCCATATTCAAAATTCGCTGACAAACGTTACGAGGGTAGAAATAAATTCAAAATAAGAATTTTTTCAAAATATCCACAACATTCTTTTCATTGCTGTAAGACCAAATGATGATGTCCATCATTCAAATTCCACACAGATGTTGGTAATATAATACTCTTTCGTATTCCATATTTAAAATTCGCTGACAAACGTTACGAGGGTAGAAAAAAATTCAAGATAAGAATTTTTTCAAAATATCCACAACATTCTTTTCATTGCTGTAAGACCAAATGATGATGTCCATCATTCAAATTTTACACAGAGGTTGGTAATGTAATACTCTTTCGTATTCCATATTCAAAATTCGCTGACAAACGTTACGAGGGTAGAAAAAAATTTAAAATAAGAATTTTTTTCAAAAAATCCACATTCTTTCCATTGCTGTAAGGCCAAATGATGATGTCCATCATTCAAATTTTACACAGAGGTTGGTAATGTAATACTCTTTCGTATTCCATATTCAAAATTCGCTGACAAACGTTACGAGGGTAGAAAAAAATTTAAAATAAGAATTTTTCCAAAATATCCACAACATTCTTTTTATTACTGTAAGTCCAAATGATGATGTCCATCATTCAAATTTTACACAGAGGTTGGTAATGTAATACTCTTTTGTATTCCATATTCAAAATTCGCTGACAAACGTTACGAGGGTCGAAAAAAATTCAAAATAAGAATTTTTTCAAAATATCCACAACATTCTTTTTATTACTGTAAGGCCAAATGATGATGTCCAGCATTCAAATTTTACACAGAGGTTGGTAATGTAATACTATTTCGTATTCCATATTCAAAATTCGCTGACAAACGTTACGAGGGTCGAAAAAATTTTAAAATAGGAATTTTCGAAAAAAATCCACAACATTCTTTTTATTACTGTAAGGCCAAATGATGATGTCCATCATTCAAATTTTACACAGAGGTTGGTAATGTAATACTCTTTCGTATTCCATATTTAAAATTCGCTGACGACAAACGTTACGAGGGTAGAAAAAAATTTAAAATAAGAATTTTTTCAAAATATCCACAACATTCTTTTCATTGCTGTAAGGCCAAATGATGATGTCCATCATTCAAATTTTACACAGAGGTTGGTAATGTAATACTATTTCGTATTCCATATTCAAAATTCGCTGACAAACGTTACGAGGGTCGAAAAAATTTTAAAATAGGAATTTTCGAAAAAAATCCACAACATTCTTTTTATTACTGTAAGGCCAAATGATGATGTCCATCATTCAAATTTTACACAGAGGTTGGTAATGTAATACTCTTTCGTATTCCATATTCAAAATTCGCTGACAAACGTAACGAGGGTCGAAAAAAATTCAAAATAAGAATTTTTTCAAAATATCCACAACATTCTTTTTATTGCTGTAAGGCCAAATGATGATGTCCCTCATTCAAATTTTACACAGAGGTTGGTAATGTAATAGTCTTTCGTATTCCATATTCAAAATTCGCTGACAAACGTTACGAGGGTAGAAAAAAATTTAAAATAAGAATTTTTTCAAAATATCCACAACATTCTTTTTATTACTGTAAGGCCATATAACGATGTCCCTCATTTAAATTTTTTTTAGATGAAAATTTTAAAGGAATTGACCTTTTCAGGTGATTCCCAACGAACTTTGCCCTCAAAATAGTTTACGTTAATCAACATTCGGCACAAGCTGGTGCATCACAACCCAATCAACTATTTAATGAGCTAGAACAAATTGTTTAAGATTTTTTTTATTTGTAAAATGCGAGTACAGAAAGATACAAAATTGTATCCATGATGATTAAAACATTATTATTTTAATAAAATTATAAAAGAATTAATTATATTTCCCAAGAAGTTTTATATTCAAAAAATATATGAAAATTATTAAAAATATACCTTGTTTAAGACGAAATAAAAAATTATAATCCAAAAAAAAATTTTTCGCACTAACAAACAAAACACTCGGAAACATTAACAAACATTTTCGTATTGACATCCACGCGTATCGCGTTCAAAGCATCTCAACGAACGTATCTCGAGCTCAACTAAACTACTCTCTAATGTCGCAATTGTTATACTGACTCCTGTATCGCCGTCATCGCCGAAGCCGAGCTGCTGGCGTATGGTTATGGTTACTTCAATGCATTCGACAGCTTAAAATGTTTGGGGATACGCTGCACTCTGAAATATAGACCTGTGGTTTAAGTCCATCCATTGTTTTACCTAAGAGGAATTGTTTTGATTTGGAGGCGATTCTCACACTTTCATTTCCTTGACTAATTAATTTTTTTTAATACCTAACTCAAGTTTGTGCGAAAAAGTGAGGAAATTGTGTGGGAAATTTGACTTATTAATGCCATAACAACATAATTTAAACTAGTTATTCGGTATATATAAGTTTTATTCTCCCAATAAACGTAATGTGGTGAACATTTAAGATTTTCTTTCCTTACTTTATGGGCGCACTGTATATTAATAGTGTGGGTCAGTTAAACTTGTTACAGATGGTCGTTCTGAGATATTTCCCACATTAAAATTCTAATATATAGATGAAGGTAAGCATAGACGAGAGGCTAACGAAATTTCTTTAGGAATGCAGATTATATAATATAAAATGACCTCTCGAAATTATTATTTCAAAGATAATTTATTCTGAATGAGTTTCTTACATTTTTCTAACCGTTTTCTTAGTGTAACTACGTCCAAAATTCTTGTACATCAATCAATAAATTCTTAAATACAAACTATGATTTTTTCTGCAGCAGAAAATATTTTTTGAATTTTGTATTGTGTCACAATACTCACATAAGTTACAGCTATATTTATTTGTACATTTAAAATGTATTCTTGAGTTAGAAAATGGACAATAAAGTTTATCGATGATTATTATTTTAAAATACATCACTTGCAAAACTGTTCCAACGTAAATACAAACAATGATCAGTATAAAATCAAAAAAACCCATTTCTGCGAACATGACATAAGTATCAATTCGTTTTTGACATTCTAAAATGACAAAACCACAGTTTAATATATGGTTTTAAGTGAAGAAATGCCACTTGAACATTTGGTCTCTTTCAAACAATACCCAGTCTTTTAAATAACTATTGGTTCGTTTATAAAAGAAGAAACTGGACTCTGGATATTTATTTTTGAAATGCACTTGTCCCTCACAGATGTGAAATATTGAGGTATACCAAAGTGATTTGTTTTTTGTTTTTCTTGTTGGCTTCAAAGTGGTTTTCAAAGAAATGGATAAGTAGCATCTGTTGACAAAAATACTACGAGGGAGATCAAATTATTTTCTCAACATTATGTAGGTTGATTTATTAATCTTGATAGAAACTTTGTTTTGTTGTAATTTTGTTTTTACTATAATTATTCACGTGGGCATAAAATTATTTCACGAGTAGGTGCTTTAAATAGAAAGTAGATAATACGAATGATCGTATAGTTAATAGTAGGTAGTTCAAGTTATTTCATTCAAGGAAATTTCATTCATAAATAGTGTTAAAATTAGGTTGTATCTGTTGGACAACATATGTTTAGGTAATTAACAATTTTTTTATTTAAATTGTTTATTTTTTATTTTTCAGAAATTATGTAGGAGCCAAAATCAAGGATTAACTTCTTCCTTTTTCAATGATACATTTACATTGGATTCAGTATTATTATAGCTCGAAAATGATTCCACTTCAATTTCATGATCGTTGGACCTTGGACTTTGAAGATACACCAAGAAAACAATTTTTTCACTATATATCCAATGATTATATTAAAAATAAAATACTGTTACATCTGAAATCAAAATAATAAACAACTTTAATGACTTCAAATCAGTGTAGCCACCTGCAGAGATTGAAAAAAGAACTTATTAAGCCCAGTTCACATCTTGACTAAGAGACAATCTGGAAAACTGAAAATATCTTCATTAAAATAGTAGTACTACCAGATTCTTTTCCACTTTATCAATGTCAAATTCAATATATAGATAAGTATTTTAAAGAGACTCTGTGAAAGGATTAAAAATTCATTAAAAATAAAGTACTAGCAAGTGGTATAACTTTACACGCTTCTCTGGACATCGAAAAGACTTGGCGGTGGTGAAACGAGGCGTGGATAAATAAAAGATATGAGTAGGTATATCGAAAACAATGAATTTATCGCGTCTGCAAATATTTAACTGGGAAATATTTATTTGACACAGTCCAAAGAGTAGTTACAATGAAATTTTCTTTGTTAGAAGCTATAATATAATTTATAACAGATAAATAGTGTTTTATTGGAATAATACTAACAAATACAAAATTCCTTTCAAGTCTTTCACAAACAAAATTGTAAATATCCCAAGAAAGCAAGACTATAATTGGAAATTTTATAGTTGCTACTGTTTCACAGAATCAAACGACACAGAGAAAAAATGTATTAAAGTCAACCTTGCCTCGAGGTATACACGTAAATGTTACGGTACCATGCAACATTCAGCTTTTACGATTGTGACTCAACCAAGTGAGAAATTCTTTGGATAAGAAGGTTCTTTAAAAATACAAGTCACAATTCTAATACTTCGCAAGATGTGCCTTTTATCTGAGACAGACTACAATACAGCTATAATTTGATACAAAAAATTTAAGTCTATAAATTTAAAATTACCAATTATGGTTTGTAATTTTTTTCATCTTATTTTTCGTTTACGAAATTACGAAAAATACTGATTATTATTGACAGTTATAATACAATAAAATACCAAAAAAACTTCTTCTCTTTGTCTGTATTTAAATAATTATTTTTTCTCTTCTGTATTCACGTTTGCATATGACTCTACCAATACGTAAAATTGTTGCAAGACGCGCCTGATGGTATCAGTTAATTTAAAACGAAAGAGAAAAACCCATGACGGTATTCTTGCTCTATAATCAGATGAATAAAAATAATGAAACACTATTTAATTTTCAAAACGTAAACGTTCAAAGTTTACCGATTAACGGATGAATAGATTGAAAGAAAGAAAGGTATTTAATAGTAGTACAGTAGCTCTTTCATCTTTTATATTTTGTACAGTTTTAAATTAACATAAAATGAGTGGCAAGTATAAATTTATACTTTACGCACACCCCCGGTATACTAGAAATATTTAGAAGCAGCCTGTGAAGCATTTTTTTAAATCCAAACCCGGCAATTTTTGTCTTTAATTTATTTAATATTTTTTAAATCAAGACAGGATTTGTTCTGACCCGAAGGAGGATGTATAAATGCATAAATTTCTTGGATGTTTGTTAATTATATAATATGCAACTATTCACACCTATATCTCATGCATTTTGCATCATTGTGATGATTCATTGAAGTTACAAATCTCTCCATGAGTAGGATTAACTTTATTAAAAGTCTTTCTAGAATATGTCAAATAGTACTTACATTTTTGCACGATTTTGTACCAAAAACTAAAATAAACTTTAGAAGGATTTAGTTACAGTTCACGAACGTTTTTAAAATTCAAAAGATAAAGTCTTTCCAAAAATAAAAACAAATATATATGTACATATTAATCAATAATGATACATATACGAGCTGGTATCAATAATAACCTTGTAATTAACGTTGAATTCAGGAAGCGGATTTAAAAACAACAAAAGTAAATGTATTGTAACCAGAAAATTGATAGTCAAGGTAATTACAACAAAGGTATTAGAATTCAGGTACCTACAATCAGTTAAATATTTATAAAAAAATACATTTTTCCAACAAATCAGTTCTCAATAAATTTGTCTTTAATAAAACCACGATTATATTTATAATAATTTCCATCTATCGGTAAAATAAAGTTATTAATATTTGTACTTCAGTTCCACTAGGCAGAAAGACTTATCGATAACCTAAGTAGTCTATCCCTTCCCTCTGAGATGTCAGCAGCTAATTATTTTCTATAATAAACCAACGTTTGCTTAGGTTTTTCCAACAAAACGCAGCAACCTAGCTCAGTCTGGTCAGGATCACCAGTGCGCTTGACGCGTTCAGATCTAAGATACCTCTGAAGTCTATTCGAGGTTCTTATGATTCTGGCTTCAGTTAATTCTGAAGAGCGGAGTACTGAAGGACGCTTTTGATTCCGTATGGTCATTAGCGTTGCCACAATACATAACAAGGGTGGATGACCATAAAGGGGTGTGGTAGTTCTTCTCCTTTTCTCGAGAGCTGTACATATCGAGAAATGTGAGAAGACAAGCTACTCCTTTTCTCGAAAGATGTACATATCGAGAAAAGTTGAGAAGCAAACCACGCTAAAGTCTATCAGCCTTTCGCGATTGCGATTAACAAGTTATGAAGACCAGTGTGGTCACAATACTTTTTGTAATAATCCAAACACATTAGGTTAGAATCTTCTTCTATCAGGTACATATTGGCCTGGTCAAAGCTGCCACCAGCATATTATTATATACATGGTGTACCAGTTAAATATGATTACAACAATTGGTATAAGGCATAGCCATAGGCTAAGGTATAATGTAATTGAAGGAACTCCAACATTTGAAATACTGCCACCAGAGATATATGGTGCGCAAAATAAAATATTATTTGAAAGGAAAAAATATAAAGTTTTAGAAGGTTCTTAGACATAGTACAGCTACTGGTGCCACGGTGCGCAAAATATTATTAATGGTAAAACATATAAAATAATAGAAAGAATCATTTAAAAAATTTGGTAGGACTAATATTTATTTTTCAATTCATATTTTTGTGTATACAAAGTGTAAATAAAATCCAAACGGAGTAATAGAACTATCATTAGGTCTGGTCAATTAATATATAGTTAATATATAGCTATCAGATACTTTTCTATTCCATCATTTTATATTTATTGTCAAAGAATATTTTACACATACATGGTGGCCCAAATTCTTCCCAATTTATAGTACAGCTTCAAGGTATTCTTCAAGAATATTTAAAAAACCTTATTTAGAGTTGTCTTAACATTCTTTTATATAATTTATTGACAAAAAATATTTTATTTTGCTCACCATGTATATTAATATATGTATACACGGTGACCCAAATTATTCCTAATTTTATAGTACAAAAAATATTTTATTTTGCTCACCATGTACATAAAAATATGTATACATGGTGGCCCAAATTATTCCTAATTTTATCGTACAAAAAATATTTTATTTTGCTCACCATGTATATTAATATACGTATACATGGTGGCCCAAACTATTCCCAATTTTATAGTACAAAAAATATTTTATTTTGCTCACTTTGTATATGAAAATATGTATACATGGTGGCCCAAACAATTCCTAATTTTATAGTACAAAACATATTTTATTTTGCTCACCATGTACATAAAAATATGTATACATGGTGGCCCAAATTATTCCAAATTTTATAGTACAAAAAACATTTTATTTTGCTCACCATGTATATAAAAATATGTATACATGGTGGCCCAAATTATTCCAAATTTTATAATACAAAAAATATTTTATTTTGCTTACCATGTATATAAAATATATATACATGGTGGCCCAAACAATTCCTAATTTTATTTCACAAAAAATATTTTATTTTGCTCACCATGTATATAAAAATATGTATACATGGTGGCCCAAACTATTCCTAATTTTATAGTACAAAAATATTTTATTTTGCTCACCATGTATATAAAAATATGTATACATGGTGGCCCAAATTATTCCTAATTTTATAGTATGAAAAATATTTTATTTTGCTCACCATGTATATAAAAATATGTATACATGGTGGCCCAAATTATTCTCAATGTTCAGCTTCAAGTAAAATTCACCCAATTTTTGTATCGTTTCAAGTAACACGTATATTAAGAAAACTTCAAAATTAGAGTTGTCAACATTAGATTAATATTTTATATTTATTGAAAAAAATTTTTATTTTGCGCACCATGTACATAAAAATATGTATACATGGTGGCCCAAATTATTCCCAATTTTATAGAACAGCTTCAGCTAAATTTTGTATAGCTACAGGGTAATATTCTACACGTATATATTAAGAAAACCTTAAAATTAGTGTGGTTTTATCATTCTTTTAATATTTAAATCTATTGAAAAAATACTTTATTTTGCGCACCATGTATATAAAGATATACATGGTGGCCCAAATTATTCTCCATTTTATTGTTCAGCTTCAGGTAAAATTCACCCAATTTTTGTATCATTTCAAATTAATATTCTACAGGTATATTAAGAAAACCTTAGTTAGAGTTGTCTTAACCTTTAATATTTAAATCTATTGACAAAAAAATTTTTATTTTGCGCACCATATATCTCTGGTGGCAGTATTTCAAATGTTGGAGTTCCTTCAATTACATTATACCTTAGTCTATGGCTATGCCTTATACCAATTGTTGTAATCATATTTAACTGGTACACCATGTATATAATAATATGCTGGTGGCAGCTTTGACCAGGCCAATATGTACCTGATAGAAGAAGATTCTAACCTATTGTGTTTGGATTATTATAAAAAGTATTGTGACCACACTGGTCTTCATAACCTGTTAATCGCAATCGCGAAAGGCTGATAGACTTTAGCGTGGTTTGCTTCTCAACTTTTCTCGATATGTACATCTTTCGAGAAAAGGAGTAGCTTGTCTTCCCACATTTCTCGATATGTACAGCTCTCGAGAAAAGGAGGAGAACTACCACACCCCTTTATGGTCATCCACCCTTGTTATGTATTGTGGCAACGCTAATGACCATACGGAATCAAAAGCGTCCTTCAGTGCTCCGCTCTTCAGAATTAACTGAAGTCAGAATCATAAGAACCTCGAATAGACTTCAGAGGTATCTTAGATCTGAACGCGTCAAGCGCACTGGTGATCCTGACCAGACTGAGCTAGGCTGCTGCGTTTTGTTGGAAAAACCTAAGCAAACGTTGGTTTATTATAGAAAATAATTAGCTGCTGACATCTCAGAGGGAAGGGATAGACTACTTAGGTTATCGATAAGTCTTTCTGCCTGGTGGAACTGAAGTACAAATATTAATAACCTTATTTTACCGATAGATGGAAATTATTATAAATATAATGTACCATAAAAATACATTCAATTATTATTTGTTAGTGAAAATTCAACATCTTGGAAAGACAGTAGATATTTTTCAAATAGAGAGATGACACATTGGTATTGTTAAAGTCAAAATTATTAAGTAATAATCATAACATTTATTTACTCTACCTACTTATATGTATAGATATTGCAGCAATAATTTTGTGTGAAGAAAATCTTATTCACTGGTAAGACTTTGCCAGATACGTCATTTTATTTTAACATAATAAATAATTAGTAATAAAGAGCTGTCTAATAATCCGTCATACGTGTTTTTAAATTTAGATTAGTACAGAATATAATTATTAATCTATTGGTATAGCATCGATATACAAAGTGTTTCAATAGTTCGTACAAAGAAGATGTAGGGGCTAAACATAATTATATAGATGTTGTGTCTCACTTCCTTTGTTAACGAGTTATAGGACTATAAAGTTGTATTTGTAGTTTGTATATTTGAATTTCCAGGATTTTAGAATCAGTCACAGTGGCTAGACTTCCTGTATTTCAGATGGTAGAGAAATCAAAACCGGCAGAATCACCGCCTGGACGGTTTCAGATAAAAGGTCACATCGTGGGAGAGTCTACTAATCCACATGTACGTGCATATAGGTGTTTCCTGCATTTCCGGGTGCTCACTTTCCGCTATTTTTACAAAACAGGATGTGGGGGAACCAAACAACGACACTAACACCAACACTAGTTGAATTACTATCGTTTAATTAAGTTATTATTATGTTGAAAACGTTCATATCAATACAGGCACTCTAAACATTTTCTCTCTACCTAATTTTTAGTTCTTCGGTTGTTATGCTAGCGTTTTATTTTTGGGAATATTTTTTTTTTCATCCAAATGAACTTCCTGTATCGACAAGATAAAAAGAATCACCGATATAGTTTTGATACTGTTCCGGATGTTTTTTCACACATGAATTAACATTTACAGTCACACATTTTATAATTGAATTTTTTTCTTTTAAAAGAAAGTATTATTTGATGTGGATACTTCAAAATATTTGAAATTAAATAAACTATGATTAATTATTATGGATTTTGTTGCTTAAAATAGCAGTTTTTGTGATGCTAAATAAAAAACCAAGTGAAAAAATCTTTCTACTTTTGCTAACAAAAAAATAAATATATATGCAAGAGACATTCTACCTTTAACAAACAAATTCTGGATATTTCCTAACTAGATAAGTTATCTGGAAGAGACATCAATATACACGGTATTGTTCGCAAGATAAGACAGACTCTGCAAAAAGTAACAATTAGGTATTTCTAAACATTGACAATTGTATTAAACATATGAATAGTTACATAACCTCAAAATAAAGCTGTAGGTCTTTAGTCCTAGACTGTATTATGTAAATAAATAATAATTAAATATCTCTAGCACCGCTAACCAAACCGCTCTTACAGTAGTCAGTTTCTTTGGCCTCGGGGAAGGTAGGTAGCAAGATTTCCAGCTCGAGTGCGTCCGACTGCCGACAAGAAAGAGATCATCGAGAGACAGGGCGTTTCTCAGCTTGTAGAAGTACCATTTTTTTTTCTTTCGATCTCGTCAACTCTGGTAAATGTTTCAATCATTTTCGGACCGTTAAAAATTAATTGGTACTTTTAATTGAGGTATTTTTGAAAAAGGAAAGAGGGAAAATAAAATTATACGAAAGGTTATTTACCTCATTACAACTGATAGTTGTAATGAAGATATAAATTTGCTTTCATCTACAAGAGTCATTCCCTTTGGATAACCCCAAATCAAGATAAATAATCTTCATTTCAGTACGTTTTGTTTTACCCTCGTAAACACGGCAGCGAAATCATCCGATGTAAGCTCGTGCCGGAATTTTTATCAACGTCAATAGTCAACCGAGTGTTGAGCAACTTCCGACATCTACATTCAAAATGTAATTCAAATAACATAAATCTAGGTTTTTATGTAATAATATCCGCTAGACAAGGATAAAATTATAATTTATATTATCGTCAATACAAACACAAAGTTATAATAGCTTTGGCGGCTTTTAGAAAAGGGAATTTTTGTTTTGGTGTTGAAATCGTTTGATTTGATCGGGAAGGATTGGTATTAAGAATAACAATAGAAAATTGTCTGAATTATCTAAATTAGATATTATTTTCTTTAATATATTCTTATTTTCGGATGATAACAGTTTTTTCAACTTCTTAGTAGGTGTTTATTCCAATAATCGATTATCAAGCAGCTTTTTTTAATTCTTGGAATTGAAAAATTTACCAATCGGCATAACAATTCGACAAGAATATTAATGATTTGTTTGCATTTCGAATATTTGCATAATTAATTATTAGAAATGGTCAGCTACTATATACCATTTCAATCAGATGATTCATATTGACTTATTTTATTGTGAAGTCTTTGAATAAGGTCAGTTTTATGTAGAACATTATCAATAATCGAAAATATATACCATTTTTTTTGCTCTACATTAATTACTTATGAAACAATACATTAAAAGTATTTTAATTTAATTAAAATATCTGCACGCCGGTGCCGCCTTCTCTTGTAATATACAACAACTACCCTTTCATATTTGGACAGTTGTTACCGATTGGGAAAACATCTGAACATCGTTTTCATTCGAATCGTTGACCAGTAAAACCGTTCAATTCCTATTGTTTATCTCTTTTTCACTAATGTGCTTTTCAATCTAATATTTCAATAGATGATCATAGTTAGCTTAGAAATTTGTGATTCCAAGTAGCCGATCACACCATCGCGCCATTTTAACTAACTCTAAGACGCTAACGAAAGCTCTCTTAATTAATTTACAAAAAATAGATGTATAATTAGATTTTACATGAAAATGTAAAGTGAATTATAGTTAACGCGACTTTAACATTCGTTTACGGTATATTTGAAACTTTTAACTCGTGTAAGTGAACTTGAAAACTGAATCTAAGTGACACAGGTTTAGTTTTAAAAGAAAGTGAACTATAAAGTGATCCAAAGTGACGATATAAACAATTTGTGATGAATTGAAGCCACTACTGATCTACTATTCATAAGTAAGTATTGAACTAAAATTGTCTCAGTTATCTAAAATCGAAAATTGCAATTGGTGGCGGATTCAACTCCTGCGGAGCACGGGACTGAACCTCAAATAAGAAAAAGTAGTATAAAAACTCCACCAGCTATCTTTATTAACAATAGTGGAATAATGTTCTTGATTATTTTCTTAGTTTTTCTTTAAGATAACAATTTTTCTGTATCACGGGGCCTTCCGAAACTTGGCGGGGCCCAGTGAAGCCTCGACTATAGCCTCTACGTTAATCCGCCATCAAGTTTGTAATCCCTAAATTGAAAAAATTTTTAATGTATTATTTGCATTTGGAAGGTCAGGTACACATAGAACACTACCATTAATAGAAAATAAACCGTTTTTTTAACTTTACCTTTATTTGCTTACTGCACATTACATTAAAATACTCCAAAATCTATTTTAAGATAATTAAAATAAGGGCACACCTGTGCCGCCATCTCTTGTGATATACAGCAGCCAACCCTTTATTTTAATTCAGCAACCACCTTCCCACCCGGTTGGGAAAACATCTGAGCAGCGTTTTCGTTCAAATCGTTGACCAGTGAAATCGTTTAATTTTTATTGTTATCTCTTTTTCACTAATGGGCTTTACATATATTTCCGTTGAAAATCAAAGTGAGCTTAGAACCTCATCATGATATGACAAGGCGCCATTTTAGGGATAATTAGACGCTAAAAAAGTTACTCTTAATTAAATTGAAAAATGTTAATGTAGAATTGGATTTTAAAATTAAAGAAAAGTGAGATTAGTTTCCGCGGTTTTAACATTCACTTACAGTATTTTTGAAACTCTTAACCCGTGGATATGTGAACTTTAGAAGTGAATCTTTGTAAATTATCGTTGGTATCTAAACGTGCATTAAGTGATTAAGTTAATATGGTTTAAATGGTAGTGTTGTGTGTGATTCGGGATAACGCAAAAATGTTTCCTGAAATCCTGATCTAGTATTCACAAGTAAGTAACATATATACATTGTTTTTTTCTATTTAAATAATAATGTCTAGTAAATAAGTGGATTCTCGTTACTACCTATATCATATCTAAAAAAGTCAATTGCACTTAACAATCTTATAATTTCTCATGACCTCTTCTACCTCAACAAAAAACATCCATATTATACCTACTTAATTGAATGTTAATAAATATGGCTGAAATATTTTACGACAACTGTCTAGCCACATAAGCAGGAAAAACAATTATTTGCAGACATAAGAAAATATAGTATCTGGTATACTTACGAGTTATCATCGAATAGGTCTTCAACATGCATTATATAAAGGATGTCCTCGATGTATAAGTGCACAAAAAATTTATGTTTGCTAAACTTCAAATAGACTATAAATAACTTACATTAAACAAATATTACATGTGTGGACAACATATTGTCATCAAATTGTTTGTGAAACATATTTTATGTTATAAAGTATCGTGTATCACAATGATAAGGTCAATTACAACAGTTTGATGACTAGAGACTTCTTACTGTTTTTATAATGTACTTATATCTTCAAGTTTCAATAAAAAAATAATTTTTGTGTACTTAGACATAAAAAAAAGAGAAATTACTTGATACAGACTATAGTTTTCACCCACCTATTTAATAAAAAAAATCACACTCATTGAAGATTTATTTTTCAATATACAATGAAATTGGAAAGTTATGGGAAATAAACTATTGAAAGGAAATTATTTATAGATAAAAGAGAAAACTGCAATTGTTCATATATAATGTGAACTGGGTTTGAGTTGAAATAAAATTCATTTTTTATGCATATAATTAAAGATTGGTAAACTTTTATTTTTTATTTACAATGTTTTTTAATTCTATAGATAATCTACAAAGTGGTAACCCAATCACATTATTACAGTCACCTTCTATTCTTTTTACAAAAGTACTCGCGATTCCTTGGATTCCATATCCTCCAGCTTTTCCCCTAAATACAAACAAAAATAATTGTGTTTAAAAAATGTACAACACAACTTACATTGGCTCTCCAGTATCTACGTAAGCTAGAATTTCTTCCCGATCAAGCTTACGCATGTAAACAGTCGTAACTTCAGTAAATTTGTAGATTGCATCTTTGTATCTTATAGCCAAGCCTGTATATACCGTATTTGGTAAGCCACATTGTGTCAACCTAAAAAAAATCTTGTATTCATATCTCAACTACCATCGTTTAAATTTTACTTACTCTGTTATTGTTTTAATGGCATCTTCTCTAGATTTTGGTTTTCCATACATTCTTCCATTATAAGTTACCATTGTGTCAACCCCTATGATAATATCGGGTTTTTGTTTATCATTTTTAAGCTTTTCCCAGACATCTGATAATTTTCCAACAGCCGTTTGCTCTACGAATTCCGAAAACGTATGCTTTTCAGGATCTAAATTTTCTTCGTAATCTGAAGGTACTATTTCGTACTTTAACTTCTATTTAAAAAAAAAATAATAACAAATAAATTAAACAACGTTACATACAACTCCATCTCTTACCGTACTAGATAATAAGGCTGCACGCTGTGGAGAACTACTTGCTAAAATTATTCTCATTTCATTTAATTGATTAAAAACGGGTCCCAACATTTTTTCACTTGTTAATATTTAAAACTTTACACAACTATCACTTTTTATTATATTTTTTTAATAAAAACAGGTAACTAGAAATCACAGAAATTATCGAGAATTGTGAGAAAAGTTTGGTTAAGGTAAGATGTCAAACTTCCACTGCTATCTTTACAGAATATTGTAAAATGCATGTAGGAAACTGCTAAAAAAGGTATTCTACTTAATATAAGTTTGTGCTTCCACCACCAACCGTTAGATGGAATTATAGTAACAATTTTCTGAAATTTATTTTTTTAATGATATAAAATTGAAGTTTTTAGAGGTTTTGTTGTTTTTTAAGGCTAAAAAAATTGTGAATTAAAAGAATCTTTGATGGTAAGAAAATATAGGATGTAGAGATGGTTGGAGAAGGGCAATGTAGAGTAGGTTTTTGAAATGATTTTCCAAAATTTTTCACAACATTTATTAAAACACTTTTTCTCTAATATTTTTCTACAATTTATATATAAATCATTTACAATTCAATAATAATATTCAATATGGAATAATTAATAATAATAATATAATAATAATATTTATAATATATATATGTAGTATTTAAAAACATTAATTTTATGCAGAAACTGTTTCTACAATGGATTTTTTAATAATTTCTCCAAAATTTTCGTCGCATTCTTCTGAATGACTGTTACTGTTGGTCGAATTGTCGATGCTTTTCACCAAACCATTTCCAGGACATTCCAAATTCAAATTACTGCTAAATTCTCCTTCATAACTAGGATAAGAATTGAATCTACCATTCAATAATTCCGAAAAAGATTCGATCTTGTTGTTTCCACCTACTGGGTTCAGATTTGTATACTGATTTTCCTTGCTTTCGGGAAAAGTATCAGCATTGAAATTTTCGTAGTTCTGGTGAAAGGCGCCATCTAGAGGTTTCTGGTTAAACTCCGGCACGTACATGCCTCCGTACGGGGTGAACATCGGTGGAAATTCGCTAAAGCTTTGTTGATAGGGTTGAGGGTATTGATTTTGATGTCCAGGAACGTAATTGCCGAATCCGACGTTGGAAAAGTGAAAAGCTTGGCTGTGGAAAGCCTGTTTACTGCTTTCTTCTCCGTAACAGTTTTCTCTGGAATAAAAAATTTAATTTAAAAATACCAGGGAAGGAGTTGGATTAAAATCAAATTACCTGACGGTGTAGAGGTCCAAAGAATCTGCTCTATCTGGTAGGTGGTTTCCAGGACCTTCTCCAGGCGCTCCATAATGTAAATTCGTAAAACTTC
This sequence comes from Galerucella nymphaeae, assembly GCA_963978555.1. Classification (NCBI taxonomy): domain Eukaryota; kingdom Metazoa; phylum Arthropoda; class Insecta; order Coleoptera; family Chrysomelidae; genus Galerucella; species Galerucella nymphaeae. The sequence goes on from OZ021712.1 coordinate 373,963, forward strand.
CGGTATGGACACAATTTTCAGCTTCAACGTTGGCGGATAGTGTGACATCCCTTAACAAATTACTGTTATATTTACTAATGGGGTTTTTCGAAGAAGTTTGGTCCTGATCTGTTGGTGCTGAAAGTCTCTCGTTTTCCATCCAATTTTGTTGTGTTACAACATCCTTATTATTATCAATTTTACTTTCCTTCTCTTTTTCTAATTCTAATCTATAAACAAAATTTTTTTTATAACATTTAAAAAGAAATAATAACAATTTTAACTCACCTCATAAGCGTATGTATAAAATGCGTCCTGACTCGAACAGGATTAAACTCGATTCTTCCGCTGGAATTTCCACAATTATCCCTGGAACATCCACATGGAAAATTTAGTCTATCAACTTGGCATTTGATACCAGCTTGGCTGCAAGAGCAAGTATCCGGATCACAGTAACCTTTACAGCCACAACCGCAAAATTCGCGAGACGTTCTAATACTCCTACATTCATCTTTTTCAATAGAATCGATTTTTCTGACTCCAGCAGCTCTCAGCAACGCTCTCCGTTGCCTCGTTGGTACAGGTTGGAGAAAATAATAATTATCCGGGTCCATTTCCGTATCTGAAGCTTCACTAGCTTCATCTTCACTATCAGAATCTTCGCTAGACGTAGCTGCACCTGTGGATAAGTTTCTTTCGGATCTAAGTTGCTGAAGGAGTTGTCTGTGAATTCTTCTTTGTTCCACAGCGTGTTCGGCTATGGAGAATTTTTTGACGAAACAATGGGATGCTCCCATACCTAAAGTAGAACCTCCTTGAGAAGGTACGCAGGTGAATCCTTGCGATCTTGGGAAATAAAAAACTGTGACGCTGTCAAAGGTGATGCCTTTCCTTTTTTTCGCTTTGGGTTCTTCGTTTTCGTCTGTACAAAGCTTACGTTTAAGATTGCTTTTAATTTCTTTAAATTTCGATTGTGTTTCGCCTAATACTTCGTCGTATAAAAAAGAAGATTCGCTAAAACTTTCTATATTAGCAGCTATTTCTTGTTCTGAACCGAGTCCGGAATCCGAACCGTCCGATCTATCGTGAGGTTCTTCGATCATTTCTTCAGTTGGAGGCAAGCTTTCTGTAGCTGAATCCTCTCCATCTACATCTATTGCTTTATTGTTTGATTTCGGCTCTTCAGTAATATTTGTACTCGAAGGTTCATTGACGTCCGGAAGGGATACTACCAGTTTATTTTGGTCGGAAGTTGAATCGTTTTGGTCGGATGTTATGAGTGATTGGTCGATGGTTAATTTCGATGATTCAATTTGGTTGTTGGGCATTATCGAAGAAGGGGATGATGATGATGATGATGCCATTGTAGTTGTTGAACTGTTAGATCCCATTTGATATTATAGAATTTAATTTTTTGTAGTGGTTCTTTTCGGCCATTATTTTTTCTAAAATAAAAAAAAAGAATTCGGTTATGCTGCTGATATTGATACAAGTTACATTTGTTCGGTTAAAAACGATCATTGATTCGGTTTAAATGTAGAAAGTGTATCATAAAAGTAAAGGATAACCTTGTGCGATACCAAACAATTCTCTGACACGTAGCTAGATCTTAAGCTAAAATTAGGTATTTTGCAATTAAGAAGTATCCTGATATTACCTCGCGGTTTTTGAGCAACTATCTATTATTATAGATAATTTATATTTTTAGTAGTAAGTGGAATGTGGATTTGAACTTGACTTACATAAAATATTCGTGAAATTATCCATATTATATTGAGTTTTATTCGAAAGAAATATAGTGTAATTCTCTAAAACTTTCCTCTGAACCTCTTCCAGAACATTATTGGTACTTAACTGTGATCAGGGACGTACTGGTATAGCTTAAATTTAAATGGTATTGGACTGGATTGAAATTGAAAAAAAAATTGACATATGCCCAATTCGACAGAAATATTGACTTCCCAAACATTTACGTATTAAATAAAAACAAACAGTGTATTTTGGCAGACATTTATGCAAACAAATGATCGTAGGCTGAGTTGAATATCGTATACAGTTTTATTTTAATAACAATGACATAATTATTTAAATGAACAACAAGTCGACGTAGAACCTTATAATTTTCTACTGGGTTTAGATGCGCTGCTCTTTTGTTTCCAAAGTATGGCAACAACTACGCAAGTACCGGTTAATTTTGTTTCAAAATAAACCAGTTTATAAAAATATACGAGGGCTGTTTCAAACATAATAACTCATCTTGACGTTTCAATCCTCGACGTCATTATTTCGAAAAGAAGGGAAAGATATGCTATAATATTACAACCCCGTTGTCGTGGTAAAAAAAAGGGTCAACCCACACATTTTCCAAAAAAACAAGTTGAAAAAGAAGAAGAATTTTTACCAGACATTAGTCTGCAAAGGGTTCTATTTATGCTTAGCATCATGGTAGGCAGTCATTTCATGGACTACACTGGCACCCTAGTACAGTAGCGTCTCAATAAACCTATTCAAGAGACATGGATGGGTTCGTTAATGTTATATTATGCCCTCTTATACAATAATAAAGGGGTCGAACATTACCTGATAATATTCAAGTCGTAAGCCTTCATGTTTATTTCAACAGGTAGAATTTTTTATGAAAAAGTATTTATTAATTAGTCTAAATATTATACACAGAAAATTTTGAGCTTAAAATTTTTAGGCTTGCTGGATGTAACGAAGGTATATACCTATCAAAAATCTATGATTACCTTTCAATGAGTAAATTTATCAGAAGTTAAATTTAGATTACAGACGAGAAATGCGTCTGGAAATATAAGGAGAGTTGAGCAAAACTCGAGAGTTACAAGTAATAACAAGATTTTGTTTTGAATCAAAAACTTTTTGGCAATGACAACTGGGTGTGCAGTTGACCTTGAACCATAACTATCTCACTAATAATAAAGTTTTATCACTGCAACATATAAATATGTTGAGAGATCTCGTAATTCATTAGGTATGTAAATATGTGAGCATTGTTTAAATTGCTCATATTTTCGATTAGATTGGCTACTTTTTTAAAACTGGCATAATTGTTTTCTTTTATTTAGCTTTGATCAATTTTCGCTAATGACAGGAATCAGACTTAGGCTCAGGTACCATAGGCCCATAGATTCATTTAGAATCCTCAATCTTTGAACCACAAAATATTATTTTTAAGATAAAAATATTGCTGGTTTTCGAGATACACTGCTGAAAATTTGTCTAAATTGGCTCTGACCAGTTGTACAGGGTGTTATAATAGGAAAATTGGTATATCGTGTAAATTTTGGTTACCTTCAATTAAAATCAGCATGATTTGATGAAATAATCAATAAAGAGAGAGTCTACTTTCAATGTCACATCATATACGTTTAGATGCAGTACATGAATATGGGACATGCAGTATACATATAGAAATATAGTTGAGAGCAATCGCATCAGTTTTGTAAAGCTTGAATAAATTTAAATGCATTCTAAAAATATGCACTAATCTTATCTTTTTTTGATAATCTATTAAGAGGGACAAACTGTACTCGATTTAAAGTAGGTATAAAAAAACTTTTTGAGGTCAATTTTCCGCTAACAAAGTGAATGTTTTATCCAACTTTCAACTTAAAAGTCGTAACGGATGTTCTAAGAACTACTGAAAAGAAATATATTCACCTTAAAAATATGTTTCACCCCGCCACTGTCGAGTCTCGCCTGCACTTTAAAAAAAAATAAATTCAAAAGTTGTTTTGAGTCACTTTGTATAGAAGTATATTTATAAAACAAGCACAAACAAATGAGTACGTCACAAAACAAGTTAAAATTTGTTTTTTAAAGATGTTTATTTACCACCCCCGTATTGGTGAAATATTTGATTTTGCTTGGCACATTATTTGATCGTATTGTTGAAAATTTAAAAAGTTCATTGTACCAAAATGTATGGTTACTGAAAGCGGCACTTTTAACTTGTGGACTACCATACCAGTGTGCGTTGAGAAACCTATCGGCAGCGCATGCGCTTTTACGACAATGTAAAATTCAGTTGGAAACAACGTTGTCGATATCATGTTAGAATCCTACAAAATCAGACTTATTTTGAAAAACAATTGGAATATTAGGGAAATAAAAAATGAATAGACCTTGAACTTCAAAAGATACTCCAAAAAACAATAGAAATCAATAGAGATTGAGGTATTGTTAGGACAATTCCAAGACAAAATAGGCAACCAATTATTTAATCACTGCAGATCTTTAGTTCCCCCATTGTTCCCCTAAACGTCAGTGCCTGGGCAATATACCTTCGCAAGTATTTCAATAAAATTGTCTAATTTTATTTCGTATAATCGGCAACACCGCAATAACGATGACGTTCTTTTACTGAACGGCTTGGTCGAGGTGGAATTTTGTCGTGTATAAATTTAGAGATGGCCAGGGTCGCTGTTGAATAATAGAGGTGAGCTAGTGGATATTAGTTCGTCTCTATATTATATTTTAACCAGTAAGTAGGTTATTTTAGGAAGAAATGTTCTCTTTATAACTCGGTTTATTCGAAAAACGAGTGTATGATATTAAATAATTAATTTTGGAACATTTTTGTGTTCCTAGATGCCTCTAATAAATTTCTAATCAAAACCAATGGATATAATATAATCTACAAAAAATGCCTCTAAGAAAAAGCGATCTATCACAAAAAACAAAATAAGAATTATCTAATACTATCTTTTATCCCATTTAACAGCATTTTCGACGAAATGAGGAAGCCAAAAGAGGATTAGAGCGACTTTGGGAATGCGTCGCTTGTTTGACTCGAGAAATACCCGGGATAGAAATTTGAGAAAATAAGAGAGACAAAAAGGAAAAATTGCACATAAATAAAAAGTAGCAAAAGTTTGAGCTACAGTCGACAATATTTAGATTTAGACTTTCAGTTTACAATTTGATAAGTAACTTTTTAGAGTAGATTAAGGATAAATGATGACTGCGCCATTTCACAGGAATATTCAAATAAATAATGGGTCGGAGTTGGGGAGTATTTTTCACAAAAATAAAACAGTCATCTGTATATTTTGAATTCAATAAAACCCCCAATAAAAACAACAGGCGTTGCAGTTTATGTTAAAACCGCATAAATAGTGATAATAATCCTCGATATTGAATTTGTTTAAATATTATAAATATTTAATAGCAATAGTTAGTATCAGGCGACCAGGAATCCAATGAGATCGAAGTGAAAATGTGCATTTTGTTTATAGCCTACAAAATCAGTGATAAAACGCTCACGGTTCGAGAGATAACTACAGTTAATTTACCAACAAAGTACTCTACCAGGAGCGCTCGATATTATACAAAATCATCATCTAAAATATTCACATAATTCATTTTTTTTCAATTGGAACACCCTGTATTATGATTGATTATACTAAAAGTATACATTATGAATAAATATCAAACTTACATCATCGGTAAAATTAGATATCAAATCAACATTAGCCTAGTTTATTTAGCTGCCCATAGGTGGCGCTAAGGAACAAAAAAAATGGAAAACCTTTCAGAATAAGACAAAAAAGAAACTCATTATTGAACCCCAACGTTCATCTCTCAACTTAACTCCGACTTGTCGAGATTCTCTTTTGTTTTTCTTGATAGTTGACAGAAGAAAATTATGATTGTAATTGAAACTGCAACTGTTTTATTCGTTAAATTCTCCGATACATTCTATATCATGAAGAGATTATAACAAAGCAAGTATTCTATAACTAGGTTACGTATGTGTAGGCAACTTGCAGCACTCTTAGAAATTTATTATCGAGGATTTTTAAAAATAGAGTCGTGAAGTCTATACCTTTCTAAAACATGTTTAATGTTATCATTATTCTCTTTATCATTGACTAAAAGTTCAATTATCTTGTTGAAAATACAGTTAACTTCATAGCACAGTAAATCTTTTGACTTGTAGATGTCGCTGCTTATAATTCTCAAACGTTGTCCTTACAACTCGTACCAAATACTGAGATAGAAATAGTATTAGGCAAGATCATACTTCACAGGATCATTTCTGTAGTAGATCTTCACATACTCTCTACTCAAACGTAGAGTTATCGTAACCATGATGACGAGAAATAGTCTCGAACTCTGAGCGTGAGGCAGACACTCTGCGAGATTTTATATCTTGCTTTGTTGTCACACGATGATCGTTCACTTCTTCACTTGTGAAGGAGTTATGGGTTCGAGGCATTCTGAGTGGTTACACCCAATTTAATTTAATCATAATACTTAGCATTATCCACTGGGTAATCCTAAAGAGTGAAAATGTTGGAAAAAATCACTTCTATAGATATTTAGACTTACTAAGAAGAATGGAAGGATCAATCCACATAATATCAAACAATTGGATAATACCTATGACCTTTATTCAATAATAGAATACACAAAAAATAATGTGATGAAATATTTAGTGACTAGGCAACACTCTTTACCAATCTATTGTATATTTATTGTATAGTTATGTAATAATGTTCAACAAAAAAATACAAAAGTACAAAAAAATTGAATAAAAAAAAATGAAAAAAGTATTCTCCACGGCGGGGAATCGAACCCCGGTCTCCCGCGTGACAGGCGGGGATACTTACCACTATACTACCGAGGAATACATTTTAACTGTCTAATACAGATTGAAGAAAAAAATATTTATAGTATTTTCATTAATTACGAGATTAATATTTATTAAAATAAAACTGTTTTCTCAGTGTAGAATCGACCACTCCGCAAATCGTTTAAAAATTTTTTGGTGCCAATTAGCACTTTCGAACAATATCCAAAATAATCATAAAATTCCGGCTCTGATTACATATACCATTAACTCCCTTCCCTTCCCGATAAGGTAGAAATTACATCCAAAAATTTCCATTTCAAAGGGGATAATCAATAATACGGGAATAGAGACGAGTCCCATACGGAATCACCCGAACACTGCGGCGTGGAAAAGCTAAAGATTGGTTAGTTTTTACATAATTTATGTTTGTAATAGAAAGGTTGTATTAATACACTCAAATTAATTCGAAAGGTAGGTAGGTTGCCATTCCAATTTCTGAGATAGGCGAGATTTGACAGCAGTAGGGTGTTTTTTTTTCTTTTAATAATTATTTACGTACTCCACTGTTTTTCCCTTGGCCTTTGAAATGTCCTAAAGATGGACCTAGATATTTTGATAAAACTTTTCTAACCACAAACTTCTCAAAACTACTCACGAAGTAATAAAGTGTACTGTGAGAAATTCCTTCTAACATAGTCAAGGTCAATCGTTTTAAAGGATTTTATTAGAAATAAAACAATAAAATAGTATGAATGTTGAAAAATTTGCGCAATCTTAGATCAACAAGTCATCATCAAGAAGATAAACATTGTTGAAATTGGTACCTAAATTATTCAAAATATTTTTTGGTAATTTGATAACTTCTTTCTTAATTTTGAATTTCCAAGGGATAATTTTTTAATCCCACTCAAATTTGCGGCAATTTTTAAAATGCTTTCTAGTTTTAATTTAATTGGACTACATACAACCATCTAGCTCAAATAGATTCCACAATCAATATAGAGTCCTGTTCGCCATATACCGATAAACCTTCATTCAAAATCGAGTGCTTTACAAAAAAAAAACAAGTGCTTTAAATCGCCGATTTTTTAATCCCTATAATTTAAATAGTCCCCATTTCTATGCAAACAAGTTTCGGTGGCATCAGATCAGGTGGATGAGAAGGATATTGGTCACATTTTATTGATACCTTAATGGTACCATTTTCGTATATGACAGTGACAGATACATATAAGTACCATAGTAGACAGTAGAGTGAGTCGAGTCATGAAATTATAACAAATAATCAGGTCAGTAGAAAAAAAGTTGGCGCTTTTTTGAAAAGCCCACTAAACGAGGAAATGCTCGACATGTTGCCAAGGATCGAATCCTTCCATCCAATCCTCACAGATACAAATTCTAAAACTCACACGTTTAAAGGTCATATCCCGTGATATTCTACTATAAACTCTACTTTTTAAATAATTTTAGCTTGGAAAAATATCAAAACGAATAAAATATTCGACAATATCTCAAAAAACATTTCAGCAACATAATAAAAAAGTTTCATTGAAAAATCGCCAGCTTGACCTGATTTCCATTAACTCTGACAACAGTGCCTATAAGTTATGGCGTCTGTGCATTGCCGTTGTTGTCGTAGCAACGCTCGTCGTCCCTGGCAACCGCTCTACACATTGATTTCACGTATAGACGGAATATATTGCATTGCAGTCATGGAGGGGCAAAAATAAAGGGTGGGGGTTACGTTCCCAGTCATTTCCCAGTCCCCACTGCTTTGACAGAGACTTCTTTGTGTGATACTTTTTTCTTTTTTTTTATTAACATATTCTTTTTGTTTTTGTTTTGTCAATGTTTCGAATAAAGTAACCGCGCGCATAACAAAAATGGAATGATTCGCTCTAGGAGCAAGTGAATCGTTGGTTTATTTTGACAAAGTACAAGAGGGGGTTGAACATGCTTTTAAAACTGGTAGTTTGTAAACAACTGTAAGGGTTGGAATTTCCTATTCGAGACCTCTAAAAAGATAATTCAAAAATAGGTATTCTGTAGTTCAAAGAAAAACTCCAACCGCGCCGATATTTAAAGGTTTTTCATGTGAGAGAAAGATGCGTGCGCAGACTCTTTTATTAGCGGAGGCCAAATATCAAATCGGAATTTTTTGATGAAAAAACAGAGTCGTGCACGCCGTGAGTAATGGCTCACCCTGTTCCCCCCTGTATTATTTAAAATTTTTGAGTACAGGGTAACCCAGTTGAAACAGCCAAATAATAATTCTGTTTTTTTTTTTATTTTTTTGTTTGTTTCCGAATGAAATTAAATTTTCTTTTTTTTTACAGATTCAAACGCTCGTGGTGGGGGTAAAAAAAGCGATATGCCTAAAGGTAGGAGATTGTGGTGAACAATAACAAAAATAGAAATAATTTTAATAATAATAATTAAAATTGAAGTAAATTTGAATATGAAGTAAGGTTAGTTAGACACATCTAAAATATTATTTTTAATATTAAAAGCTTATAATTATTAATTTTTTGTAATTTTTTTTTTTATTTAAAAACTTTTATTTTCCATTGGTTTATGAGTCATTTTAAATTTTACAAATAAATTTTCTATTTTTGTTATTGAAAAAGTGTGCCTGGAATGTTTTTGCTTTTAATGATTTTATAAATATATTAATATTGGAAACACCCCAGCAAGAGGATATTTTTGCTTGTGTTTTTTTTTAGGTATAACTACGTTCTGTGAGCAAATCGGTCATTCTTTGTTTCGGAAATATTTTAAGAAATATCAAAATTTTCCCTTGAATTAATGAATTTATTCAACAATTTAACATATTGTTATTAATATATTATGAAAATTAAATTTTGTCAGTAATTGTATAACATATAACAACTGAGCTCAGATTCATAAATATTTAAAAATATTTTTTATTGAATTATAATATTTGAAATATTATGGCGCTCTTATAGAATTCCCTAGGTGAAACCGATTGCTCCAGCCAGTGTAGAAATTTCAACAACTCTTAACCATAAAAAGAAAAAATTAACCAAAAAACTAATTTTTTTACCACTGATACTGATACTTTAAGATACCCCACATTTTTTCTCTAATTTGAAATATTATTATTTAAAAAAAATTTAAAAATAATTTTGTTTTCCATTAATATTAAGAATTATTTTAAGAAACCCCATTTTTTTTCCAAATTTAAAACATTAATTAAATCTAGGATGCTTACCAACAATTTAGTTGCAAAATTATGATTTTTAAAATATTAAGACCCTCCCAGAACGCACTAGGTACAACGAGATCTTCCAGACAACAGCTCAGAAGAAGTGACAACAATTTATTATTTTGGGTGTTTCCAATTCTTTACATTTTCATCTTTTGCAAATTTATTAAATTGAAATAAATAATGGTGTATACTGTTACATCATATCAACTGAGAAACTATTTTTGTGGTTACACAAATTTTCAAATTGTTGTATGTCTGTTTAGTATATTGTAGAATGTGATCACAGAAATTTCCTCGGGACGATAAAGACTTGTAGTTTAGCAGAATCTTTGTTTTCAACTTAATAACTTCAAATTAATTTTTGTATGTTCAGTACAAACTAATTTCTTTAAAAATTTTAATAGTTCACTAAAGACACTTCATGTGCCCAGATTACTTGGACTACTCGCTAACTTAAGGTACTTGGGTTAACAAGTTTTTCCAAAATTAGATATATAAATATATATACTTAATTTTTCTTTTAAATTAGATTGTTTATAAAAATATTCCTTTGTTTAATAATTTAAATCTGGATACTGCACCGGATTGGAATTCAACAATGTACATTCAGTTTCATTTTTAAGACAAACTAATCTCATCCATTCTAACAGTTGTAAATTTTAAAATTCCTTTGATTCCCATAATTATCCCAACTAAAATTTTGCTGAAACTTGTTAATTTTTGTATAACTTAAAAGAGAGTTTGGGTAATATGGTAAGATCCCACAAACTACATGGACAAGGTAGCCCTCTTTGAGGTTGTCGGGTTACGCTCATCTTCCCTGTACTAACCGAATTTGTATAATTTATTTAATTTAGTAAATTACAACATGAGATGTGTATTTAAACATACAGTACTCTAGAATGTAATCTATTTTGAATGATATACAACCGGTTTTGTATAGATCGGTGGGCTACTCTATAGAACACTGGTACTGACTTGAGGTTTAGCTCTAACGTAGTGGACTTAGAGTCAGTATCAATGGGGAAACTATGTGATGTATGAATTAGAACTAAGAGATAAATGTGGTGGCAATCGCCGGTCGGTAAATGGAAATGGTCGAATTCGCGGTTTTTTAGTGATAAGTAATGGAACATATGGTGGAGTCCAAATGGTACTGGGATGGAGATTGCGCCGTGGAAGATTTAAAACGTAAGTCTTAATTTGAATTTTAAAATATTATCTTTTGTTCCTTTTGGACGATTTTACTATTATTTTTATTTCCGCGTATACAAGGTGTTTAAAAAAATAATTAAGGGTATTGTTTGTATGGGATTTGAGAGAAAAGGAATATACTAGAGTTTTTCAACCAGATTTTTTTTCTATAGCCTCTACTCAGTTTAAAAATATTTTCTTTGTTAACCTGTTAACCATCTTGGTTGTAATTACCTCCAACTTTAACCAATAAGAATTAAATGAACGTTTATGGTTATTTAGAACCAGATCAGTGATTGGTCGATTAATTACTAATATGGCGCCGACAATGCCATTTCGTTGACGAGAACGGGTTTAATCAACACAATGTACTGATATTAATTACAGAATAATGACTAGTTTTCATAATTCAAAGCAATTATGGAGTAACTTGATATAATATAGAGCCGCCACGTGCTTTCAAGAGATTCAAATTATTCATCATGTAAATAAAATATTAGGAGCCTTCCAATTGGTCCGAAAATTGAGTTTAATACCTTAAAAATGACTAGGAAATATTTTCATTTCCATATTCATGAAAATCAAATCAATAGGTCGATATTTTAGTCATTGAGTGGCCATCACAAAGACCGGATTTATATACAATTGAAAAAACTTTGAAAACAGCAGATAGACAGTGTTTAAATTAGTGAAGAACATCTTTACGAAGCATTTTTAAATTGGATTGATCAAATTTTATTCGACATTTTCACGATCTCTCTTAAGATATAACAAAGCGAATTGAAACCCACAATTTAGGGGATGCTCGATTGGAGATCCCGAGAATCTTTCGCTCTTCCAGAAACTGATTAAACTGGTGATTGTTGGTATGGTAATTGGGTGTGTCGCTACCATTTCATCCCAAAGGTATAAAAAGGATCATTTGAATTTAGTAAAGTTTTCAACAAGTCAAGAATATATTAAAAAAATTGATTTTTGGGGATATTTTAGACAGTGGAAAATATTAAAAAATATTTATAAATTGAAAATAGGCTGTTGATATTGAGCAGGAATTGGTAGGACTGCGAAAAGTTCAAAATTCGACTGAGATGGCAGACCCTGTATACAAATAACAAAAACAACTCAAAATTTTAATTTCAAGAAATTAAAATATATAAAAACTTTTGACCAATAGACCGTGTAGTATAAAAAATTTCTTATTAAAAATCAACATTATTATAAAAACTAACCTTAGTTTGTGCCTTCTTATGTGATTGAACAAAAAATCACTTTTTCATTTTCAAAAATAACCCATTCACTGGAAAATTTAATAAAAAAAATATCTTCATGCGCTTCTCGTTATCGATATCAACAGCGTGGCTGGCTTGGAGGCGGCAAAAAGACGACTGACTGAAGCTGAAGGAGGCATACCAACGATTTACCGATCTTAGTGAAAATTATCGGCGGCGACGGTACATAGCTTCCTCCGCGCACGAGCACTAGGTACCTGTGAGTCGCTTGATGGAAGCGCTCCGTCCTATAGACCCGGTATCCTGTAGGAATTTCGACTCTATAAACTTATAAAAGACCCTGTAATTGGCAGTGGCTGAAAAACCTATTTGACGTTAAAAGATTTTTTTATTTAAACTCAAGGATTCTAATATTCAGTTCAGTGGCCAAAATTAGTCAGTTAAGTATTGGCTTAAACTAGTCAAATGACAAATATTAGCAAAACATATCCGGTTTGCGTTGTCTTATTCATCACTGCCTTCCTTTTTCCTTATTCATTGTAACCTTTTGAGTAAACCCCCTTGCGCAAACTGATTCAACGCTTTGGATTTGCCGTCCTAAACTTTTCAAAATAAACGAATACAAGATAAATATAGTCCAGTGGAATTGTGTAGTCCATGGAGAATAATATCATAGATTTTATTGCAATAAAACTGGAAATTGAAGAAATGGGGAGTATTGAGGGAAGATTAAATGGAAAAAGATGAAAAATTTTAAGGAAAAACGTTTTGGATAACGAAAAAATTGAAGAGAATTGATGGATGTATGCTACAGTTGTAGCCTAAACACTTGGAAGAGAATTCCAGAGAAGATTTCGGCATAACAGTCAAGAAAACATCAAAATCTTTGACAAAATGAGATTTTTTATATAATTTTATAGTCCAGGGTCGATAATTTTTAAAACCAAAAAAAATCATAATAGGATGAAACCCATTAGAAAAGGAGGGGAATATGATAAAAATGAAAGGAAAAATAATTTACGGGCGATCTGAGGTTGGGAAGGGGATGGGGGTGAGTTTTTAAGGGTAAAAAACGGGTTTTCTCGATTTCCAGCAAAACTAAAAGTCCTATCGAAAAAAGTCAAATGGAAAAGTTGTAGATAATAAAAAGATCTAAAACTTTTGTATTCACACTTTTTTCACATAACCTCAAAATTTATGTGAAAAATTCAAAAAACCAAGTTTTTGGTTTTTTATTTTTATCTTTTACAAAAATTTTTTTTTTTTAACGAAATTTTGTGAAAACTTACCTTTTTATGTCCCAAATACGCTGTAATTTATTTAATTAAAAATATTTATTTTTTCACCTTATTTTGAATTAATATCGAAAAAACACCCTAATTTTCAATCGAAAATTCACCCGTCAAAATATCAGCTTTTTTCAAAAAGTTGGTGTGGTTTCTGTTCGTTGAAATCTCTACTTTCCGATGGTGAAAAAAAAAATATATGTTACTATGGTAAATCTTCTCAGAAAACGCAAAAATTTAAAAAACTCGAATCCGTTTTTTGAATCATTATGTATAATTTTGAGCAATTTATTAAAATTTTCACATTAATTACTAGGAAAATGTAAGATTTCATGTTATAATCTAGGAAAATGTAAGATTTCATGTTATAATCTTACGTTTTTCTAGTAATTAAAGTGTAAATTTTAATAAATTGCTCAAAATTATACATAATGATTCAAAAAACGGATTCGAGTTTTTTAAATTTTTGCGTTTTCTGAGAAGATTTACCATAGTAACATATATTTTTTTTTCACCATCGGAAAGTAGAGATTTCAACGAACAGAAACCACACCAACTTTTTGAAAAAAGCTGATATTTTGACGGGTGAATTTTCGATTGAAAATTAGGGTGTTTTTTCGATATATTAATTCAAAATAAGGTGAAAAAATAAATATTTTTAATTAAATAAATTACAGCGTATTTGGGACATAAAAAGGTAAGTTTTCACAAAATTTCGTTAAAAAAAAAATTTTTGTAAAAGATAAAAATAAAAAACCAAAAACTTGGTTTTTTGAATTTTTCACATAAATTTTGAGGTTATGTGAAAAAAGTGTGAATACAAAAGCTTTAGATCTTTTTATTATCTACAACTTTTCCATTTGACTTTTTTCGATAGGACTTTTAGTTTTGCTGGAAATCGAGAAAAGCCGTTTTTTACCCTTAAAAACTCACCCCCATCCCCTTCCCAACCTCAGATCGCCCGTAAATTATTTTTCCTTTCATTTTTATCATATTTTCCTCCTTTTCTAATGGGTTTCATTCTATTATATTTTTTTTTCACTTTTCATTATTTTTAAAGGCTTCTACCCTGAACTATTACGGGACTATAACTTAAATCAACGTTTTGATAAATCCATTGTTCGACTGTATTGAACCGCACATTCGGAAAATCCCGAACCAACCCGTCGTTAGTTTTCTGTGATGGATAAGCAAACTCGGAGATCAGAGGACGAAAGGGACTAAGGATTTGAAATTCAGACGCAATATCATAAGTGATTTTTCGGGGTTGACGAATGAATGAATTAGATGGGACGTTAGAGTGATTTATCATCATGCATTTGGCAACTCTGTTTACGGGATTTATATTAAAAGAGGGTGATAATTTGACGTTTGGAAGATATTATTTAAGAATAATTATTTAGAGGAAAATAAATGGAAAAAATAGGGTTTTGTGGTAAATTATTAAAAGAATAACAGAACAGGGTATATTTGAATTTTGAATGGGGTTCTCTTATTCATAAAATTTTTTTTTTGTCATGAGCGTACCATGAAACTTTTTCTAAAGGGATCTATTAATGTAGAGAAACAAAATCAGAAGATTTCTTCATTTAACACATTTTATTATTACATTTTTTTTACAAATAGTATAGTAGTTGAACATTACAACGAAATATCTAATTTTTTTTAAATCTAAATTGACTAGTTTGCTTCGGTTACGTCAAAACAATGTATTGCTAATTGTTTATATTGCTTTTATCTTTTTTTTAACCCCTAATATTAGACAAATCACACTTTTATCATCACACATTTAAAAAAAATACCAGTTGACTAGAAAATGTGCCGATTTTAATCGCAACACTTTGTATATTGACTCAATTACTAAATAAAATATCCAAACCTCTTCTCAGAAGTCAGAACTCAGACAATTTCTCAATCAAAATTATCAATGCTGCCACTACAAACTAAGGAGCTACAAAATATTACGAATATTAACAAATAATTTGAACAAAAAAATTTCTCCAAAATATTACATGAAAATATTCCAAAACGTGCACCAATTTTAATAATCCAAATTTCTATTTGCCTCCAAATCAATAGTCAACCTTTTTTCTTTTACTTATCCTTACACCTGTTATAATATATTCCAAAAAGGATCAATTTTCCTAAATCGACGATCCTGCGCCTCCAGCTCGATCGTCCCTTTCAGTCTGAAGTGATTGTTGCTGAAGGAATTTAGCCGCCGCCGGAAAGCCTTGCAAATCGAATGTAGGTGGCGCCACTATCGCGGCTCCGACTGCCGCACCTGCAGTTCCCTTTAACAAAATATAAAATAAAGTTTTCTATTTAACAAGGAAATTTTTCATTTTACCTGCAAATATGATATTATCCTTTTCATTTCTTCTAGAGCATTAGCTTGCATTAAAATGTAGTTTTTTGCTAATAGCAATGTTGCTATTTTTGACAATTTTCTTACTGAAGGCGAGTGAGCGTATGGAATAACAGACCTAGAACAAAAAAAAATTTCTTATTGTATACATATTTTAACAAATCTCCATTATTTACCTTAATTCATCCAAAGCGTCGTTTAGATCGTGCATTCTTCTCCTTTCTCTTGCGTTTATATTCAATCTAACGGCTTTTCCTTGTCTATTTTTTCCTTTTGAAGAAGATCCTTGCTGGGAATTCTGTAAACGCGCTTCTTGACATCTTTGTCCTTGACTGGAACATCCTGGATCAGGATTATTTTCATCAGAAGGTGGTCCGTGACTAACAATATTCGGATTAGATTGACCACCTTGAAAATAAAACCCCCCAAGTCCCACTGCACTTAGCGGAGTTCGTCTCCCAGGTATTTGTTGATTATCATCAGTATTGGATGGAAATTGTGTAAAATTCACATTTTCCAAAGCAGCGTTAGCTGCCAATGATGAACTAGCTCCTCCTACAGAACTGCTCTAAAATAGTATATTATGTTACTAGGAGTAGAAGGCCAACATTATTGTTGAGCCCAGATTCTTGCACTGCCGAGGCGCTAGCCGAGGCTGTGCAAACTGGGCGAAACATATAATGGGCCTTCTGCTCCGAGTAACATATACTATTTTTTCTTCAAGCGTAATAATGATTAAAAAGAAATAAGAAAGTACCTACCTTTGTTGCTAAATAAACATTATTTGGTGCATCCTTGAGAAATTTATCAAATTGATCTTGTGTTAATACTTTTGATTTTTTCGGTGTATAATTTTCCCCTTGGCGCTTTATAAATGCAATTAATTTGCTATATTTTTCTATTTTAACATTATGTTTAATGTTTAATTGACTTTTAATCATTGAATACTGTGCCCATAGAGTAGAACTTTTAAACTTTCTGGACAAATTCGTGAAGTATGCAAGCATAACGTTTTCCGTGTATTGCTGTACATTATATTCATTGCACCATTTTAGAAATTTTTCGTATGCTAAATCATACAGTTTACGCGACTTCGTTGGAATTAGAGTTTCAATACTGGAATTAGCTATTTCAACTAATTCCGGAGGCGTACATTGCAATTCTTGAGACATTTTTCACAAAATTTTCAAAACAGACAAACGTCAAATTAAATAAGTTTAAAAATGACAGTTCCTACCTACTTGATTACAACGCCCCATTATTTTATTAGTACAATAATGAAAATTAATTTTTGTACTAGTAAAATAATGGGATATTTCTACGGTCTGTGTTGCAAAAAGTAATATAGTTATTATTATACGCTTGAAGAAAAAAAAATTTTTAATTGTAATAAAAATATTCTTAATTTTTTCCCAACACTTACCGGTGCTTGCCATCCCCATCCAGGGGTATTACCTCCTCTTAGCCATTGAGGAGGTTCGATTGCTCCTCGAGAGATGGCGTGCATGGTAGGCTCGTCGCCTTCAGAGGAGGAATCACAGTCAAATGATTTCATTGTGGAAATTATAATAAATAATTGTTGAGTTGTTTAAATTTTCTATTCATCTAATGGATTTTATAAGTCGTAAAGGACATTTTGGTTATTTATTATAAAGAATGCACTGAAAAAAAAAACGAGTGTGGTTACATAAATCATAATTATGTCTTATCAAATTTTTAAATATTTTCTGGAACAACTATTAGTTAATAATTTTCCTTCTAGAACATATTTTTTTGATATTTATTATTTACTTTCGTATATAAGTTCCAATAAAGTTGATGTGACTACTCTAAAATCTCTTATTTTTCATATAATAATCGATATAATAGAAATTTACTTCTTGGGAAATTATATTGTCCTACTAAATAATAAAAAAACCATATTTTAGAAATAGACTCACTTATCTAAACAATTTATCAAAATATTTGATTCTAACCTCACTTTATAAACATTTTATCCAAGTTACTGACCAATAATAAATATTTTTTTGAAAAAAAATAACATTATTACGTACCTTTCATTTCTATAGACATTTTTTTAAACATCAATTTTTTCAAAAACCATAACTTCACTATTATATCCTCCTCTAACTAAGTATGTACTTCTCACCGATTTTATGAATTATTGTTAATGTGGTTGAAATTTTTGTTTATTTGTGGTAACTAAAAGCTAATCTTAAATGTAAACTAAAACTAAGGCCACAATGGACACTAAACTGGAACTAGACTTGAAAAATTGACAGATGCGATCCTATGAAAAGAGAATCGTAGGGGTTAGGAAACAGGGAGGTAGATGAAGGGGATGAAGTGTATAGAGAGAATTGGTTTAGTCGAATTCAAATATTTATTGATTAGGACTTCATTCATCTGAGAACTGTTTATTTTCGATCAGGAAATAGTTTAGTATATTTATTTGAAAGGGATAAAGCCTTAAGAAATTTAAAGTCCAAGGATTGAAGTTAAACTTTGTTTCCCTTTTGGTAATACCATTATTTATAACACAAATCATAAATTTCTACAGTTTTTTTTATGTTTTATTAGCTTCAGATTCGTTAAATGTATTTCATTATTGAAACTGCTATACAGGGTGTACAAAATTTACAGTTTTATATTGGATTATACAAGTTATTTCGGGTTTATATTATATTAAGTAAGATTTACATGCAATTTAATAATTAGAAATGTCCTCTTTCGACCTACCTAAATGTCAAAGCATTTGTCCAATTTTCAGTTTTCTTAAATTTAATATTTTTCTTTCTTTTGTATATATTAGTGTTACCCGCCACTGCAATTTATACGTCAGATTTATTATACGAAACACCCCTAACTAAAACAAGGGTACTAAAGAGAACAAAAGAGGAAGCCGTTGCCATAGCAACCAGTGCCAAAGAAGCTGAATGATTACTACCGACATTATTATGGAAATTTATATTCACTAATCAATTAAAATATCAGTAAATCTAATTTTGCAGGAAGATTTGATATACGATTGAAGAAAAATTAATTAAAAAGTTTGTGTCAGAAGTGGGATTTGAACCCACGCCCACAGAGTGGACCAGAACGCTCGAAACCCGTCATTAACAGGCAAGGTGATCCTTGAGTCTGGCGCCTTAGACCGCTCGGCCATCCTGACAACTATCAGTGGGATAGAAAAACAAGCATGAGATAATAATATACCTGCCTGACAAAATTTTTGACAGATGTATTTCTAAAAGTATTGAATATCTTATATAAAGTTATATCTAAATTTTTGAACGGTTAAAATATTATTTAAAATTAATTAACTTATTAGAAGCTAATACATATCAAACTCCATTAATTAAAATAATTTCAGTGAAATTAATACGTCTTGCCATCTACCAGTCAATAGCAGTATCTAGTTCTGTTTCATTGTGTTCAAGTGGTAGAAACATACTTTGAAATCTACAAATTTACAGTAATCTCCCTTAATATTAACCAATTTAAAAATTTATATAGTGAAAATTGTTTATTTATGTAGTTTTCATAAACAAAAATAAGAAACTATATCATTATAATATAATATAATTGTTCTGATGAAAATTTAGATATAATAGTAACCTTTTTAAGCTTTTATAATAACACAAGTCTCACCTAGATGGGGCTTATATTTTTAGACCTAAAATAAACTGATAGGTATGTAACAAATTGTAATGTATAGTCAGTAAGTTGAAATGTAAGTTATTTTATTTGGACTCTGCGTGCAAGGTGCAAGTTAATCGCTACTGTGATCTGCGAATTATCATGATATGGGTGTGGAAAATATTTCGCATGTAGAATTTTCTTTTTAACGTACGCGTTAATTTGAATTAACCATTTTCTTCTGCGTCCCTATGATGTTATTGTTAAATTAATATTCGTTTGGAAACATTAAATTTTTGCATGGTTTGACGTGTAAATTTATTTACTTTTCCTTAAGCTCTCAAGAACTATAATTTGCGATAAATTTGTCATTAAAGGACATGCTTGAGGAAGTTGCTTCCAAATCTTGGACCCGGCATTTTTATAACTGATAGATTGACAAGTTAATTTATTCACAGAAAATATTTTTAAATTGGAAACGCTAAGACAAACGATAATTGCCCATAGGGTATATTTGATTGCTATTTGGCTATTTTTGAACACGTGACTAATTTTTACGCATT
Organism: Galerucella nymphaeae; assembly: GCA_963978555.1. Lineage (NCBI taxonomy): Eukaryota > Metazoa > Arthropoda > Insecta > Coleoptera > Chrysomelidae > Galerucella > Galerucella nymphaeae. Next base: position 394,051 of record OZ021712.1, read on the forward strand.
TTTAATAGGTTTAAATGTTTAATAAAAAATCCATTACATTCGAAAAACATAATATTCCAGACTCCCTTCCAGCTCGAATTGGTAACTAAATTCCAGATCCTTTTTATACATGTATAGTATCCCTTTTCCATACAACCCCATAGGCGTTTTTTTATATTTGTCCCTATCATTATATTCAACGTTTGTTGAATAAACACAAGGAATCCCTTAAGGTCCTTAATTTATTCCTTGCATTAGAATCGGGATCGGGATACTAGGTCGCACAAGGCACATCGTCATAAGCATCGCTTAAGAACCAGGGCGTAGTCTTTAGATAAAAACATCGTTGCCAAATTTTAGACAAGAAAAATCTTACAAATATTTTGTTTATATATTGAGACTCACCAACTAGGACCAAATCATAGAAAATGGAACGGTTATTCTATTTTTCAAACTAATTCAAAGAAATACAAAGTTAGACCCCAAAAGGGTTCAATATTATGATTTTAAAAATAATACAAGGTCATGTATTATTGGATATTTCAAGATTATTTGGCAACAATGTGATTAGAAACGTTTCGGACGCATTTTCATTGTTATATTGATCTGGGATTGCTATGGCAAGGGCCAAGGGAACGAGCGAATTCATCACAGGATGCTCAGCATCAGCATCAGCACCGGTTTTTCGGGCCCTGACTACACACGCCGACTATCACGAATAAAATCTCGCTGTTGTTACATTTTTTATTTATTTATATTGCATTTATACCTATGCAAATTTTTTATCGAGAAATAGTAATAGATGTCTCACTTTTTTGAAAACATCAATATCTTTGTTCAGAGAGCTTAGGAACGTGCTATTGTCATGGAAAAGTGACGTAATTTAAAATTGAAAAAAAGTTTCCGGTACCGGGAATCGAACCCGAGCCTCCTGGGTGAAAGCCAGGTATCCTAGCCACTAGACCATACCGGATTATATCTAAGAGACAACGAATGTAGCATTTCCATGGTAATTTCTTAATTTCACTTCTCGATAATTCTTTGATATAATAACTTTTGTCCACGACCACCTAATAATAAGCCGATATTTTACCTCCTAACAAAAGGTATATGGTACCCATATATCAACTGTCGTGAATTATGAACCATAATGCACTACAGTGTATTATGAACTAGAGATGGGGGTACCTACAATATGAAATAAACTATTAAATCTGTGTATTTTATTCAGGAAATTTGTTTCTGACATATATCGTATCGATAAAATATTGTAATTTTTAGTATTGATACTTTTCATAGCGATATTTTCTAATATTAAGTATTTTAAAACAATATATTTATAACGGTACGTTGTATTGATACTTTCTACAGTATCGCCCATCTCTATATATGTCAAAGTATATTTTTTTGTAGCTGTCAGAACATTTTGAAGTTAGTATAATACCAAATCGTTACTGACTTTTATTTAATAAAGAAATCAAGTGTTGTGGACAAAGTATAGTATTCTACTCGAAATGTATGGCCATAATTCACTTGGGTGACTTGCGCCTCTCGCCTGCGGCTCGTGACGCAAACGTCACCCATCATGAATTATGGCTATCATAAATTGCTCGTTTAATAATATACTATACTCCAATTAAGAAAATTTGCATTTTGTAATGTTTGATACACTTTCTAACCAAGTGCTGCGTACATAACTGTACCAATTATTATTGGAAAGGGAGCTTTTTTATCCCCTTGTTAAGTATCTAGTTAGAAATGCCGAAATTGCTTTCTTAATTAGATATATCATCAGAAGGGTTCGTTTGTTATGGTTGAATATACATAATTTAACAGTTCTACTCGCCTTTGATACAACTATCTTTTCCAAACGTATTAATTGGTCTAGGGATAGTATCAAAATGAATTTGTGAGATGGTAAAGTGGGTTAATCGAAAAATCCACTCCAAGCTGAGAAAAAACTCGCCTTGAACTTAGCCCAGCTTCCTCAGCGTTTTTTTATTCGAAAATTTATATTTGCTCTTCAGTGACATTCCTTCTTTGTACAAAAACCGGATTAGTTGGAGGTGAAATAAGTGCGAGTGAAATAGAGAATTGAATCAAGCAACATAGACCGATCCAGACATGGAAGGAACAAGATGAATTGAAACACAACATCCCTAGATGGTTTCCATGGTTACGGTCCAGGATCGTGACGTCAGACCGTGTATTCTGCCATAAGGTGCAATCCAGTGGCGTCGTTTGATCGGATTTTATTGAAATTGATAAAAAACAGTGGCATATAAGGGTGAGTGTTCAAATACAGTACAAGAGGTTATATAAAGGATATGATTCCATAAAGTTATTCAGGAAGAGGACATATTAGGATGGAGAAACAAGGTTCAACAAGACGACAATAAATGAGAAAATTTCATAGGTCTAGTGAAAAGTTTTACGTTTTTATATTTGGTTGCGTACGGCACTGGTAATAATTCTCCTGTTTGTGTGGAGATTTGTAAAATGAAAATTGGCAACATCTCGTGAATATTTCAAGTGTGTGTTGTTGAACAAACTAGCATAATCATAGAGATCAACAAGTTTTCTGGAAGTTGACAAAATATTTGAAAAGTTATAAAAATACCTACACGATGCATTTAATTTTTATAAAATAATATTTTGGCACATTTGGATAAACATTATGCTATTTGAAAATTGAGATTAAAAATATTTTCAACAATATCAGAATTATTTTATTTAACTGAACACCCGCTCTCTCGTTAAATATAAACTTTTTACGGTTAAAAATTTCCCTATAAAAAGAAAGCGCATATAAAACACACTCGCCCCAATTTCAGTAGCCACAAGGATTCACCTAAACTGGTGTTTAAGTACCTCGTTTGCAACTGTTTTTAATTAAGCCGTACTTAAAATGTCCCTTCAAGGCAATTTTGAGACTGAGATAGAATAACAAAAACGGATGTGTACAATATTGCCGAAGAGTTGTCTCTGGCACGAGTTCCGGGAATCCGGATTAACAGCGTTAGTAAAGAGTCAAAAAGAGAGACAGTTTTCGGTCGATAGACACGAATAGAACCAGGAAATTAAAATATTTACTAACCGGTAGGAAAGATCACAAGTGGGATTTGCACTTGATGATATTTTAGCAACGTCGCCAATCCTACGCTTTTTTACGTAAATATACGATTAAGTCCCAGAATTTACGTTTTTAAATTGCTTGAATTAAACTGAATCGGCTCAACTTTTGCGATTCAACTATGGATGCGCGCGCACTACTACTGTAGGTACTATTATGTTTGCATTATTTTGGGTGTAACCACTCGGACTGCCTCTAACCCATAACTCCTTCACAAGTGAAGAAGTGAACGATCATCGTGTGATAACAAAGCAAGATTTAATATCTCGCAAAGTGTCTGCCTCACGCTCAGAGTTCGAGACTATTTCTCGTCATCATGGTTACGATAACTCTACGTTTGAGTAGAGAGTATGTGAAGATCTACTACAGAAATGATCCTGTGAAGTATGATCTTACTGAAATTGGATTTCGGAGTACTATTTGTAGCGAGATGGTATGTAAAGTGTAATAGAGCGGTACTACCGCCATCTACTAAAGAGTAGATTCGTTTATATTTGTTCATAAGAAGCGAGCGAGCAAACTAGTCGTATAAGGAGCAGTTGAATATTTGTTTTTTTTTCTGTAAGATAGATTTTCTTCTAAAAATAGCGACTAATTTTTTTTCTTAATTCATTGCAAGATAAAAAAAATGAAAAAAGATTTCTCCACGGCGGGGAATCGAACCCCGGTCTCCCGCGTGACAGGCGGGGATACTTACCACTATACTACCGAGGATTGAGTATAAGTTAAACAAAAGTTAGTGATGGAATTGAAAGGAATTTTCACTTTATATTTGAAAAAAAGTTAGTGATGGAATTGAAAGGAATTTTCACTTTATATTTGAAAAAAATATGTTCACTGGATTCAGCAGTAACAAAATAATTTTCACTGGAAAATACAAATTAATTGAAACAAAAACTGCTTAAAATTTTAAGCTTTCCCTTGTAACTATTAAAGCAAATAATAATATTGAGCTATTGAGCATTGCATTTCAGTGCACTCCAAAATTTTCATTAAAGAATTTAGATACAAATACAGGATACAGCAAATGTTCTCTGTACAAATTAAAACAAAAAGTTCTAAGTCACCTGAATATTTACATGATAATTGTTCATTATTATCAATTATCTCAATAATATGTTTTTATCAATTGATAATTGGAATAGATTTTTATGTTTTGATTATTTAAGGTGCCCAACTTTCGTCAGGCTTCTAAAAATTAGTCATAGACTCATTTTTATTGCTCCTCCCCACGGAAATCTTTAGTAAAAGGCGAAAGATTTATTCGCTCTGAGGAGAAACCAGAGTAACAAGCTAAGCAACTCAACTGTACTCAATAACCGAGGTAACATGACTGTTGAAACGGCGCGACAGCCGCCATCTATCGACTACATTCGCAACTAACGTATAGTAACTAGCTTGACAAAAATTAACCACCGCTATTTTTTATTTGTATTGAGGTCCATTTTGTAATTAGTTATGGAATATAATATTCATAAACTTCCTGTATTTATACTGGAGAGACGGTCTGGAAAATGGAAACTACAAATACTGGAATGGGTTGCCAGGACGACCGCTCCGGATTTCGTCCCTGCCAGGAGCACCGATCAAGGTTACCGAGACAACCTGCGCACAGTTGTCGATTAGGTTATATTCAGAATTGTTTTTTTAGTTCATTTATTTTGCTAAATTTATAGAATCCATTTTTATCCCTCATGACCTTATTTTTCAATAAAAAAAACCAAATAGCTACAAATAGGAGTTAATAAGAGTCTCTAACTATCCCTGACATCTACCAACCTTTTTTTGATTAAATCACGAAATGTAACTAATAATTTGCTTCAATTTTTATAGAAATTACATCCTACTAAAATATATTTTTATATTTTATTGAGTTATAAAACAACACTCGTTCCATTCGTTAGATCCTGCCCCAATTGGAGTGCAACCCTTTTTGTCGATTAAAAATATCATTTATTACAAATTAAGTTGGATTGTTTCAATTAGGGTGTAAAAAGAGACGAAATAATAGCCCACTCTATATTGTACGTATACCTACAGCACATTCAGTCTAGACATACACATATACGTATGTCATAAATCAATATTATTCAACTTGTTGTCTACAGAATGTTTTCACTTCAAACCTTTTATTCCAATTACTATTTAGATTAGGTTTTTAATATAGCAACTAATAAATCACACTGTATAAGTGACGAAAATAAAACTTTATTAGTTTTAGGAACTATAACTGTTATTATTACATCAGTTAGTTGTGAATGTAGTCGATAGATGGCGGTTGTCGCGCTGTTTTAACAGTCATGTTACATCAGTTATTGAGTACAGCTTGAGTTGCTCACTTAGGTACTCTGGTTTCTCCTCAGAGCGAATAAATCTTTCGCCTTTTACTAAAGATTTCCGTGGGGAGGAGCAATAAAAATGAGTCTATGACCAATTTTTAGAAGCCTGACGAAAGTTGGGCACGTTAAATAATCCAAACATAATAAGAGAGTTCTTTATAATATTCATTGATTATGAATAATAAATTCTTCTCTCATTCGCTTGTTCTGAGTGGAGAGTGTAAGAAAATTATTCAAAAAACAGGTGAAATTTATAACTAACTTATACATTGTTCAAATTTTTAATTCATTGAACTGAAATATTTTGCCCGTAGTTAGATTTTTGAAACTAGTAGCTTATTAGGCATATGATACATTTTTTAAAGAGGGCTTCCATTTACTTGTTCCTTTTAAAAAAATGTCAACCAATTCTGGATATTTGAAAAAATGAGATAAGAACCGCTGTAAAAAATGAGGTCAATTAATCAGTTAGAGCACGCTCTTGCAAAAGGCTGTATTTTTTGTCTCCAAGGGCATTTACGAGAGGATTTATAAAGAGAAATTCGAGAATTGAATAGAAAGAGGATCAAGATCTATGATCTATGATTTCAAAACAATGGATGATATCGCTACAAATTTATTCCGTCACAACGATGATTTTTCATTCAATAATGCTGCTGCTGTTTGTAGTGTACTATATGTATATGATCAAACTTGTAGAATATGAAGTTTGGCACCTCATTATTATGGGTTACATTGAATAAAATTGTGTTTGAATTATTTTGGATGTAACCACTCGGACTGCCTCGAACCCATAACTTCTCTACAAGTAGAGAAGTGAACGATCATCGTGTGACAACAAAGCAAGATTTAATATCTCGCCGATTGTCTGCCTCACGCTCAGAGTTCGAGACTATATCTCGTCATCATGGTTACGATAACTCTACGTATGAGTAGAGAGTATGTGAAGATCTACTACAGAAATGATCCTGTGAAGTATGATCTTAATGAATATGGATTTCGGAGTACTATTTGTAGCGAGATGTTATGTAAAGTTTAATAACGCGGTACTACCGCCATCTACTAAGGAGTAGATTCGATGTATGTTTGTTAAAGGAAGTTTGTATCAGTGAGCAAACTAATCGTATAAAAAGTGGTTGAATATTTGTTTTTTTTTTCTGTAACGTAGATTTTCTTAGAAAAATAGAGACTAAAGTTATTAACAAATTCAAAAAAAAGAAAAAAAATTTTCTCCACGGCGGGGAATCGAACCCCGGTCTCCCGCGTGACAGGCGGGGATACTGACCACTATACTACCGAGGATTATGTTGAAATAAATTTCAAGTATGTTCAAAACTACTTGAAAAAAAAATATTTAAATATTATTTATTATATTTGACCTATTCAAATTTTGTTTCTAATTTGCTTCATATAATATTAATTATTCCTTTTCTACCCTGTGAAAATATATACCCTATTTCGGTCGAAATAAAACAGTTGACTTACCTTTTAGACTTTTTGAATAATTTATAAAAAATATTGCATCAAATTAAAACAAGCAAAAATAACTTTTTTGCGGTTTTTCATTTTTCGAATTCCCGCTCTAACACAAAACGCGTGCGCCTAAATAAAATCGATGCCAGCATGGACTTTGTACGATATCAACCCACCCCACTGTCTCCTCACTATCAGTTTTCCACAGTTGAAGCTACAATACCTGATTTTCATCAGGAATGTACGTGAAATATCGCGGATTTTCTCATTATTTTCAAATTTGTTTGAGGTTATGTGTTCCACAGGTAAGTAAGTCTTTATAAATCCAATAATAAGTTAATGGGCCGTATGGATGAGTTTTATTGTAAAAATGATTCAAATAAACAAAAATATTTTAAGTTTTTTATACTTTTTAACAAGACCAAGGGTGTGGGTAATTTTTAGTTGTAAGTGGGTATTTTTGAATTTATTGTGTCGTTACCTTTTAAACTTTCACTTTCATTCTATCACTACGATTACTCCACTAATCATAGTTCCAACTTTTTCCATTGAAACCGTTCAAATATATGAGTAGGCTTTCCATCTGGACATATTCTCTATTCAACTTATATAGGTACTGCGTAGCCTTACAATGATTGAGCTTTTCATTTTCTCTTCAACCATTACGTTAAGTACCATGTTTCTTATAAGAAATTTCTGGATATGGTGCTAAGTACCAATACTTTGATAATTCCAAAAACAAAAAGCACTGATAATGATGGTTCCAAAGCGAATAGTTTATTGTTTTTAAAAAGGCATTCGACTGTCTAGCACTTTGAATTGAATTTTGTTTTTGTTGTTTATTTTAAGGTTTGTTGCCATTGGGATCTCCCTGTACATCCACCAACGCCCAAAATCCTTCATTAATTTTCAAAAAACAAAAAATAGAAAAAAACATAGCTGTAACATATATCTGGTAAAACAAAATGCAGTGACGAATCGCGTCGTCCGGTGCAAACGGGGTGGGGATAGATCCGGTTGGCGGGGTTGGAACTCGAGGGTGCGGGGGGTGTTTTGTGCGCAAGGGGTGGCAACGGGCGCCGCTAACGTCGCGACGTTCACATAGTGAACAGACAGTGTGGCGTCTACAAGTCTGGCACTACCAATTTTGGTAAGTTTTACTGCATATTAGTGGTAATAATGTAGTGCTCGGGTTAAAAAGTTGAGGATACACAGTGTTTCAAATTTATGGAGAAACCAAAAAAATTAATTGAAATTGATAAAAAAAAATTTTAAATTTTTTAAAATTGTGTTCATTGATTCTAAACGCGAAGTATGTGAATATGATTTGAGTATTTTCTGAATATATTTATTTGTAAATAGATTTGTTTCGGGTAAGTATTCTTATTTTAATCCCTCAAAAGCATCGTTGAGAAATATTATATTCAATAATATCAAATTAAAGCTATAAAATTAATATTTTGGTCTATTTTGTAGATTTTTCAAATTTTTATTTAATATATATTATAATTTCTCTTCCAGTCTAATTTCCATACTTTTTAACATATTTTACATTTTCCAATAATATTTAATTTCATCTTCTGTAGACAAATTTTCTTTTACTCCCTCATCATTTTAATACATTTTTCATTAATTTTATCCCATTTTTCTAATGACCACATACAAAAAATTCAATTTTGTCTGTCTAGAAACATAAAACCACAAACTCTTCAAATTTGTAAAAACAAAATATATTTCTGCTAAATTTTTCTGATTACGTTATCTTGCATAATATTATCATTTAATCCCATGAACTAAACTTTACTTGTAAATAGCATTAAATAATATTTTTTCGAATAAATTCAGTAAATTTCAAGCTCTTTTTAGTGAAATTTAAATATGTAGGAATTTTTAAAATCTCAATTACTTATCTGTAGATTCTTCTATGGTTAAATATATTTTTGTGAGTAGGAAAAAAAAATTCCGATACCGGGAATCGAACCCGAGCCTCCTGGGTGAAAGCCAGGTATCCTAGCCACTAGACCATATCGGATCTTACTGAAATATGGATGTTTCCAAGTCTAGATGCTTGAACCAAAAATTTACGCTATTGATTTGCCAATGAATAGTGGTTGTTTAAAAATAGTACAAACAATAACCGAACTTGACATCAGACAGACAATAAAAAATGCAGGTGAAAAATAATTTTCAACTCTAGCCGTACCTATCACACGAAAAATCGATGTAAAACAAACTCACAACAAACTTTAATGTTTTGATACTCTCATGATCAAACTTAATAGTTTACCCTTTCCCTTTTAAACTACTGCGGTAATCGATAACAAACAGTGAATCCTTCTTTACTTTTTGAATTCATTACTTCACTATTTTCAGTCTCAATTAGTCTACCTAGAGCCACTTTAGCAATTTGAATGTTTATCTGGCCACCCGGTACATACATACTCGTGCAATTTTCCATATACTTGTTATCTACATTATATGTAAACATTTTTTTCTTCCGAAAAGTTTTAGGAATATGATAGTGTATGTAAAAGCAGGAAAAAAAATCAATGTAGCTAGACGTAGGTACTACACGCTTTTATATTCTATAAACCCTAATTGTATAATCAGGACAGTGGCGTTAAAAATTTTTTTTAAAAAATAAAAAAATTGAATAATTTCGTGGTCCACTGTAGGGAGTTTTTGACTGATTCAGCTTTCTGAAGTAACAAGACCTAAACTGTTCCAGAGTTTATATCACATGTTCAACTTTTGTACTGCTAAATTTTCTTCCTGACCCCTATTTTGTATAAAAGCACCTACGCCACTGATATAATAAAGGGTGACAATCGGACCCCTTCTGATTCTCATTTAATACAAATCCCACGTACACACGTCGACCATGCGTACCCTCCTCCTCCAAATCCCCCTTACTTTTATTCTTTTTCTTTTGCCACGTGCCACCCGCGTCAATTGCATCTCCCTTTTTATTAAATTTAAAGAAATCATCAATGCTTAAATAGAACTCTTGTATTTTACTATTTAGTTGAAGTGATTTCAGCTGGACAAAGGCCACGGTTTTTTTAATTGAATTTTCTTTTTCGAGGTTATGTTTTATAGAAGGGTAGAGGGAAATATTGTTCCCTTCTTTTGCTTTGGAGTCAACTGTATATAACAACTGTATATTCGTATTCCAATCCTCTTGTATCTATGTAAGTATATTGTGGAAGAAGAACATCTATAGTGCTCCTTTAGACTTATTTTCCAGATGAATTTCCACCTGATCACTTCCATAGTTCCTAGTGGACATGTATTTATTCCTCCAGGTGAGTCTTCTATTTCTGGAGAGGTTCCATTTCAAAACTAGATATAATTTACTCACCCCCTCTTTCTCTACCCTCCCAACCAATACCTACGTCTTTTTGACGTCATATCCAGACGCACGCCAGGGTCACGTGATCGAACAGCTGATATTAACCGCAATCGTAGTTGATTAGATGATCGTGACATTCGTAGTATTTGTCGTACAGATTGTCCCGTTAAAATATTGAGAAGTCTGAAAAGTGGTTATCCTTCATGTTTGTTGTTTAATGAATCCTTATAACGGAGATTATTAAGTATTGTTATTTCAATGCCGAGTGGATTAGGTGTGGGAATTTGGGTCAGGAAAATAGTGTAGGTGAAAATAGTGTTTTTTTATTTGAAGAATTCAAATTATATATTAAATTTCTAGAAATATTTATTTGTGAAATACATTAAGTAAATTTAAAAATAATTATTGCGAATTTTTCGACGGTGCTTTTGCTATAGACTTTCTTTTTTTTCTAAAGCTTCACTACAATCTGATTCTAAGACCTTATTTGCCCTACCGGTATACATTGGCAAATAATAGGTACTTGGAGAGAAAAGTTTCTATCACCAGACCATGACCTACTTTCTATATAAGAAAAAGGAAACTCCTGTCTTCTAATGGAAAAACTTGATATTTTAAAATTTTTATCCCATTATAACCCATTTAAGATTACAATGCTGATCGATAAAGAAAATAACCCTTTAAAAACACACAGAAACCCGGTAACTTCCGAACACACTCGAATTTATAGCCTTATATAACACAGAGTCGAACTAAGAAACAGAACATTCATTTCTTAATCCTACATTTCCACGCGTTCTATACAAGTCTTGGAAATACTAGGAGAGAGAATAAATACAACAAGGCATTGTACTGAAGGTGTACCATAAACTAGTGATAGTTTTTATTTTATTGTAATAAATACACCTGTTTTTGTGACTCTTAAGACGGTCCTGATTGGTAGTAAAGTGTTTAAACACCTCATTCTTTCCCGATAATAAATTAACCGTAATATTGGTTTTAGTGTTTGTCTCATGAAAGTGATGTTTGCAATGATGCCGAGGTAGAGGGAGAATTTAGTATGAATGGTCACGCGAGCTTAGAACTCTAGGGAAATAATTTTTACTCCCACTCTAATTGAAGTAATTTCAAGTATTTTTGAAGATGGATAAGGGTCATCAAGAGTTCTTTGCAAAATTGGTTAGAATTAATTTGAAATTTAGTTCCCAAGGAACCCAAGAAGTTGGGGTCGACCTTGTGGCCTTGTGGCAGGTGTTGGTAGTATATATTTTGTGCTTTAGCTTTATTAGAGACGTTTTTTTGCATGTGTGACACACAATTAGTTGAAATGAATCACAGAAATTATTTTCACGTTTGTTACATAGTTCCATTGATTTTTGTTTAAATTATTTAAAACTTTGCACGATTATTGGATAATGCACGCAAACTAAATCTATTTTTAGACATCAAATTTCACCAGTACCAACTTCGCGACAATAAAATCAACTGTATACTTTAAAAATGTCAATGTCATCATTGAGAATCAGCAAACGTCATCAGAACAAATCAGGTGAGTTCGAAGGATGCATGTCTTTCAGATTTTCATCTTTTCTGCGACGTTTGTCGTTCTCCTAGTGTTCACTGTGAGCCTTTATGTTCATTATTCTGTCATAAGGCACGCGGTGAATGCCAAGAGCAGACATTTTACTACAAATTATCACAACATTGCCATCTTTAACCTAAAAATTCATTCTGGTTAATATTTATCCAGAACTATAATTATAAATAGAATCAATAAATGACAAATATTTATACAGGGTAGTAAAAATTACTATACAATTAAAAGACCTACATTTTAAATAAAGGTAAGATAAGATCTGCAATTTATTTGTGGTGGAATAAACTGGGAAGTTTTACTAACCCCTACGGGATATAAAAGGAATGCATAAACTAAAGGATTCGTCCTAGAACAAGCAGACATAAAATAAAATCCTTGCTCCCGACAAGAAACAAAATTTTTAGCGTGAAGGGTGACGTAACAGCCCTCGGTAATAGTCGAACTGGCAGTCAGGGACGGACTTTCAATCCTTAAAAATAAAAATAATATTTTTTTTAAGCAAAATTTATATTTTCTCTATAAATAACTATAAATAAACAAAAAAATTTAACAAAAAAGTAAAATATTAAATATAAACACCATACATATCATTAAAAATTAATGTTAAAAAAAATATAACGTGTGAAAGAGGTCCTGGCCTGTCAAAGAGGGTAGTCGGGATCAATCCTGTGTCCTTAATACGCTAGGGGCGATCGTCTATGAGGGTGAATGTTTTATGCAGACTAACCCTCTAAATAGGGTGGTTGATTAAAGATAGACACTGCTGCACTTGCGACTAAATCCTATAACCATTGTCGTACGTGATGGGAATTTATTAGAGGGTTATTTTTAATTGTTTATATTTATTACTAACATATATAAATAAAATTTGAAATATCCATGAGTTGATTTATTTTATCCTTTACCAAATTATATTCCAAATTTAGATAAGGACGGAGCTGATTAATGGAGAAGTGTATAGAAATTTATTGGAAGGATCAATGCTAGAAGCGGTACACAATGTAAAACAGGATCAAGTTTAAAGAAAATGCATGGATTGATGCTTGGAAAATTCAGACTGGATCTTTTGGTTCGGTTAAGTATCTACTTCAAAAATTTTTATGAATATTATTTTAAAAATCAATAAAGATGAATGATAATTTTGTATTTTATTTCCTTTAGTACAAAATATTGTAACTTTTGTCTGCTTTATAAGTTTTAAGAATGCTTTTGACACAATAAGAAAATTTAGCATTTGAAAATCTCTTCTATTGAATTAGTGGTTGTAATATTCAAAATTATTTTACAAAATCAGCTGGTATTGGTAATAATTTCAGCCTCTTTCATAACTTTTGATGACCAATCTAAATATATCCTTCTAAGTATCACATTAAAAAATATTAAAAATATATAATTATTGAGAATGTTTGTAAAGTAATACTCTATCCGAGTTTCGCCATGTATTTTTTCTACGATAAAATAAAAAACCGAAACAAGCAGATTAGCAGATAAGGAATCACAGAATGGGATAAAAATAGTGTCTTATTTGAAGCCACTATATAGTTGGCTATTTTTTTTTAAATGTTACTTGATAAAGTTGAAATTTAAGTTACGAAATATTGAAAATTGAAGCTAGAAAAAGAAAGATTCAAAAGCAAATCTTGGCGATTCAAATTTTCGTATATAAAATTTAATTCACTTTATTTCCATATCGATGAACCCAAAAAAAAGCACCAGAAAAATGTGTTTAAATAAAAAACAAAGAAAAATAATGTTTCGCATCTACAGGATGTTTCATTTAAATGTAAATATCAATTTCAAGGCAACTTATGTCAAAATATTTTCTATTACACTTACTTACCATCTAACTAAGCATTTGAAAATTTATAATGAGGAGACAAGAGCAGACTTAGAGTCCTTCCTATAACCCACGCCACTGGCGATTTCTGTTTTATACAATACTTTTGTTATATATTTACACTGCCAGATGAATTTGCATATTATGATAATTCAAACAGTGACAGTGGCCTGTCAATAGGCCTGTATAGAGCAACTTTGCCCATTTTCGAGTCTCTATTTTTCAAAAATCATAGTAGAAAACAAACTGTACCATCAAGTAAAAGACATTACGTACTATGAAAGAGGATCAAAGAAAATTCTTCAGAAAATGTTTATCAAAGTACTCCATTAATAGCTAGTAACTCCCCTATTTAATTTTTTATTTTCAATTTCAAACGTCAACATTTGTGCACTTTGTCCTAAATAGGATTAACTTTTAAAAAATTACCCGCCCCGTCCCCCGCCGCCCCTAACGGATCCGACCCTGGTATCGCGATGAGAAAAGGACGACTTGTGGTCGCGTTTCCATAGCAACCAGATCGATACATTCGGCAGTGATGCTGCTCCCGTTCGTTCCTGCGAAAGTCCTGCCCAGGGAGTTAGTAGCACTCGTTTCCCACTTTCCCAGACTTTACCCTGATCCTGTGTATATGCGAACGAGCTGCTCCTCTTCCTGCTCCTGCGAGACCGGAGAAAGTTTCAATACTATTTTTGGATTTGGGATATTCGCTGATGCACTTTTTGTTTAAACCCGGGCAAAGCAAAAATCATAATTAATCGAATTTAAGAATTTTTTAAATAAATTTGAAAATTTTATACGATCCTTATTCTTATAGTTTATGTTCCATTCCCGTTTTATAGAGGCTAGCTCTTTCCGCCACGTCGTCATTTTATATCGCCATCAAATTCCTATTTTATGGTACGTAAATTTATAGGATGCTGTTACATCTACGTGAGTTACTCTTATACACAATAAAAAAAAAGGAAAATGTTATTTTAAATTACCACAATTCAAATAAATATTTCCCAACTAGTAAAGGATCATTTTTTCTTGGTGTAGTTTCTGCTACTGGTCCTGTTGATGTTTTGTTTTTATGTTTCTGCATTTGACGTGTATAAACTCGAGAGAAACGAGAATTTTACAAAAGGAAAACCGCGTGAAAACTTAAATAGGAAAATCCCCAACAGAGTGGGTAAAAGGCCATTGAACATTTTTCTTTTACATCATTTACTTTTCTCTGGAATTATTTAACAGTATGTTGTTTACGATTATACAGAGTGTTTTATTGAGAAAATAATGAAAATTGAAGATTTTAGGTGGTCTATTTCACCTACTTCTAAAATAGTATATTCTTTAACGAGTGCAGAATATTAGCCATTCTACACAAGTAAAAGACTATACTTTCTCCACGACTAAAAAAAGAAAGCTTCCAGTGAGGATCGAACCCCAATCGTCCGCGCCAGAGTCAACTATTTCTACCACTAGGCTATAGAGCATGTTTATTTTCAAAAAGGGATACGTAACATACAGTTTTAATCGAAACCCTTACATTTATAAATGATAATTGGGAGTTATAACTCAATATAACTACTGTTGTCCATTTTTTCTCTAAATAATACGTAAAATTATGATTCTATCATTATGTATTTTGACGTTTCAAATAATAGATTTTTGACAAGTATAGTGTATATAAATTGGAAGGTTTTTGCAGTTTTCCATCAAAGCTAAAATATGTCAAATTGACACATCGAAACGTTTACAGTTATGTAATAATAACGAAACGTCCATTTTCCCCATCTCTAATATCTGCGGTACATTCAGGAACCTGACATTATGTAACTAACATCTTAAGCTAATACTTCCATGCGGTTGCCATGACGACACCATCAAGATCGATGCTGGCCCCTGCCCTGTTTTCCCAACGGGGCTGGATTTATATAGAGAGGGATTTCGAACGAGATGATGTGCCGTGTACCAACCATTGGCGCGGTTACCGAAAGCATCGAAAAATATTGAAATTAAATAAATGTTTTTATGTATTTTGTACGTAATATCGAGTGATACGCCACTGGTGGTATCTAAATACCTAAAACGTATGAAAAAAGTTTGTTTGTATTTTAATAAATATTAAAAATGGTATTAAAATATAAAATGCAAGTAACATTTTGAAAAAATTGGTAAATAAAAACGATTTTTAATGTTTTGTTATGACATCCCTAAACCCAAACTTGCTAATGCATTTTTCCTCCACTAATTTGAGCTTTTTCAGGTGCCCATTCAGGCGACGATGTCCCGTTAAGATCCCTGTTAAAACTCTTAGCGTAGTTTTGCTTTGACTTATGCATTCATTTGATTCCAACAGGTTGTAGTCACCCAGGAGTATCTTTGATTGTCTAAGCCCTACTGGATCTTTCTAATGGTCAGATCTTCTCTTTCTTTCGGCTTCAAAGGAACGGAGGCTTTCTCGCCCCAAATTAGTTTCCAAATAAAATAAACAATTTTTTCAACATGGGCAGCAAACTGGAAGTGCTTGTCAGGGCCAAAGAGCAAAAATAATGTCAAAGGAAAAGATGCTTACTAGTTGAAATTTGAAGTGTCTATTATGAGGGCCCTAAATCCGGCACTGTATATGAGTGAATGATGTAGAGGTTATTACTAGTATATAATTTCCATTTTTAATCCTTGTGAAAATGTATTTTTCCAAGTAGATTATTGTAGGTAGCCCTTTCTTTAATCAGTTAGACACAAATTTCGTAATAGTCTATGTAATTAATTTCTGAACATCTCTTGAAAAGCGATTAAACGCAAACCTAGAACGCATCGAGGGCTGGAGGGTGGAAAAGCGCGTTAGTCTGTGGAGGCGGGACGAACCCAGGCGTGGGCGGCCCGCTGTCTCGCAGCAGCTGGTTGCTATGGTAACAACTTTGACTGCCCGTCCAGATATTGATCTGTGCTGTTCTTTCTCTTTTAGACTCTGTATATAGATGCTAAAATTTGGACGGGATATTCGATGTGAAAAGCGCCCGGTTTGCTAGTTTTCCCGTACGGGAAAAAGTACCGCTAACTACGCAGGGTATAGATTATATTCCAGGCTCAATGATTGAATCAGTTTCTTTTCACTTTTTGGGTTTTTTGTCAAAGAAAAAAGGTTTTTGTTGTTTCTATGACTTCAATTCCATATAAACCTTATTTGAAACAGTAAATTTAGATCATTGAGAAAATTATTTTCAAAAAAATATGTTACTTTGGACATTTTACAAACTATCTATCTTGGTGCAAATTATTATACAGCATCTTTCTTTCAGAAATCCGATCTACCATCATTAATCAACCAACAATCTAATAATTTGATCTTGTGTAATTAAATTTCGTGATTTATTAACTGAAAGTGTCACGTTAACGACTATAAGATAACACCATCTCTTCCACCGCATTTGTTCCTATTTACAAGACGTACCTACAGTCGACAGAAGCAAACATGAGCCCCGGAAAATATGCGAACTAAAAGAATTTCATGGCAACGAACCAATCAGGTGCTATCTAATGTTAACGAACGAACATTAGTAATTTGTTAGAATAATAAAACTACAGCGACATGGACACGCCCACCAGGGCTCATGTTTGCTTCTGTCGACTGTACCTATAAATTTTATAAAACCATTCCATAAATTTTGTATATTTTGATCATTTATTTCAAAAAAAAAATCTTAAATTATTGTGATAATTGACAAAGCATGGCAACACCGCGCATTATCCAATGCGATGACGGTACTGTTGATGGAAGAAGCATGGCGATTACGAAATTAGTTGAATGTCCTGTCGTCGATAGAACTCCTCTTCTTTCAGCTGTTTTGTACACGGGACAAGTATAAGTTTTCTTTTCTTTTAAATCATCTCTTTTTAAAGGTTTTAACCACATCTGGGGAAAAAAAACCCAAAATTTTTGCACTTTTGTTTGTAAATATTACTTACATATGGTACATTTTCATATAAAACCTTAGGAAACGATTCATCCAGTTCCATCTTAATATCATTCCATCTAGCCCCATCTAAATAGAGTCCATATATGTACACACCATCTGGTGGTGATTTTGTGAACGAAGTACCTTTGAGAACCTAAAAAAAAACTCTTTATTTTTAACATACTTGGTAGATTTTTGCAAAAAACTACCTCGTAATCAAAAGCTAGTAAATCTATAGGTATAGTGTATTTCCTAGCGTAATTTTGCTGGGCACCGGTCAAGAAAGCTTGAGTGAAGAAAAACCCTGAGATCCAAAAAGTATTAGGAGCTCCGTTATCGAACCAATCCTGCAAAAATTGCAATCTCGCTAAAAAATCGCTAATATAACTCCCCAGCGGTTTTAACGAAGGATAAGATACCCCAGCCCACATTTGCGGAATTCTTCCTGTTAGTATGCTGGTGACAACTTCTTCTAAAACTACAGACATAACTATTTGACCTAAAAAACATCAACTATCAAGCAACAATCTACAAACAACATCAATTCTACCTTTAATAGCTTTTTGAACGTTTTTCAAACTATCTCGAATTTTGCTTAGCAAAATATTGAACCTGGTCATTTCTTGTACCAAAACAGTATTCATGCTTTGCGAATAGGATGTTGGATATTTCATCATGGCTTCGTCTCTGTTGAAGTTGGAAGGAAGTTTACTTAATATATCAATTGATACATCCATTATGACTTCGTCTGGGGATTTCTGGGATCCGCTGGAAGACATCGCATCCTACACAGGAAAATAGAACGTTAATTTTTTATTCTATTTATGCATCTCTGAACAAGAATCTAAAATATATTTTGGGAAGATCAATAATTAAAGTAATTATTTGAAATTATGAAAAGTTGGACCTAGAACAAAAATTTCTTAACATAATATTAAGAGTAAGTTTAATGTTTTCGATATTTCGACTAATTGAAGGGTTTTTGAAAGATTTTCACGATGGATTTTATGAAAAAAACTTACCAATGTTTCTTTTAGCAGCTTTTGAAAATATGTTTAAATATTTGACTTTGAAGAACATTTTTAATAACTAGGACTTACCGATAGCTCGTACAAATCCTTATTAGCAGCGAATACATTTCAAACAATTATTTATTAAAATATTTTATTTGTATTAAATTTGATTTTATAAGGAAGAAGCTCGCGTGCAAAACCGGGGGCAACCCCCTTACAATACTTCTTAAAATAAACATTTATATTAACAATTTTTTTTTATTTTTCAGGTAAACAAAAGAAACGAATGGGTAAGTGATTATTACTTTTTATCTCTTTATAATTATTGAGAAACACCCAACTATTTTGGTATAAAAAGATTAAAACGTTTTTCAACATTGAACTCAAAAGTGCGAATGACATTTTATCACACTTTTCCATTCAAGTTCCAAAGTATCCTACCGTGACTGCTCCAATCTAAACACATTATCTCTTAACTAAATAAACTTTTATGTCCCTTACCGTTCGGTCCTACAGTCAACAACAGCATCCCAGCAGCACAACAAAATGAGGAAAAGCGTTTTTTTTTACAGTTCACCACACAAACTAAATTTTATTTATGGTTAAACACAGAAAAAAAGTTAGATAGAAGTAAAATAAACAGACAGTTATATACAGTGTGTATTTTTACCAATACGACACACTGTATTATAAGGATTTTATCTACTAGTTTATTATACGATGTTAAAGTCGAATTCAATGGAAAATTTGACCATTTTCAGTGTATTACAACAAAATCAATGGTTTTAACATCGAAAAAAAACATTTTTAAAAATTTGTTTTATATAGAAAAGCTCAAATTTCAATTTCAAATATTTACCCACCTGAGTCAAGAGAGTATTATGAAATAGCAATTCTGTTTCGTGTTGATCTTTCATAATGTCGGCATTTTCATGCATTCCAAACACTTCGGGGTGTGTAATTAGTGGTAAATCTCTTGTATAAGTTAGAAAATCATCATATTCGCTTTTTTCAGGAACATAATACATGCCTTTATTAAAAAAAAAGTTTGATTACAGCCTCATTAACATAATAATATTTCTCCACGACTAAATAATAACGCACAAATTGGTGTTACAAATTTAGCTATATTATATATATATATTTAGTTATAACTCCCAATTATCATTTATAAATGTAAAGGTTTCGATTAAAACTGCATGTTACGTATCCCTTTTTGAAAATAAACATGCTCTATAGCCTAGTGGTGGAAATAGTTGACTCTGGCGCGGACGATTGGGGTTCGATCCTCACTGGAAACTTTCTTTTTTTAGTCGTGGAGAAAGTATAGTCTTTTACTTTTGTAGAATGGCTAATATTCACTTAATCCGCGTGAATAATAGCAATCATTCTGTAATATACTATTACCTGTAGGATCTAAAGGAAAATTGACATTTTCCACTACTTCTTTAGAGTAATATTTTCTTAAAATCGTCCCCAAAGTTCTTCTGTCCCAATCATCTGTGACCCTTCCTCCATAATTACATTCCCCAGTTAAATACAACAAAGCATCGTATTGGATATCCTTAAAAAACAGTTTAAGAATATTTCTAATGTTTTAATAAAGGATTCTCACTTCGTATTGATTAAGGAACATTTGCAGTTGCATTACGCTAATCCTTAGATCAGTTTCGTTGAACTCGTATGGAATATTCCAACCGAGCGGACCAAATTTTTTCCTTTCCTGAACCGAGGCATGGAAAAAGCATAGAGCGTATAAAAGTTTTTTGAAAACCTGCGGCTGCTTGCAGCTTTCGAACCACTCTATATCGGAAATAGGATCACTTAAGTAAGATCTGAAAACAATTATAAATATATATAGATTAGGAAAATCCTTTTGGAACCCTTGTCGTACACAAGTGCGGAAAAAAAGCTTGAAAGAATAATTGTGCGCGGTCATCAAGGCGTGTACTTAATTCCAGATGCTCCCTATTTTAACCGCTGTTGCCAGAAGCGCATATTAATTTGTTTAAATGATATTTTCGTCTAGTTATTGTTGATTTTTTTGTCGAAGTCATGCATAATAGGTAAAACTAAACAGTTTCATCCGGCAACAGTGTACTTTAGAAAGAGAATGGTGGAAGTGTCAACAATAACGAGTCAAAAATATCATTTGTAAAAATTAATATGCGCTTCTGGCAACATCGGTTAAAATAGGGAATTAAGTACACGCCTTGATGACCGCGCACAATTATTCTTCCTCTCTTTTTTTCAAGATTTTTTTTTCGCGCTTGTGTACGACGTGGGTTCCAAAAGGATCTTACCGGGCTATGTTATTCTTAAGACCCTTGGGAGGTTCGTTCGTCATTTTAACTCCATTCTGTAACACCAATACAGGAAAATGATCAGCCGGGTAAGAAGTTAACCACAATCTAAAATCTGGATGTGTCGAATCGGGAGTTAAATTCTCACAAATCTAAAATTATAACAAAGAAAAAATGATTCTTTATATTTAAAATTGTATTTATCTCACTCTTTCTAACGTCGGCATGAAACTTTTGGCCAAATGACAGTTTTGTAGTACCACCCAAGTACCGTTTTTAACACCTTCGTCTATCAGCTTAACAGCTATAGGTCCTTGACCTTGACCTAGCGAAAGAGCGAACAAACGGGCTGCTCCAAACCCTTTAAGAGAAAAAAAATCAGTCTTTCTCCTCTTCAGTATGTCCTGGATCCCAAAAACTTACCTTGATCGTCTGCGAATTTCAATAGAACTGCCGTAGGATCGGCGCCAGGAGTCAGAATAAATATTAGAGGTATACAACAATGGGAGTCGCCGAACGACGAAGTCAAATCGAATGGAGGCGGCTCAATAAATTGTTTACCAAAATGACCTGAAAATCATTCAATTTATAGGACGGAAAAAAAAATATTTTAAATTGTTTATTACCTGTGACGAATTTTTGTACCCCCGGTACAATTTTATCGTATCTGATACACCTTAAGAGCAACAATTTTTGTAAATCGTTCAATTTAGTATCCCAAGGTGATGGTAAGGATACTTCCTGTGGTTCTCCTGAATCGAAAATCTTCTTCCACTGGTTACTGTTGTTTATAAAATGATCCAGAATTCCTCTACAAAATTAAAATATGGTTAAAAACCATTCAGGTTTGTTTGTTTTATTTACTTGAATGATGGTAGATCGTTTAATCTGCAAAGCTCGTCCCATGATTTTATCACCAACCAATCTGTTGGGTTTTTATTGGGATTTTCCAAACCAACGCCACCTGTTAGTAAAAACATCCATTCGGATACATTAATTTCGTTTCGACTCTTCATTAAATTAACACACAGTAGAAGGGAAAATAATAATTTGTCCTGGAATATTAAAAAATTCTTTTTACACGCGATTTAAAATGATTTTATATACAACTTCACCTTTTCGAATAAACTTCTGCAAATATTCACGTATAGAGAATAAGTGAAATATTTTTGTAAATCCTTCAATCGTTGAGCGACGTCTTCAACTCTTTCTGTATTATCGATACCAGCTTTAAACAAATTCATAAACCAAACTAACGAGTATTGGTACATCGGGTCTATATTTGCCAAATCCGCTGTAATAATTTTCAATGTATTACTCGATTTTTTTCTTTATTTTCCACTCACCAATCGAAAAAAACAAAATAGCAGCGTGTACAGCAATAGGTGTGTATTCTAGACGTGCTTTATCGATTTGTTTTTCAGTAACTTCTGCTACTGCTTGCTTTGCTGCTATATCGTTTGCCAAAACTTTGGAAGAACTCAAAATTTGTACGGCGGTCTCATCTTCTAGAATATTACCTTGGGACGTACTCAGCACCATTAATATTTTATCTTCTATTTCTTTTAAAGACCTTAAAATATCCAATATTTAACCAAATTTAGAAGAATTGAAAACGAAATTCACCTTTTGTTTTCCGCGCCTTGTATAATAAGGGAATTTTTCTCTGCTTCTAAATCTGGACGTTCCTTGGCCACAGTTATACCCAATAATTGATCTTCTAAGCCTACGCTGGTGATCATAAAATTCACCAGTGTCACTTTGACAGCTACCTCGGGTAAATAATGAGGATTTCTTAATTTGGTGGTTATATACAGTCTAAAACAGACAAAAGATTATCATAATGACCGGAAGTCGACTGTAATTTTGTTATTTTAAATGGAACACCCTGTATATTAATACATTCTTGAAATCTACGTAATATTTTAGTATACTTTTGTCTGGAAACTTTTTTCGAAAAATGCACACTTTTTGAGTTATTGATTTTTTTGTAGAAAATTTGACCGTTGCAGACCCTTATAAATTATTTTTTTACGAGGAGACCCTTGTCAAACGTATTCTAATCTATGTTGAAAATTTTTCATTTTATACAGGGTGTGTATAAAAAGTGTTCAAAGTTTAACTTCATAAATATCAAATTTCTTCATTTTTTTAAATAGGAGACTCTCCTCAGAAACTAAGTAGAAGTAAGGGGGCACAATAGATCTTTCAGGTCTTTGTGAATGTATTTTGAAATTATGCCGAAATTTTTTATAAAAACTTACTTGAAATCGGAGCTGTATTCTACAACAGAGTCTCCTAATTTCAAACACAAAGCCCCGCCTTGTTTGAACACTTGCTGTGCTAAAACTGGTTCCAAAACCGGATCCATTTCTTCTCCAATATTTTCTAGAAGTACCTAAAAAAAAAATTATCAAAAAAGAAAATTATGTTGAATTTTACTCACTGGTTGTCCAAATTGTATGGCATTTTCTAAGATTCGGACATAATCGGCTTGATTGAATCTTATAATGGCTAAATTTTTGGACTTTTCCATGTTCTTTATCCATTTATTTGCTTGTCCTTGCGGATCTATCATCAAAGGATACCTTCTAGCATTTCTAAAAACACAATTATTCATTAAAACTTTAAAATTATTAAAAAAAAAACTTACGAAATTATAATTCCGTTATCTATACTGAAATTATCAGTAGGTAGTCCAAAAATATTCCAAGCTCTTATAATAACTGGTTCTCCAAGTACCGCTGTCAATTGAAAATCTTTCGAACAAACTATCCCGAATCCAATCAAAGCCGAAACCCATTTTTCTATTTGTTTCTGTCTATACTGCATCGTAAATGGACCTAAGTAAGCTACTACCCCAGCTGCTACCAAAATATCTCCTAAAAATTAATAAATCCAATCAATTTTAATAGCAACGTAAATTATTTTTGCAAATCACCCGTTAAAATGAAATATTTTTCTCCAAGATCTATAGCTATCTGCCTCCACCTGGATTTTTCCCCCCCCAAGCCGCCTATCAACTCCTCTGCTCTTTGCAGCTTCAACTGACAGAGATTCACTTCATCTGTCAAAGTCTAAAACAATGAAAAATGTCAAAACTATCCACTAAACAATTCTGACTAACCTGGAATTTTTTCTTCTCCTGTTCCAACTTAAGTTCAAGCTTGGCAACTTTTTCCAAAGCTTCACGAAGTTGTCCTCTCTTGATTTCCAAATCCGCCATAGCCGCAGCTAATTGTCCTTCAGCTATAGCCAAAGCTGCTTTTTTTGGAGCTACCACTTTAGCAACTTTATCATATTTTGATATTGCGATAACCCATTTACATAAACCTTGTTATATAATAAAAATTAATTAAAGAATTTAAATCTAAACTTGGAATTTTTCACCTTCAGCAGCAGTAGAGGCAGATTTAATTTTATCAGGATCGAAATTTTCGTCGTTCAATATTTGGTGTCTCAATTTATCCATTATACGAGGAGGTATGTTATCTTTATCGAACAAAATAAGGCTTTCCAAGAACTTGATGTCGCTCAAAACCTTCAACGAAGGACCCCAATAGTCGTCCACTTGACCAATCCCACTCGGAGCTGGAACTCTTTGAGGCTTCACGTCCTGTTTGTAAAATGAAAGTAGATCTATTAAAATTGACAGTGACACATCAAAAATTATGAATGACAAAAACAATGTCTTAGATTCAAGAAAATCCAAAGATATTTCACCGAAAAGAGAAGTGGGAAAGGAAACGAATATAACTAAGAGAAAAACCACTTCTAAATTTTCCACTAAAGAAGCACAAGGTAGTCAAACGAATCGAGGAATTCCAGTGGAATCCAACACCAGCGACGAGTATTTACCGGCTAATGATCAAATTTCCCCACTGGAAACTATGTACGAAAACGAGAGCTTCTACAGCTGCCTCTCCGTCAAAGCCACAGACTCAGAAGTCCCCCCAACAAGCGATACCAAAAAGTAATCAAAACTATTATGATATTTTTTTGAAATAAAGTAATTTTATTTCCAAACCTTCAATATACAAACTGCTTCCATAACCAATTTAACCCCTTTAGGCGGATTTTTCATAGTCTTAACCACAGCAATATCAGCAGTTGTTAGAGTATTTAGAGCAGCTAAAGCTACGTTTAAAATAGGCATAGCTTCAGCTAGATTTGCGTCGCAGTCATCTTTAATAGCTTGGGCTTCTTTAGCTTGTTCGTTAGCCACTACTTCGTCCTCTTGTATATGTCTAGCAACAACGTCGGCTTCTTGAGATTCAGTTTCAACTATTTTCATAGTTTCTTCTACTTTAGCTGCTGCTACTACCAATTGCGGTTGTAGGGCTTCTAGAGCCGCCTGCATTACTGCTACTTCAGCGCCTGCGCTTTCCAATTTCTCCAATCCTACTTCGTATCTGTGTTTGCCTTGCAAAACTTCTCTGTTGAATTATAATTTTTAAATTTACTACACTATAAGTTATATATTTTTACTTACTTTCGTTTTTTATCTAAAAATGTTTTAAAAGTATTTATCATTTCTAAATATGACGTGGGAGTGACATAGTTGAACCTATTCAATCTTAAGAAGTATTCGTGTGATAATGATTGAGTGGAGACGTGAAACATTTGACACATATCAATACAAACGGCTCTTTCTGTATCAGCAAGTTCGATTTCTCCCAAAAATCTAGTCGCTACAGCTAGTAAAGCATCTTCTGGCCAAGACTGTGTAAAAAGAATATATTTTTTGTAATCCTATTGACTGCGCCGATTTACTTACTTGAAACCAATCGATTGTACAACAGTTTACCAAAGCTGGAAACTTTCGTACTCTCGTTCTAAATCCTTCTCCAATTGGACTCATTGTTAAAATCAAATGTAACTGTTCTCTGACTATTTGTACGAAAAAATTAAACAAAGCAGGAGGACTCCCGTCGGTTTGTAAGGATTTGTCACGTTGTCTGTCTAATTGTCGCATTTTTTCGCAAAGTTCTAATTTTTCTTCGGTGGTAAATATATTCGGTACTTCGCCGGAATTCATCAAATTGCTCACATCTTCCAAAAATGCTTCTTCTTTTATTTGTGTATCAGAAAACAAAAAGACGGCTGAAAGGAAGAAAATATTTAAGCCTCAGAACTTAAATTTTGACTAATGCGCTGGCTTTATTCCCGACTGCTCTCGAAATTCCAAAAAAGGTGAATTCAAGAAGATTCTAGAGCTGCGGAGGACTATATATCCATTATATCCGCGGGATCAGTATCATGATATAAATATATACAGTAAGTAAATATTTAAGCTAACCGTGTAAGTCTGAAGAACTGGCTTTTCTCAATATAGCTTTCACGTCCTCCCTCCACTCGTTTACGCCGTATTGTCTTGTAATTTCCACTTGAAACAAATCGTATTCTGCTATGTGAGCTGAAAGCCTTGTCAAAGATTGTCTACCTGACCCACCTACGCCAACGCACAGTCCGTGGCTTCTGGGAGATTTTAAAATCCGACAAATTTTCGATAAGTGTTCGATGGCAAATCTAAAAAGAACTAAATTCATTGGTTTCTTGGACATGTTATTAAACTCAGCTAAATATCCTTCTACTATAGTAGTCAACTGTTCTAGATCTAGAACTTCCATGTAATGTCTTTGATCTGCTTTGGGATTTGCAAAGTCGCAATATAATAAATTTCTTAAATCAATTTCAGCAATCTAGAAAAATTTGATTTATTTTATTTATATTGGAAAAAAAAATCTTAAATTCCCACCGGATAATTGGGTCTTTTTATTCTTGCAAAAAGCACGTCCATATCCTCTTCCAGCTTTTGTTTACAAACCACTCGTAAATAGTTTATGATCCAAGCCCTATCTATATCATCAACAAGTCTGTCATAGTAGACACGTAAAACTTCGTGAACCCATAAACGCTTTATAGCTAAAAGATCTTCCATCGCTTCGGGAACAGAAAGTAGAACACCCTGTTAATAATAAACCTTTATAAATTTCTCTACTAGTTTAAAAAAAAATACTTTTACCTGAATGACTCTGGAGAAATCTCTTAAATTAAAAAGATAGTGAGATTTTGCAGGGGTTGGAAGTAAGTTCAGACGAGCCTGCTTGTAAATGTCCAAAGTAGCGTTCACTATTTGTTCGATACATGGATCGAAGTCTTTAGAAAATCCTCTATAGACAAATATGATATTTTTATCAAAAATTTCTATGGTCGAGTGTTATTATGAATAATTTTGTGCTAATTTAAACATTTTTAGTATGATGTCCACTGTCTTTGTGTGTAATTATGAATTATTAAAGTTTTCCAAAAGTTTCAAAGGAAATTTTCATATAAAATACATGTTTACTTTTCCAAATTCTACCCTAGAATCAAACGAGGTCTTTTGATCTCAAAGCGCGGAAAATCGTTTGACCTTCTCCACGCCCTGGAAATCCCGGAAAATCGCGAAATCCAATCAACTTCCTGCCTTTAATGATGTTTTATAAATCAACGAAAATTTTAACTAAATTTTGAAAATTTACACTTTAGCGCCGGCCCTGTAAATTATACCAAATTGAATAGACGTTGGCTTGGCCCGCTAAACCTCTTTTCAAGATTAAAATAACTAAGGATAGAGGTGAGAATGACTAAAGAAAACGACAGCAAAGTGAGCTGCAAACATTACATCGAAAACCATAGACGTATCTTTAAGGGGACATTCACCTAGTATCTAAATGCCAAAGCATTATCCTGCTGAAAATATTAATTAAAACAGAATCCTGGAATTCGTCTATGCATAAATGTACGAAATGTCTTGAGAAGCGTGGGGTTATAGTATTACCACCGCCTCCTGGTGGACACATGGCACACATAAACTGGAAAAGAAATAATTTATAATCTTCAAAGTTTCTAATTGAAATAAAAATATTCACCTGGATATCAATCAACTTCATGGGTATGATATCTTTGAGGTCGTACCAAATGTCATGGTCGAACCACTGCCTTAGCAATTCTATTGGAGGCTGGGCTCCGTAGATTTCTTTCGTGGGCATATTTACGTCGTCCACGAATATGACGCATCTTTTTGATACAGGAGGACCGAAAACTCCTTTACGTCTCTTATCCAATTTCGCCATTACTATATTTTGGGTCTGGTTGGCTGTTGTTTGGGCGGAAAAGTTGATAAAAAGCGGGATATAAGTTTTAGTGTTTCTTTTTAAAAGAAAATCCGTAACATAAACCGATTTTCCAGTTCCAGTAGGTCCGATTACCATCATAGATTTATTGTGTTGGACTAAAAGCTGCATTAATGCCATATTTCTAATAGTTTCCACTGTAGTGACTATAATTTGATTAACGGGAATGTCTCTAGGTATAGGTGGTGCTGACATTAATTCGTCTGACCATAATTTCCACTTTCCTTTTCCCTAAGAAGAAACTATAACGCTAAGACAAGTTTACGTACAACCAAAATACTTACCTCTTTGATGAATTTGTAGTCAAAGCAAATTTCACCAGCTGGTAACATGAAAATATACGGTTTTTCCGGTTTATTTATTTCGTAGGGATATTTCAGACTTTCCTTGACAGATTGGTTGAAATCTTTTTCCAATAAAGCTCTAAATAGGTAGTTGAATTTCGGTCTGCTTTGGATATCGAGTGTACCGCCCAAACCCCATATACAAGAAAAAAAGAAAGACCCTTCTATTTGGGCTCTTACGTCTAAATCGGAAACTTGCTCTCTGTATTTTTCGTCGTAAAAATCGTCCAAAAAAGTGTCAAAATAGTTCATGGCTGCTCTTAATAAATTGTGTTCTTGACAAGGGGCTATTTCCTGAAATATATTTGTGTATTTTAGAATTTCTTTATTTAAAACTTACCTTCAGTCCTCCTTTTTTAACCAACCAAACAAGCGGCTTACAGAATCTTATAAACAAATTAAAAATCATGGTTTTGTAGAAATCGTTGTTCAAAAATGGAGGCAGCGTATTCAACCACGATATCAAAAGTGGTTCCCAGCCCAAAGCCAATGGTTCCATATAAATCATTCCACATCTAGACACCTAAAATCATCTCCCAAGATTTTGGTACAAAGTTCTAGACCACTCTGTATATATATTTACCGTCGCTGGCGACGCTACGTCCAAATCCATCGGTTCAAATATCAAATTCGTAGTATTGGCCAATTGGATAATCTCTCCCGACATCAAACATAATTTTTTGTTATCGTCCAAGACTGTGTTCATGTTTTCTATCCATACCGCATCTACGGGGCCGTCGAAAATTAACCATTTTCTAAAATATACACATCAGTAGTCGATAGATGGCGACTGTTACGCTGTTTTAACAGTTATGTTACAAATGTTATAGAGTACAGCTCGAAATTCAGTACCTATCATCAGTTGTGGACATAGCAAATTGTCTAAAACTGACAGCCAGTATCCCGTCCGACCATTCGTGAGATACGGGATCAAATTGACCATAAAGTTGACCCATGGTAATAGATTTTGGATTCATTACAGTATAGATAGCTTTGTGTTCATCCATTCCTCCCTAAAAAATTGAAATAATAAAATATTTAGATGGTACTGGATAAAACTTACTCTTTCTTCTGCCAATCCTAAAGCATCAGCTAGTACTCTATATGAAGTAGTTTTGCCAGCAAAAGGTAAGCCTACTATCATCAAACCGTGTCTTACGATAATCATTTCGAAAAGCTGTTGGACTTTTTGTAAGAAAAATGGTGTACACTGTATGTTTTTGGCTTTGCAAGTATCTTCAACTGCTTTATTCAGTATAATGTAATCTGGTTCGGGTAGTACTACTCCCGGGAACAAGTCCGAAGTTATGCCCTGAAATTGAAGGTAAAAAAGTAGGTACACAAAACTCAACCAATGTTGTTTTTTCTTTACCTCGAACAAAGGTACATCCTGCTCCAAAAATTTTGCTAAATTGATATCTATAATTGATCTCAGTACTAATATGTCTTCTTTTTCCTTTGGATATCTCAATTTCAACGAACCGGCTGCTCTTAAGACCGATTTTACTGCTCTCATACCTAAAACATATACTGGGTGTCCAAAAAATATCCAAAAGCAAACCTACAAATACTACCATAATCATAATGATGCTGTGAGGATAACTGCTCGGAACATAACCTATAAGTAGCCACAATTTTAACGGAGAGGGGTTTGGCTGTTAAAAACCCAGAGGCGTACAACTCAATTTCGGATATTAAAGCATAATCCGGTACCATCATTGCTACTGATCTAAATAGTGCCTTTAAATTATCCGGTAGTTCCGATCTTCCAGCGTACCCAGGATTCATGGTGATAAACACAGCACAAGTTGGATCTAAATTCAATTCTGTTCCTTCAAAAATAAGCTTCTCAGCACCAGAGTTGATACCTCGTTGAATGGTTAAAATCTGTTGTGCTACGACTGAAAGTACTTCCAGATCGATTCTGTTGAATTCGTCGAAACAGGACCAAGCGCCGCAAGATGCTAATCCCTTAAAATGTTAAAAATCAATAAAATATTTTGAAAAATTTATTAAAAAACTCGAACTTTGAAGAATTTTCCTAGCGCTATGTAGTCCAATCCATCCGAACAGTTAAAAACTACGCATTGTTTGGCTACAGCTTTCGCTAAATCTTTCGTAGTTTCGGTTTTTCCCGTACCAGCTGGACCTTCCGGTGCTCCACCTGGTAAATTAAACTTTTAAATTAAATTTTTCTCACTTAGATATTATTTTATAACCTAAATGAAGATGTAAAGCCCCAAACAATGTCCTGTAACATCTATCAGTAAGAGGAGTAACCACAAGTCTTGGAGTATTTCCTAGATACTCGTATCCGTACTTTAAAGTACTGTTAATCATCGATGTAATCATTTGTCCTTCCTCCCAATAGTACCTTAATTGACATAACCACTTGAAATCGTGAGTATTTTTAACTCCATCGGTTATTAAACCTGATAATACATCTCTAGCATGTACGTCTAGTACTACCAGTGCTCCTAATATAAAAAAAAATTAAAATTTATACTAAAAATAAACTAATTGTACTTACCTAAAGTTATTCTATTTTGTGCGTTCAATTTACCCCTTACCAAATCAACAATTTTAGCAATTTGATAATTAGATTTGTCCAAATAAGATTTTAAATCTGAAATACCGCCTCCGATAGCCACTGTTACTTCGGAGGTCCAAAAGGTACAACCGACGCTCTGTATACACTGCCCAGGCCATTTCAACACCCACTGTTCTCTCGGTCTTAACGGGTAATCTTCTATAGAAGCTCTTACCATGTTGTGTACTGATTTTTTCATATCAGCTTCTAGCTCGACCAACCATTTTTCAACCTGACCTCTAGCTAGAGCTGTTTGGATCACATCTACAAGAGGTACCACTTCTCCTTCACTAGATTTCATATGAGTAACATCTAATTCTTCTGTGAAAGTTAGTTTTGCGATACCTTCGAAGCATTTTTTGAGATGCGGTTGTACACTGTAAAAAAAATTTTATTGAACAAAAATTTTTGCTCATGGCATTATTTCCAAGTCTGGATCCCATTCCTTCTTATTGCTTAGCTCTTCGAAAAGTTGTACTTTTTCATCATACCGTCTTTTGGCATGTGCCAGGTTGTCTGAAGTTTTTTTGCTTACCGTGTGGGATCTTTTGTTTCCGACAAAATTTCCAACAGCTCGTCGTTGGATAAGAAAAAGAATCTCGGGAAAAACAGTCGTTTCTTTTCCAAATAATCGTTGAGTCCTTTTTGGATAAGATCGAGTAGATTATTGCATTTTTTCAAACGTTCAGACATCTTATCGATTTCAGCTACTGCTAGTACTTTTGGATCACCATAAACGGTTTTCATCAAATCTCTCCATATCTTTAAAACATTTTTTTTTAATAAAAAATTAATAAAAAAAATTAAAACCTCAACCTTATCGACAGCACTGAATCGTCTACCTTCCTCCGGCATTTGCTGCTGGATATCTGGAGAAGAAAATATTGGTTCCAAATACATCCAAGTCGACTGCACCTTTAACCATTCGTCTAAAATTTCTTGTAGCAACTGCAACTTAGCTTCCCACGCTCTAAAATAAAATCCCAGCTCTATTTTTTTAATTTAAAATGATTTTTCAACTTACAAAGTTTCTTTTTCGAATGGTTTTATGTAAGGAGAATTTTTCATTGTTTGAGTTTTGACGATGTGGTCGTCTAATAAAACTTGGATGTCATCTACAGCTGATATTATGTAAGTTCCAGTATCTTTGTAAATTAAAACGCTGAATTCCACATCTTGCCATTCTCCCAACATCTAAAAATTATTAAAATAAAGACCATGATGACTATTTAATTGATGGTACCTTTGATAAGTTCTTTTCTAAATTGTTTTCTTTTGTAGCTGCCTCTGAAATAGCTTCGAATTTTTCGAAATAATCATCTAGACCGTAATCGATTATTTTTTCCAAAGTTAAATTTTCATCTACAGTTATAGGGAAGCCAACTATTTCCGAGACTTTTTCCCAATGTCGTTCCTTCATTCCAGGATTACCCAACGTTTGAATTATCGGCATATGTTCTTTAAACTCCTCTATTTGTTCTCTAACCTATAAAACAAAATGTAACCGGTACTACTACAGTATAAGTATTTAGATAGTACGTACCGTCGTCGCTAATTCCTGCGTTGCAGGTCGATCGGAAAATACTTTTTCCAATTTATATACGTTTCGGTAGAAAGTACCGACGTCAGTTTCAATATCTTCGGGATCGAAACTGCCTACTCGCGATTTCATCCACATTTCATATTTTTGTAAAAAGTCGACTGAATTATCATATAATTTTTTATAAGGCGCCAGTTTTTCGTGAACTTGTTTTCTTAAAGGGTATTGGGATAGTTCGAATCCGAAAGCAGCTTCCTCTTCGTTAAAACTGTCGATCTTCTCCATGGCAGTGATGAGTCTAAATTAATTAAAATTCAAATCATGTAGGGGAGCGGAGGGCTTGTTGTAACAGTGGTAAGTAGTAACAGGCCCTTTTCACTAGGATCTTAAACGCTATTAAAGTATTTCTTTGACTCGATTTAACCTATAAACCGCGCCGCATCATGTTGCCATAGCCAATGTCCTGCCGGCCGGTGCATTGAGGGGAAGTGTGCACGTGCTTCATTTCTGCCAGGTAATGTAAAATTGTACTGTCGTAAAATTTCGGTTTGCGTATTTAATATTGACTAATTTCAAACTTTCTATATCTTATTTCCATTCAAATTTATCTATCTCTGATAATGTGTAACAGTTTTTATGATTGCTAAATTGTTTAAATAGTTATCTTGATAAAATGTTGAAAATCATACCAAAGGGTTAGTTGTAACAAAATCCCGGGGCTTGTTGTAACGTGTTACTACATGCCACCAAAAGTTGATTCTTACATAAGTATAATACTTTGTTAGATAGCTATTAAGAAGAGATAATTACGAGCATACCTTGAATAATTTAATTACTTACTGTGATTTAAAAGTGCCATGATGATTATAAGTAGTGGTTAACTAAATAAAACTGTTAATTACTTAAATTTAAGTGTTGATTATTAAAAAAATGTATTTGAGTTGATTTTTGATAAGAATTACGTAATACTTACTTTAGAAAGATGTCAATTTAAAAAAAAACAAAGAATAAATGATTAGAGGTATTATTGTCGTTTTTTTTTGTCGTTACTACTTGCCCCGGTAGATGTTACAACTTGCCCCAAGCACGAGGTAAGTTGTAACACCGCACTTCTTCTAGAAAATAATTGATTGTAAAATAATGACCAATAGGTATGGTATTATTTTACTTGATTTGGTAGAGGAAGAGTTACAGTATTCATCCATCTTTATTTAGTAGATTTCAAGATTAGTTTTAATGAAAACAAGCCCCTCGCTCCCCTAAGCATTGAAGGCAAGTGAATAAGGTACCTTTCGTCGAGTTTTGTAGCTTTTTTATGGTACTTGGGCAAATCCTCAATGTTGCCATTATGCTGAAGTTCGTCTACCATTTTCGCGTAGATTTCCAGTTCCTCCTTGAACTTCTCGATCTTCTGGGCGAGCAAAACTTGAAATTCCTCCATTTTTTGATCCACCATCTGTCGATGTTCTTCCAAAACTTTGGGCATGTACAAATACCTGCAAAAACAAGTTAAAATTAAACTTAAAAAACTTGAAACCAAATCACTACTTACCATTGAAAAACGTTATTATTAAGCTTCATCTCTACAGGAGTAAATATGATATGGTCGGTTAAAAATAAAATGTAATTCATGACATCTCGAAGTTTTTCTTCTAGTTCTAGAAGGGTAATTGTTTCAACGTCTCCTACGTACTTTATAGTTGCCATTAGGGCATGGGTGTCTGCGGGTACAGCTAAAGATTTGTCAGATATTGTTTGATATTCTTCTCCTATACTATAATAGGAAAGAAAATAAGTTTTAATTTAGTGAAGACAGACGACTTTACCTTTTGCACAAAATATGTAAGTTTTTGACACACTTTTGCAAT
Source organism: Galerucella nymphaeae (assembly GCA_963978555.1). NCBI lineage: Eukaryota > Metazoa > Arthropoda > Insecta > Coleoptera > Chrysomelidae > Galerucella > Galerucella nymphaeae. Next base: position 428,541 of record OZ021712.1, read on the forward strand.
AAAATATCCTTGAAATTTTCAGCCGCTAATTCCAAAGCTCTTATCAAATCATTTCTGTTCATATCGTATAATTCTATTCGTACGTAATGTTCTTTTGCTAAAGGAATCCTATCAGCAATTGCCTTGAAATAGAATATTGTTATACTAGAAGTCTTAACAAGGAATTTTTTAATTAGTCCAGGGTAGAAGCCTTTAAAAATAATGAAAAGTGAAAAAAAATTATAATAGAATGAAACCCATTAGAAAAGGAGGGAAATATGATAAAAATGAATGGAAAAATAATTTACGGGCGATCTGAGGTTGGGAAGGGGATGAGGGTGAGTTTTTAAGGGTAAAAAACGGTTTTTCTCGATTTCCAGCAAAACTAAAAGTCCTATCGAAAAAAGTCAAATGGAAAAGTTGTAGATAATAAAAAGATCTAAAACTTTTGTATTCACACTTTTTTCACATAACCTCGAAATTTATGTGAAAAATTCAAAAAACCAAATTTTTGGTTTTTTATTTTTATCTTTTACAAAAATTTTTTTTTTTTAACGAAATTTTGTGAAAACTTACCTTTTTATGTCCCAAATATGCTGTAATTTATTTAATTAAAAATATTTATTTTTCCACCTTATTTTGAATTAATATCGAAAGTTTACCCTAATTTTCAATCGAAAATTCACCCGTCAAAATATCAGCTTTTTTCAAAAAGTTGGTGTGGTTTCTGTTCGTTGAAATCTCTACTTTCCGATGGTGAAAAAAAAATATATGTTACTATGGTAAATCTTCTCAGAAAACGCAAAAATTTAAAAAACTCGAATCCGTTTTTTGAATCATTATGTAAAATTTTGAGCAATTTATTAAAATTTTCACATTAATTACTAGGAAAATGTAAGATTTCATGTTATAATCTAGGAAAATGTGAGATTTCATGTTATAATCTTACGTTTTTTTAGTAATTAAAGTGTAAATTTTAATAAATTGCTCAAAATTATACATAATGATTCAAAAAACGGATTCGAGTTTTTTTAATTTTTGCGTTTTCTGAGAAGATTTACCATAGTAACATATATTTTTTTTTCACCATCGGAAAGTAGAGATTTCAACGAACAGAAACCACACCAACTTTTTGAAAAAAGCTGATATTTGGACGGGTGAATTTTCGATTGAAAATTAGGGTGTTTTTTCGATATTAATTCAAAATAAGGTGGAAAAATAAATATTTTTAATTAAATAAATTACAGCGTATTTGGGACATAAAAAGGTAAGTTTTCACAAAATTTCGTTAAAAAAAAAAAATTTTTGTAAAAGATAAAAATAAAAAACCAAAAATTTGGTTTTTTGAATTTTTCACATAAATTTCGAGGTTATGTGAAAAAAGTGTGAATACAAAAGTTTTAGATCTTTTTATTATCTACAACTTTTCCATTTGACTTTTTTCGATAGGACTTTTAGTTTTGCTGGAAATCGAGAAAAACCGTTTTTTACCCTTAAAAACTCACCCTCATCCCCTTCCCAACCTCAGATCGCCCGTAAATTATTTTTCCTTTCATTTTTATCATATTTCCCTCCTTTCCTAATGGGTTTCATCCTATTATGATTTTTTTTGGTTTTAAAAATTATCGACCCTGGACTAAATGACTTACTTTGTATTTGAGAATTTCGTTGGCTATATCGTCAAAAGTATGTTCGCGAGATAAAAAGTCGTTGACGAAAGCTTCATCTTTGCCGTTTATTAGCGGTAAAAATTCGTCGAATTCCTGTACTCTCAATTCTGGACCGATACGTTGTTCTTCTAACATACTCCGAATTTGTATTTTATATTCAACTGCTAATTCTTCAGGAAATATAGGCTGAAAATATACAGTGTGACCCATTTTTAATGGAAACACCCCCATAAAATTTGAAGTTGTAAGCAGACTTTGATAATATTTTTTTGAAATGTCGAGTACTGAAAGGTTTACCTTGGGACAAAATTTGAAATGTTTATTTTATTGAAAAAAAATTATCAAAATCTGCTTTCAACTTCAATTTCTATAGATATTTTTTCCACCTTTAAAAAAGCATCCTCTTCACTCCAATCTAAATACAATTTTGTCTCCAATTTAGGAATATCTCCAACCGCTTCGATCATCATGTCAATTAAATAAACTAAAGCGTCTCGGAAACTTTTAAAAGACGGCTCGAATACCAAACTGTTTCCTCTTTGCTGCAACTTTATTTGAAATCCCTTGTTCACGTACTGTGAAATCAAAAAATAAAAATTTTCGGTGAATTCCCACAAAAAATATCATCTACCCTTACTTTAACATCCAGTATATAATTCATATAATCAGCTAGCGAATTGAAGCATAAAGTTTGCAGCTGATAGGTCATTATACTAGCAACGGCATTGTAAAAAGATTGCATTTTTTTCTTCTTACTAGGATCCGGCAATCTGTTTCTTTTACTGCCGTGTAAAAATATCTCCGTTACCGCGTAATAATATTTTGACATCAAATCGTTTTTGCAAGTGTCTATTTGTTTACTTGTAACGAATTTAAATTCGCTCAATTCGAATGCGCCTTGATGATTTTCAAAAGCCTTTACGTCCAACAATCGTAAATCTCTGAAAAGTGTTTTTATATTTATGTTGCACTGGTTGCATAACTGTTAGTGTCAATCAGGTTGCCTAACTGTACATTTCAGTACTTTAAAAATAAACGTACTTGAATTCCTTTTCCCAAATATCGAGGACTGCAGCTAGACAAGGATTAATACAGTGTAAATTTCGACTAATTTTAAGCTTGGAAGCGTTAAAAGCTGGTCTAAAACTATTCCCGATATCTTTTAGTTCCTTTCTTGCTGGTGTGAGATCGTCCCCGACAGCTTTTACAAACGCTGGATCTTGTAGAACAAAATCGACTATGGCTTTTTTGACAGCCATCATAAAATCGTCTTTAACGTCTTGAATTGATACGGCCAGTGTTTTTTCCCATTTTCTCAATTTCTTTGGTACTAAAGCTAAAACCTTTACCAAACAATAACGAGAATGAAGAAATTATTCACACCTACTTACTCTAACCAGCACTTTTTCGTCTAAAGGCGCTACGTGTACAGTGTCAACCCCGTGTTTGATGTAATAATAATAACGTAACATTTCTCTATCTTCAGCGTTTGGTAATTCATCGTTAGAAGTATCTTGCTCAGATCCAACTATCAAATTAACCAGCCTGTTCCTGTATTCCTCCCTTTGTTTTCTTAGCAAAGTGTAGGATTTTAATCTAGATTGTTGTTCGGCTGCTTTTTTCTTTTCCATGGCTAATTGCTTTTTGTATTTCGGATGTGCCGAAGCCAAAATTGGTTTTAGTAAATCAGGTGGTAAGGAAAAAAGTGATCTGTCATGTATGTTAAAATCAGTCGGGAGGGTTAATCTTGGAACTTTTATGTTAAGATCGCCGCGAGCTTCTAATTTTGCTCGTTTTTCGGTTATTTTTTTGATCAAACGATCTCTTTCGACATCTCTAGATGCCATTTCTAAAATAAAACTTGAATTAAAGTAGAATAATGTAAAAATAATTTCTACTAATGCTGCAACCAGCTATACACGAATGTAATTCTCGTCACATATACTTATAGTCTATTAAAATTTTACATCAAACGTCAAGGATCTTCTTGTCAACTTACATTGATTGTGTCATTTGTGACATTAAAATTTTGGTCACTTTTAAGTAATACCGGGCTTATTTTTTAAATTAATACAAAATTTACAATAAAACAAAATGGTAAGTACCCATACCTGTATTTATAAACGGTCTATCGTTTCATTTTCTTCATAAAAATTATTTTAATTCTTGTAAAGATCAGTCTACTTCAATTAAAAAGTAACCCCTAAATATTTATTTTTCCATGGAAACCAAAGCAGACGTAAAATAATCAATGATTCTGCTATAGTCTGTCATGAGCTCTCTAACAAATTTTGGTAATATATTTTATATCAAATCTAGAATAATTAAGTCTCAAATTACCAGTACGTTTTCTATTTATTTAAATATTGGAATTACATTAATTTACGCTTTCTATTTAACCCTGCAGATTTTCTATAAAAGTATAAGACAACTGTACTTAACCAAACACTACTTTGCTGCAGAAAAATCTCTTTTAGCTACACTACGTAAGAAGACAGGTAAGGTACCTACACTAGATTTCAAGATTTGAAACTGGTTAACCTTTAAATTTTTAGGCTATACATTTTCAAATTGTAAAAAAGCATTAGAAATGCATAACAACAACTTAACAGAAGCTGAAATTTGGTTAAAAGAACAAGCTCAGTCTTTAGGTTGGTCAAAGGCAACAAAACTAGAAGGAAGACAAACTACGCAAGGTCTAATTGGAGTAGCAGTTGATGACAATTCCGGTGTACTCGTAGAAGTGAATTGTGAAACAGATTTTGTAGCTAGAAATAAAGAATTTTACGATATGGTACAGGAAACAGCAGCTAGCTGTTTGAATTATGTTAAAAATCATCAGAAATCACCCAGTCAAGTCAATACAAAAGTAAGTTTACAATTTTCACGTACTATTAAGTGACAGTTAATTTTTAGATATGTTTGGATAGTGAACAGTTGAAACATTTAAAAACTCCTGATGGTAAAACTTTGGCAGATCGATTAGCTTTAATGATAGGTACTGTTGGAGAAAATGCTTCTTTAAAACGAGCAATGTGTCTTAAAGTAGGAGATGGGATTTCTTTAACAGGCTATGCTCATCCTTCAGGAACCGCTCTTAATAACATTCAACTTGGAAGATTGGGTGGTTTACTAGCTTATAAAGTAAATGAACAAAATGATACTATAAATGAAGTAACTAGAGGTAAGGTACATTATCGATTATTTATATATGAGTGAATTTGTTATTTTTTGTTGAAGGAATTTGTCAGCATATTGTTGGTATGCAACCTACGAAGCTGGGTAGTCTAACAGACAAACCTTGTAAAAATAAAGAGGAAGAAACGTGTCTTATTCACCAAGAATATCTTTTAGATGACACATTGACAGTAAATGAAGTCCTCGATTTGCATAAAATAGAAATTATTGATTTTAAACGGTTTGAGTGTGGAGAAAGTGCCAAGGCGGTGGGAGATCAACCTCTGGAATATGTTGAAACTTGTCAATAAATAGTTGTGTATATTTTTTGTATATATTTTGAAATAAAGTGTATTTCATTTGTTTGTTTTTATTTGTATATTTTTAGTAGATTTTGTTTTGGGATTTTTATCTCAAAAAACTACACTTTTTGTGACTTTCACTGCTCTACATACTGGGAAAATAATTCGATAGATGGCGCCTCGAAATGTCAATGTCATCTTGACAACGAGTAAAACAAATCAGCTGTTGTATAAGCTCTTTGGTTTTATTTTGCTGTTTTAGTTATTTTCAGTGTTTGTTTTGTGAAACTTTTGCTTTTTATTTTCTTCTGCTTTAGTATTTTGTGTTGTTGAACTAAATTTTGACTCCTAATATTTTTATTTTTGGAGTAATAGGTATGGTTGATATTTGTCGAAAATAAAACAAGTTTAGGTCTGATTTCGTGTTTTTATTTTATTTTTGATGTAGTCATATCTACAAAAGTTACAGGAAAGGTAGGTTTGTATTGAGTAATATATTAAATCTTTAATACCAACTCATTTTCTCATTGTTTTTTTTTAACTATGGATTAGGTATACACTGACTATACAAAGTTTATTTGAATTTGTTAATGCTGAGCCTTCTTCTAGGTGCATAAATGAGGGACTGGCAGTTTTAAATGCTGGCCATATATTTTTGCATGGTATCTAATCTATAGAGGAAATAAGTGACACTGGCGGATCTAGGGAGTTTTTCAGGGGGGGGGGCCATGAGTTAATGGAAATTTGTAACCAAAATAATAAAATCCATAGAAATGAATTATATGTAAATATATTTTTTCTTTATTTGAAACAACTGAAACCAGTGAACAATAACATAAATAAGATGGATAAAAATGTGACTAAACAAACAAATCCACAATTCTATTCATTCATTCTTGTTGAAAACCAATCAAAGGTTTAGTTGCATATCCAGACTCTGGTTGTTGAACCAATATCAATGAGGGGGCCATGACCCCCCTCAGATCCGCCAGTGCATTTAAATGCAATGAAAACAAAAAATAGAATAACAACCTCTTCCATATTATCTCTGATTTTCTGTCGTACTTGTGTAATGTGGAGGTTCGAAAGCACTTTTCGTTATCTGTATAAGAATATAACATCAGAAATGATGACAGTTGAGTTGAATAGAAAAACACAGTTTTAAGCTTGTCACTGACACAAAATTAACCAAATAAAGTACGAATTTACGGTAATTGCTTTGAATTGTTTTACTCGTTGCGACAATTACAATTTTTTCCTCCAGAGGTCTCATTGAATTCTACTCCGCCCAATACTCGGGCTTTATTTTTGAAAATCAAAACATCAACAACGATTGTCAAATATGAACGCCCTTATCATTTGTGACATAAAGTAGAATGTCTCAAAAAAAATTTAATTTTAAAACTAAATCGACACCCCTTAGAAGATCGGCTTCGACAACCAGTCTCGGTTTACTTTTTAATCAACACATAAATTTACGTGATACCAAATCTTATACTGGGGGTATGGAGGATACCAAAAGTACTAGTTCCGAAGAAAACGAGGTAAATATTAATTTTTTTATGTTTTCATATACATAATAACAAAGAAAAATATATACTTAGGTAACTAATGATAAAAACGCAGAGTTGACACCGAAAAAAAATCAGTTTTCTTTAAATACAGAAGTTGAAACGAGAGATAAAAGTACGAACAAAACTGTTAGGGTGAAGACTGAGATTCTACATCAAGGTGGGAGAACGTACTCGTTGAACGATTTAGCTTACGTGTGGAAAAAAGATTGCAGGTTAGGTTATACATGATATTTTTATTAAAAAAAAAGGTTCTAATAGTCCAGGGTAGAAGCCTTTAAAAATAATGAAAAGTGAAAAAAAATTATAATAGAATGAAACCCATTAGAAAAGGAGGGAAATATGATATAAATGAAAGGAAAAATAATTTACGGGCGATCTGAGGTTGGGAAGTGGATGGGGGTGAGTTTTTAAGGGTAAAAAACGGTTTTTCTCGATTTCCAGCAAAACTAAAAGTCCTATCGAAAAAAGTCAAATGGAAAAGTTGTAGATAATAAAAAGATCTAAAACTTTTGTATTTACACTTTTTTCACATAACCTCAAAATTTATGTGAAAAATTCAAAAAACCAAGTTTTTGGTTTTTTATTTTTATCTTTTACAAAAAAATTTTTTTTTTAACGAAATTTTGTGAAAACTCACCTTTTTATGTCCCAAATACGCTGTAATTTATTTAATTAAAAATATTTATTTTTTCACCTTATTTTGAATTAATATCGAAAAAACACCCTAATTTTCAATCGAAAATTCACCCGTCCAAATATCAGCTTTTTTCAAAAAGTTGGTGTGGTTTCTGTTCGTTGAAATCTCTACTTTCCGATGGTGAAAAAAAAATATATGTTACTATGGTAAATCTTCTCAGAAAACCGTTTTTTACCCTTAAAAACTCACCCACATCCACTTCCCAACCTCAGATCGCCTGTAAATTATTTTTCCTTTCATTTATAACATATTTCCCTCCTTTTCTAATGGGTTTCATCCTATTATGATTTTTTTTGGTTTTAAAAATTATCGACCCTGGACTATTATACTTATACAGGATATTTTTATTAAAAGAAAAAGGTTCTAATGTAACTACTGCTTCTAGGATATGGTTGTGGAAAAATTGCGCCGAATTGAAACTGAACAAATCAATAGGTGATAGAATGAAGTCGGGATTGAATACGTTTAAGGATTTTAAATACTAAATATTTTATTATAGAGTATGATATTTCGGTAGACTGTTGAAAGGGTTAGTTAAAAATGAAGACTTTTTTATTGTTTACGTTTTTTTTACTATACATTTTTTAACTATTTGATTTGTTTTATTTTATGGCACGGGTTCTTCATAGGCGTGCGCAGACTTTTTTTATTAGGGGGGCCAAATATCAAATCGGTATCTTTGGATGAAAAAACAAAGAGCCATGCCCACCGAAACATTGCTTTCTCATGTTGCAGCCCTCCAATTTCTCGCAATTTATTTTAAGAATATAAAACTGCTTCCTCATATAATTGAAGGAATGTTTTAAATTTTAAAATTATAAAATGTTTTTAATAAATTGATATTTTGAGGAATTTGAGAGACCGATTAGGGTGGGACATGGACCCCCTGCCCTCTGTAGACATCTAGGTTAAAACATCAACATTTTTTTTCCAAAAATATTTTATTTTTCAATGTGAAAGCTGTTACAATTGATATAGTGACAATAATAAATCCAAATTTAAAACTAATTATAAATAAATAATTTAATACAATTAGAATAGTGCTACTTTTTTCTTCATTTCTTGTTGCTTCCATCTTGGAAGCTTTTCAAAATCCTTGTATGACATTTTAAATGTCGAAACAAAGTCGTCATGCGTTAAATGTAACTGAAAACAAATAAAAACCGAGTTAAAATATCAATATTGTGTTTTCCCTTCCCCTTACATTACATAACCTAGCTTTTTACTGTACAACCCTGTATTTACTCACTTCTTTATTAAGCGGATCTATTCTGGGTGGTAATTTTTCATTTGGTTCTTTCAAAATATCCACAGGATATTTTTCATATTGATCAAATTCACTATCTCCACTATTATCATTATTTGAAAACCCATTATTCGTAGTAGAACCATTTCCATTGCAACCGGACGTTTTTACTTCCATTTCTTGCCTAATTTTCGAAAACGTTTTGTAATTTTTCCAATACTTCTTATCCCAAACAGGGAAGTATCCTATAAAAGTAGGGGGCTCTTTTTCTTGCTTTATCTGTATCACTGAAGTGTTCATGTCTCTACCTGCTGGATCTTACACAAAAAAAAATTGTAAATTAGAGATATTTATTTTTAATTTTTTTTAAATTACCTGATTGAAGATATTCTATAGCTCGCTGCGCACATAATTTTTTTTCTTCTCTATTGCTGAGTTTTCCTATCCAAATATAAAGCGAGTCCTGTGTGTCCAAAAGCATCACGTGCTCTGGCACCAAATCCTTTTGACTGAAGAAAATAATTTCTTCAGCTGAAATGTATAAAAAAAAATAAAAAATAATACCTACGTCCCCATTTGAAGGGTAGAGGTTTTTGGGGAGGGGGGGTTAATTATATTAATAAAAAAAAATTTAAACTATATCATGTGACATATTAATTGAAACGACTTATTGCAAGGATAATAATTATATATTTTTAATAAATTTTAAAATTAATAGCTTCAAAGTTATTTGGAAAAATATACGTTTTCCTTCGTATCTACAAGACTACTGGGCCTAAAATTTAAAAAAAATCCAAAAAAATATCTTTTACCTTCAATGTTAATGTCCCCATTTAAAATTATAAAGTGTAAAGTTTTTTGGGGGAGGGGGGGTTAATTATATTAATTAAAAATTTAAACTATATCATGTGACACATTAATTGAAACGACTTATTGCAAGGATAATAATTATATATTTTTTAAAATTTTAAAATTAATAGCTTCAAAGTTATTTGAAAAAATATACATTTTCCTTCATATCTACAAAACTACTGGTCCTAAAATTTTGAAAAAATCCAAAAAAATATCTTTTACCTTCAATGTTCAAAGTTGATGTCCCCGTTTAAAATTATAAAGTTTTTTGGGGGAGGGAGGTTGATTATATTAATTTAAAAAAATTTAAACTATATCATGTGACATATTAATTGAAACGACTTATTGCAAGGATATTAATCATTTATTTTTTAAAATTTTAAAATTAATAGCTTCAAAGTTATTTGAAAAAATATACGTTTTCCTTCGTATCTACAAAACTACTGGTCCTAAAATTTTGAAAAAATCAAAAAAAATATCTTTTACCTTTACTGTTTCCATTAAAACCACCACACCTAAACAATCTAGCTGGCTTAGGATCCCACTCCGTTTTAACAATTTGCGTCGAATAAGGCGTTTTCCCTCCAAGCAAACTAAAGAAATCCTCCCTCTCTTTTCCTTCTAGAATAAGTTCGAAATCTCTACCGGCGAATGCTTTCGCCATTTCCCTTTGATCACCGGTAGAATAATTACCGGACCAGATAAAAGATTTCTTAGATCTCTTCAACACAAAGCAATAATTCGAGTTGAACGAAGAAGCCTTCACGCTAACTTGAACAGCTTTACTGCTGTAAGTTGTGGAACCGTAAACTTGGAGGAGATATTGCGAAGGATGTTTTAAATTTCTACCCGAATCTTTAAAAAAATAGATTTCTATAAATAAATCCATACTTGATATTTATACAGTACGTACTGTCAAATTCGATTCCTCGACCTTTGAAAATTGTTAATTTTCCTTTGAAAAGTTGTAGAAAATGTGCAGTTTCATTTCCTTGGATTAATCTAGCTTGAAATCCAATTTGACCTAAATCTTCATCGATTTCTGTTAGCTTTAAAGTTGTACTATTTATTTCTTCTTGAGTAGCTTGACAACCCTAATAATTAAATTAAAAATTATTTACTAAAAAATTGGTTCTTTTGTAAAAACCTACCAACCAACAATACAAAAGATGTTTTTGCTCCGAACCACTTTGATAAGTATACAAAATTATATAACAATCTCCCGAAAAGAAGTATCCATGTCTTTCCTTGGGGATTTCTACGATTTTATTTTGATTTATCCGCCATATTGTTAAACTCCCAGTTCCGTCGTCTATTAGCTGAGTTTCAGCTGCTAAGCTCGGTCTTTCTTCCATGGTAATAGCATCATATTTTGACACTAAAATCGATGGTTTAATTGTTTTATTTTCAGTTTTCCAGTTCGTAAAAAGCATTTTAAATTCTTGCGGTTCATGACTATCCACTACTCTAGTAACACGAGTAAACGAAGGATATTTTTTCTTTTTAACAAACCCTCTGGCGTTTCTTAAAGCTTCGCTTTTTTCCTTTTCGTTTACTTTTCTTCCAACCCACACCCAAATACCGTCTGTATCTTGATCTAAGATAAAAACATCCTAAAATATAAACAAATTAAACATTTTCCAAGTTAAATATGATAATGTTACGTTATAATTCAAATCTTCTTGTAAAAACGGTCCACATTTTATTTCAGTCACCCTGTATTTTCCATTTATATCCGCACATTTATATAATTTTATTAAATTCCGTTGGTAGTGGCCGTTTTCGTGATTTTCTGGCAACACAACTCTTTTTTCCAAAGACAAATATTTATTGAACTCCTTTTTTAAATCATCCTGTAGAGTTTTCTCGTAACCGTCATCAACGAAAACCAAAGAGGAAATTTTGTATTTCACTTGCATCTCCTTTGCAATCTAAAATTACTCCTGATGATGCAAAATTTCATTTATGAAACAAACTTACTGTTATAGCGTGCAATTTTTCTACGGCGTCTGAGGCTCTTCCTGACCAAATAAAAATCACGTTAGGGGTTTTTATTAAATATATATCGGAACTATTAAAAAATTCCCATGAAATTTTAGGCATTTCTTTCACTATAGGTATCCTTCTACCTCTCACCCTGTATAATCTAGCTAATTGATAGTCATTTATTATTTCTGGTTTTAAAATCCTTTAACAAAAAATTTTTATTATTTTTTTAAATTTTTATATTAATTTTATTTCGTACTTGAGTCCATTTTTAAAGTAGCTCAAAAATCTGGAGCTTTCATATCCTTCGGTTTCCCTATGCTGCGTGGAGTGACCGTTTAAAAAATTGTCCAGTTCCACTGTTTTATAAGCAGCAACTCCAGATCTATCCGGATGTGTCTGATTTCCCAACCAGAAATGTATATGCCATTCTAAGCAACCTTTTGTTTCTTTGGTCTAAAAAAAATTCAATAGAGTTTAGTCTAAAGTCAGTGTGGCCAACAAAAAATGTTTTTTTTTATGACAAGAATGACAGTTAAGGTCTACTGTTCAAAATTTTGCATGTTTTTTGTCATTGCAAACATCTATTTTGCTTTATTAAAATAATGAATACACCCCACTGATATGTTGAGTATTTAGCTAAAAAGTCATTTTAAATTTCAAGATGTACCTTCGGGGGTATATTCATGATAAAGCAATACAGATGTTCGCAATGATAAAAAACATGCAAAATCTTATGTTTTGAATAGTAGACCTTAACTGTCATTCTTGTCAGAAAAAACCACTATTTGTTGGCCATACTGACCTTGGACTGAGCTCCTCTATTATTATTGTCGTTTTTTGCGGAATTTTTAAACTTACCACTGTATCTAATCCACATGGTTGTCCGTATAAAGAAGACGCGTAAATTATGTAGCAATCTGTAGAGTAGAAAATGCCATATTGATCTTTTGGTACAGCAACTACGTTCATATTCTAAAATTATAAAATTATAACAAATATTTTTATTGCAAAAAATAATATTTACCTCAATTTTCCATATTAGGAAATTCGTTGAATTCTTGTTGATTTTTCTGAACGCTGTATCGACTGTATTGATATCGTGAACTGAAGAATCGTCCTGAAAATAACAAAAATAAAGACATTTCAATCACCTTATTTCCATTTTGGTCGCCATAAATCTGCGATAATTATTTTAAATAAAAAATTTAATTAAACAATTTTACAGTTTTCTTTAAAAAAATAGTTGACAATTAAACTATCTATATAAACATTTCATGAGTAAGAGTTTCGTTACTTCATTATTCAAATAAAAACACTTTTATTGTCCAAGGAAGACACCCACGACGAAGGAAGTGTCTGGACAAAAAAGGGACCATTTAAATAACATACTGATATCTTTATTCTAAATTCCGTTCTATAATAGAGATATTAGTGTACCGTTTACCATTTATTACCTTCGATTAAAATGTTCCGAATGCCGTTGCAAATCACGTTCTTTTTATACCGCGTGTCCCAATATATTTCAGGAATTTTAAGACTAATACATGCAGTTCCCAAGCTTATACAGTACATCTGTCAGTTTTAGAACTGGAAAATAAATTGGGACACCCGGTAGTTTTGAATCGTAATTATACTCGAGATGAATATAACTGCCGCTGCAATTTTCTTGGTTGTAATGATGCCCAAGATTATGACCATGTCGAGTGTCCAGTTATATTGCGTTATTATTACTCAATCATTGTAGAATACTATACGGGATGTGAGCATGTAAATAATTATTTTTTTATGATAATCTACAAAGGTAATGCTGTTATTAAAATCCAGGCTTTACCTTTTTGCTCCCTATAGACACCCTTCCAAACTTATGACAAAAACTGTATTCTAGTTAAAGTCAATCGATTCAGCATGAAATTTACTATATCTAGAAGATTTTTTGTCAATTACTGTTTTTATGTCGAAAACAAGAAGCGGTTTTGTAGCAATTTTGTATATTTGAGCTATACGTGCGATTGGGCGAGTAGGGCCCATATAATTAAGTGCAATTTTCAAGGAAATATTGTCGACAACATAAAAAATGTATCCTGAAAGTTTTAAATTGTCCCAAAATTTGTTTTGTACACAATTTTAAGTAAATATTGATCAATAATATTGCTATAATAAAATTAATAACATATTTAAATATATTTACGTAATCATCATGCTGCAATTCCAAAACTTGCATCTTATTACACAAAACTCAAAAAAAAACTACGACTTCCTAATATGACCGAATCGCGACTTCCTAGTTGAAGCGTTCTGTTGAAAACGAGTCGGTGAACTGGTGTAGGTTTCAACTTTTTGTATATTAAACAGAAACCACGTCTTCCTCTTGTGGTGAATTAAAAGAGCACGACGAGATTCCCCACTAGGCCATCGAAGTGTGACTCCAAGAGGATGAGGTAGGTCGTAAAGTTGGTAGTATTACAGTTACAATATTAATTGATGAAAAGTATTATTAATAATTTCCTTCTCTATAATTTATTATGTTATGTTTGTACAACGTTTCGTTTCCATAACGCCATCCTGTATAGCAATAAGAAAAAAAGCAAGTAGAATGAATATTTTGCAAAGTTTAAAAAGAAACACATTTTCTAGTCTATAATATTTTTAAAAATGCAGGTTTACATGCAAATGCACTTATAGAAAATGTTTAAAATATGAATTAGTAATAAATCAAAACCCACCTTCATTATTATTAAAAAATCTCTACACCTCAACACTCATAATCACTACTAATCAAATTTTAAACTCGTAATGTAACGCCATCAAAATTGTTTTCTAGCTTAGCGGAAGTATGCCCAATGGTTATGAATGGCATTTTCTAAAAGAGGGATGTGCTTAAACATTTTTTTTTTCATATAAATTTACTTTTGTTGACCTTTTCGTCCAATCAACTGAATATTATACATGTAGTAGCAAGTGTGACAACGTATTATACAAGTTGTAACAAAAATGCAGGTCATAAATCATACCACATATTCTGGGGCTAAAAATAACTCGATCCAACCCAAGTTACATTTTTTATTAACTTTTACTTACTTACATACCCTCGTATACGAATTACTCACGATTCACCCAGTATTATAAAATTGGTCGCTTATAGAACTTATTACCTAGGATCATAAATTCAGATGTAATTAATGAAATTATCCATCGCTACACATATTGTTGTTTTTTTTAGTCATTAACTTGATAATATTTATTTAATAACCGTAACCAAAATGCACCGTTGGTTAAAAAAATAAACTACGAATAATTCGATGTAAATTGAACAAAGATGAAAAGAAAATCTACAGAAAATTTTAAAAGTGTGAAATGGAGTGAATTTTGTAGTTAAAATATTCTTTTGTCTACACAAAACAAAAAGTTAATGTCCTTGAACAATGGAATCACACAAAAACTATTTGTAGTTCACACAATAATTTTGAGTACTGTTAAGACATGTCCATTTATGAAGCAAATAAAATTGAAATAGCTCCATTAGCATGTTTTTGTTTTAAATTGAATTGTTTAGAAATTGATAGTTGTTACATTTTTAAGAAATTGCTGTTACAAAATTATGATTTATTTATACAAAATTTTGCATTTTGTTTGATTGTGGTTATGAAACTTTTCTACGAATAAAATTAAGGTCGTATATACTTCAATCGAACAATGATATTATATTATTACAAATAAATTGTTCCCTCATAGACATTTTCACTTCAAAAATCGAAGCAATTAAAATAAATCTCATTCCTCTTGATATTTTTCAAGTAACTCGGTAGGTACACGGCTCGCGCTTGCTTCCTGTCGACTATAGAAAAGCTAAATCGATCCGACAAGTTACACCACATCGTAAATCGTTTTTCTCCTCCCTTTTTACGAGGAAACTCTAACGGAAGTGATACGTTTAATCACTCTTATTATGTTAATATAAATTCTTATCAACTATTTTCGAAGTAAACACCACTCGCCGAGACATACTAATACCTAGTTCGCCTTACCAAAAGTGAAATTTTCAAAATGCGTATGCAAACTGTTGCTGCCATGGCATGTATGAAGAGTCTTTTGATGGTTTTCAACACTCTATTTTGGGTAAGTTTATAAATATAATAAAATATCGAATTTATTTTAATTTTAATTAAATTTCAGATTACCGGAGTGGTAATTCTAGCTATAGGTGTCTGGGTAGAAATAGAGTTGTACAAATATATGGAAATGAGCACTGCTTTTAGCCATACTACGTCATACATCCTCATAGTAACAGGTTTTGTTATCATCCTTGTAGGCACTTTAGCCTGTTGCTGTACAGTCAAAGGCAAAGCAAAACTTCTATACGCGGTAAGTTGTCGTTTTGGCAACGCTGTATATAATTTACACTGTTGATTTTTTTTTTTAATAATTTTATAATTGGGTCGAATGCATTCTTCCTTCTACGTATAACAATGAACTTTGTAAATCGTGTAGACAGTTTTCTAATTATGCAATACGATGTGTATCTCAGAGATTTTGAACAATATTTCATTATTTAGAGTCACCCAAACGGAAAGATAGATCTAAGGTGTATTGTTTTGCAATGTTATTCAAAAAAAAAGTGTTCTGACCTTCATCAGGTTCTGTTTGCTTGCTTTTAGGGTTCCGCACCCAGAGGGTAATAAACGTCTCTCACCAGACTGTGCTTTATAAACATTGATAGTTAGACTGTTGAAATTTCCGTTAATTAATCTTATTTGGTTTTAGTATGGTGTATTTCTGGCGTTGATTTTTATAGTGGAACTTGGCGCAGGCATATCAATATTTACTTATCGTTCAAAATTGACTGCAGGCTTTGATGAAGGGATCACGCAAGCCATGCAAAATTACCGTAACGACAGTATTCATCTAGCTCAGAATTTCGATTTGATGCAAGAAACGGTAAGGTATCTTATATTATTTGATCGATATTTTTAATAATTTTTTTTATTTTTTAGTTAAAATGTTGTGGAAATCATCGACCTCGTGATTGGTTGGATATGGTTCCTCCTCAACCTATTCCTGTGTCTTGTTGTATAAAAGATAATTGTAATACTGATAAAGAAAATGAAATTTTCGATCAGGTAAATCAGAAAATTGTTTTTTTATATTTTAATTTCAATATTTTGTGTTTTAGGGATGCTATACGAAGATAATTGAATTTTTAAGTAATAACGTTGGTACTGTTGCTGGGGTTGCTGTAGGAATAGCATTTTTCCCATTGGTGGGTACGTTATTGTCCTGTTATTTAGCCAAAAAAATTGAGAAAACTAAATACGAACCGATGGAATAAATTTAAAATCTTTGACCAAAATATTGAACATTTTGAATATCCGCCTTTAAAAACCAAAGGTTAAACTTAATTTTTCCCATTTTAAATACATTTTTTTTTAAATTCTAATTACTCAATAATTTGTTATTTTTATAATACTTTATTTTAATTCCATGTTTTAAATTATTATAAACATATCAACTTCAAACTTGAAAATTTCAAATTTAAAGATATTTTATACCTTGGTTTTGTAGAGGCAGATTCTCATTTTTATCTCGAATATAATAAAATTTATTAAAAATTTTTCAAGATTATGATAGAATAGCTCAGGGGTGCCAAACTATTACGAGGTTAAACATTCATCTACATATAAATCTTATTAAAATTAAATGAATGTTCTGCCGCTTAAAATTTTGACAAGTATATCACAATATTCATACCTCTTGCACTTTTTTCTGTGTCTATATATACTCATATACTTAAATTTTTCCCTATATCTTAAATAAGTGTATGATAATTTTTCTTTGGTGATATATCGTATTAAAAAAAAAAGGTGAGATACAACGAAAGATTTTCTTTGCTTTCTTGGTACTCACAATATCTCATATCTAAATCACACTACACTAAAAAAAAGTATTAATAGTAAATTCTTTGAAAAATCTTGTGCCAAGTGACACGTTTGATGTAAATTTGACTGAAAGTTAATGACACTTTCTATAAAAGTTATCCAGAGTGCTCAAAAAAATATATATTTGTATAAAAAGAATCATTTGTTTTTCCCCAAGAAAATTTATTGTTTAAACTAATTAAATAAAATAATGAATGGATATTTGAGAATATTGCTCTGACCCCTCCCTTGGTGATCTACTAAGAAAGCATATATTCGATGTTTAATGAAATAAAATTATATAATATTGCAAAGCTCTGCATGTGTTCTCTCGATGTCTGCATTTTTCTTTCATATTCTTTTTTATTCTACCATTTATCAATGTACCTATTACAACTTTGTCATTTATCTTGGATCTAAATTAAAATTATTGTCAATTATTTGTTGTAATTGTAAAGCTTTAAAAAACCAAACTATTCAAATGGTGCTAACGAAGGTGAGATTTATTTTTAGTTACTTTGATGTGAAAGATGTATATTCTAAATAATCTCAGCTTAGCTTATGATCAATGCAGTTATTATGCAACAGTTTAATTTGAGTAATTTAATCTGCCATCGAAGTCCAAAACTTTTACCAATTTTGTATCTAATATGTAGCTTTCTGTATTTTTTAATATATATTACTATAACTGTTTTCATGTTTTTCATTTCCTTCCTAAAAATGGTTGAAATAAAAGCAATACTGGATAAAATGCATCTATTTGTACATTTCAAAACGCACTCTTGTACACTTCAAAACGGACTTTTTTATACACTCTAAAACGCACCTAATTGTACACTCCTAAACGCACCTATTTGTACACTCCAAAACGCATCTTTCAAATGAAACGTCAAAAAATTTTATATTTGACGTTTATAGGTTTAATTGTTAAATTATTCACTATTTATAAACGCAGTTAAGGTAGTAAATAAACAAAAAAACTATAGAATTATATATCATTTTACTTTCAGAGATTTAACACTTCAATTATATAATTCATCGACACTTGGACACAGGTAAACGTAAATATAAACACCAATTACTCAATTATTGATAGAAGAAAATTTTAGATATAAAATGAGTGGTCCACCGCCTCCTTGTGACTGGCAAACAACCAGAAAATTAGTTAAAGAAAGGAGCCAATATTTATTGGAAACTGAAATGTGGAGTGATTGTCGCTTTATAGTTGGTGCCGAGCCAAATCAGCGAGTCTTCGAGGGGCACAAGCTGTTTCTAGCTATGTCCAGCCCTGTATTTGAAGCCATGTTTTTCGGAGGAATGGCAGAAAAAGATCCCATTGCCATTTTGGACGTTCAACCTGAAGCTTTTAAAGCTTTACTTGAGTATGTTGAAATAATATCCATATAATAAAAACTAATTTGATTTATCTTAGGTATATTTACACAGACAAAATCAATCTCACTTCATTCGATCAAGCTTGTGAATTATGTTACGGGGCTAAAAAGTACATGCTTCCACATTTAGTTGAGGAATGTACAAAATATCTTTGGTCAGACTTGTACCCTAAAAATGCTTGTAGAGCATACGAGTTTGCTAAACTTTTTGAAGAACCTATGTTGATGGATAAGTGTATAAGGGTAATAACTATTCAAGTTAAAAGTAGGTTTTTATTTTTAATACAATTTTTAGATTATATGCAACCAAACACAAGAAGTTTTACAAGAAAATAGCTTCGATGACGTGGAACTTTCTACAATTTTGACAGTATTCGATCAAGAAGATTTGAATATAAATAGTGAGCTGGAATTGTTTTCAGCCATTACTCGTTATGCTACTAAACATAATCATAGTTTAGGTGCTAAAGTTCCAAGATTAGATGGTATAGGTAAGTTTTTATTTATTTTTTATCTTAATTATTGTATTTATATTTCTTACAGCTAATGCAACTAACGAAACTAATAATACACACCCTGCAATCAGAGATGCTATTATGAAAATTCGTTTTCTAACTTTAACACCTCAACAGTTCGCTGAAGGTCCTGGGAAATCAAATTTGCTAACGGAATCTGAAAAATTTGCTATTTTAATGAATATTTGCAGTCCTGGTTCTGCTGTCGCAATGCCTGAAGGGTTTTCCAATTCGACAGTTAGAAGAAGGAAAAGGATTCAACCTTATGTCACAGTAAGTAAACCAAATTATTATTTTTAATATTTTTATTTATTTAACAACAAATTTTAAAGGTCTCCTTCTTCAAATTTATTTGTTTTTATCCAACTTTCAACTTTGTTATAAGTTTCTTCTTCTGGCATATCTTCAATTTCATCATCTTCATCTTCACTGTCTTCCCAAATGCTCAAAAAATCTTTAGCTAACTGACTTTTTACGTTCTTTGAAGAATACCTTTGTTCAAATTTTCTTAAAAATTTTTCCCGTTTCCCAGGTTTGGCATAACTAGTTGTCATTTTATCAGTAATTGGTTGATCTAGTGAAAATCTTATATCACTAACATCTTCGTAATTTGTTAGATGAACAACAGGTTCAGGTTTTTCAACAGTTTCGCTCCATTCCTTCATAATTTGAATCGATTTATCATTGACAGGTTCAGTTTCACAAACATTTTGTTTAAAAATCTCTCCCATACAATTAGATGTAAATATACAAATTTCTTTATTTATTTTAACAACTTTTAAGCCAGTTAAAGAATACAGCAACTTTTGTTTAAAAAAACTATCCAAACCTAAGGAAGGGTACTGCAAGACTGTCTTTTCAAATGTTTCTTTCAAAGTAGGAATTTTAAACGGTAGTGAGTACGGTGCGTTTCCAGTAAATAGAACTTTACTGTCATAATGTTGTCCTGATACCACCAAATAAGTGTCGTTATTTTTAAACGCATAATCCATATAACAAGGAACATTGTGTAACATATGAGTGTAATGGAAAATATCTTTTAACTCTCTAATATCAGTCTTAAGTACATAATGTCTAGATGCAAGTAATAATGTATTGTTTAATATATTGAAGTTACAAAATGAATTACAATGTATTAATTTTGGTTCAAAGCAAATAGTTTCCTTCTTACTTCTAATATCTATCATTTTAATCCGACTTCTATCCATAAGTATAACAGTATTTTCATCCAAGAATCTAAATTGTTGAAAATTGTCCACCTGCTCTTTTAAATCGTTTTTAAAACTAAGAACGGTTTTACTGGTTTCAATATCTTTAATAACAAATTTACCAGTTGAAAATGTCATACCTATTTTCATGTATTCACTAAATTTAGCATCTAAAAGTGAATCTTCATGTAGATGTGAATATTTTAAGGTTACATTGTCGAAATTGTTACATTTCACAACACTCACTCTAGTTTTTTCTCTTAAAATAAAATATAATCCATCAGAGGTAACAGCTGAGTTTATGTTGAAAATTGCACTTTCAGTCTTGTAATTTACTTTTGTAACCTTGTCAATAATATCTTCATAATTAGAAATTTTATTAACACACAAGTTGTTATCTACATCAGGTCGAATTAAATAATCATTGTTATTGAATTCAAACTTTTCCAAGTTACCTCCTGTATAATAATAATTATAATCTCCATCGAATTTTTCATCTGGATCCTTTTCGTTGTACAATTCCGTTAAATATCTTGGTAAAGATATATATTGGTGTCCATCATATCCTTCCTTCTCGATATTGTTTTTATCAAATCTATTATATCTATACTTTTTTCGTTTAAAAGCATCTTGATAAGCTTCTTTCTCTTTGAGCAGCTTTAAAACTAAATCTTCTGAAGTTTTTAAAGATTGATGAATTGGATATGGAAGCTCAACATGGACTTTGGAATAAGTTCGATCAGTACCTTCAAATAAACTTTCTTCACTAAAATCTGCTAGAAACTCGTGTCTCAATCTTAAAATACGACAATGGGTTTGTTTATGATTTTCAGTACCACGTTGATAAAACATTTTTTTTCAAATGAAAATTGAGGTTAGAAATTCACAAACGTCAACTAGTGGCCTTTTACTATTAAAAAAAGCAGTTATATTATTTGACTTGCCTTTTTTTATTCTGTTCAAGGCCGGTTCATCCACAATGGATACTTCACGTACATCAATGATTAAATTTAACAATCCAGACTTGGAAACAAGTTCAGAATTCTTTAAAAAAGTCTATTGTACTAGACAGCTACTGCATATAACCGAATGTATGAATACCAGCGTATTGGATTGTACAGTGACATTTACTTGCGATAAAAATATTTGCATTTTTGGTATACAGGTAAATTTGTATTTTGAAACAAATAAAAAATCGTTGAATTTGGGTTATTTTTGAAGGTTCCAGCTCAAGTACCGTTGAATGAGGATAGAGCTCCACCTGGTAACGTTTATCCGGAATTATTATACGCTCATTTATTAGACGCGGATGGTAGTCGATTGACTTACACGCATTTTACGAGCCGAGTTAATTACAGATCGCTTATTGACATATCTTTTAATCGACCTATTTATATCCAAAGAAATAAGGTGAGATTTTCAATTGTCGTATAAAAAATATTGTTTTCCAAATTGTATATGTTTTTATAGGTTTACAAAGTTGGTGTGGTTCTTAATAAGGTAGGCTGCTACCCGATTGGAACCTATCCCGATCAGTCAACGGCAAACGGTGTGGTCTTTACGTTTTCTCAAAATCAATGCGGAGATTCGCTGAGAGATGGATTAGTAAGATCGATAGTGTTTTCAAACGGAAACAACGGAAATTTAATTCCGTTGGTTCTTGGAGATCTGTCGAAATTACAAAACTCCATAAACGTGTTATAAATTTTTTCTTTTGTGAAAAGAAAATGCTGGCATACTTAACACTGTCTACTTAAAGTATTTTTCGAACTAAATTGTTGCCGGCTAATTATTATCTGTTTAATTTACAGATTTATATTTATTTTTTTAGAAATATTTTTTCGTAGGTTTTACTTTTAAATCGCTATATTATCCCTTAGGTGATAAGTTTAATGTGTAAATAAATAATACCACAACATATGACTGTATTATTTCCCATTATTCAATTACCATGTGTCCTTTTAATAAAGAATTATTGACTCACCCTGTACGTACTTAAATAAAAAGAAATGTTCTGTCTTTAAGTTGCCTATAATTATTGTTAAAGATATCGTTACTAGATGGCGTGAACAAACAAAGAAGTTTTAAAATATTCATAACCAAAAAAAAACAATAAATTATTAAAAAAAATTCAGTCTCTAAATAAATTTGTTTCATTTTTCTATCGAATAATCACGTGGTGCCCTTATTTCGAAAATGGTCCAATAAGGAATAACCTTGTCACGGCCATGCTGGAAAAACAGCTGTCATTTGCATGTAATCAGTAATGGCGTATTTTGTTTTAACCCAATTTTGTATTGTTTATAATTTTTCGCTTGTGATGTTGATGGTTGGATTTTCGTCAAAAATGGTTTTAAAAAGATCATCGCGTTCGTCGGTTAGTGCTAGAAGAATAGTAAAACGTGTTAAAGAATCCAAAGCTACCAGTAAGTTATAATTTTATTATCATTATGCATATTGTCCTGGCAACAACTATCGCCTACTAATCTATTATATAATTCGTCGTAAATGAAATTCTTAATGCAGATTGTCTATCCAACATTCCTAAAACTACTTAATTGTTATAAAACGAGTTGTTCTGATAACCTTCTATTGATGACCTTGAGTTGTGTATCAACATGTTAAAAATTGTCCCATTTCAAGTCAAGTTTTAATAAAATTTCGTCACGACCAACTGTAATATTAAAAGATATTTTGTTAAGCTTGTAGCAGTTAATAATAATGTTAAACCAGAGAACTGATATTTATAAATCTATCACTTACCAGACAATAACAAATTTACATTAGATGTCAACTATCTAATTATTCCTAATTTTGTTTTATTGAATCCCAACATTGTTATTGAAACTACAACGAAAGTAATTCACCTCTGCCTAGTAGGGATCTTCTTGTTTTATGCTATTACAGATTTCGAACTTAGCTTAGCAAAAATAAAGGATATATATTTGATAGTAGGAAAGATCATGAATGCATCTAGTACTGGTATACTTTGAGTATTGTATTCACTCATCTAGTGTGGATTTATGGTTCTTAATTCTTATCAACAAGTATTGAATTCTAACAGTAATCATGTATTATAAATATCTATCGTAAAAACATTTATTGTCCTAGTATGCATGAAGTTGAATGTGGATCTTTTGTGAAACTTTCATTCTATTAATCGAGCCTGCTAATATTTTCATTACCTAAATTAAAATTAATGTCAATAGTAATAAAACACTTGTAATCCGATGCATATTTAATGAAGCTGCTCTAATTACAATTCAAGAGTTTGCCTCTTACAAAATCACCAATTTACTCTAAATTAGTACATTCATTCTGATTTTTCTATTAGTGAGGATTTAAGTTGAAGGTTATTTTAAACGCATTCTGCAAATAAAAGTAACAAAAAATCATATGAAAGGTTTTAAGCAGGGAACAAAATTTTCTCAGGATATTCACAGGATTATAGAAGTGTCAGAGTTGGTAATTTAGGGGGTTCTCAATGTTAGGGTGGTTTTAGAGCTAATTTGCCTGTCTTATAATAGTAGAAACTGTTGTGTCTCCCTTAAGTTAACCCTTAAACATTTTTTTCCCCTGTAATTGATTTTTATTCACTTCACCACACTTTACTTTTAATTTACTTTTTCTAGACAGAAATTAGAATATACTGTTTCTTTCTCAACAAATAAAGTTTCTTTCAAGGTGACGCAATTCTGCTCTTTGGGGTTTCTGTTTATAAAATACTGTTTTTTCTTACAGGCAATGAGGAAAAAGAGGAAGAAAAAACAGCACCCCAGACAAAAAAGGGTAAGTGGATTTTAATATAAAACTTTTAAATGTGCTTTTATAACAATTGACAGTAAACCTGACTTTTTATTTAAAATGTGGCTGTAGAATCATCTATTTTTATAATTTTTAAACGTTTTCCAAGTCAATAATTTTATTTATTTAAAAATATTTAAAATAATATAGAAAATATTTTGATAAAACAAACAAACATTCTTCTTCTGTTCTTTATTTGCTGAGAAAATATTATGAGGTGCTACAATAATTTTGAAAAACAAATTTGTTTTGAAACGAAAATTAACGTTTCGTAATAGGAAATGCAATGGAATTTTTTAAATAGAAATGACAAAAATAACCGTACATGGCAACACTGTTAATTCTTCATTTAGACTTGGGATATACAGAAATGGTAACTTTAGCGACAACATTGTAAATAGTTGAACAATGGACTTTGGTATATATAAATACAAAACAGTCAATAAGTCGAGCTGTATATTATTTGTCTTCTGATAGGGTTTTGTTTATATGACGACTTTTAATTATCTGGGGTCTTGAGAGCAAAAGGTCCTTGCCCTCTAACTTACCATCTTCATATTCATTATTTTAAACAAGGAAATTACTATAAAACTCAATAAGTGATAGATCCGGAATATATATGTGTGCTAATTTTTATCCTAAATATAGACAATAAAACTATTCACATTTATTTTACATGCAGTCAGTGCAAACTGCATAACAATTTCATTGTTTACTTCCTCAATATTGAATAGAATAGGTATCAAAGTCAAGGGCAATAACGACGTCATTTCACCTGTTATTGACAACTACAGCAAAAGTGATTATGTTTTTCGACTATTATAGGTATTCTTGCAGTGGCGTAGATATATAAATTCATTTAAAGCCGGACAGAAATTCATCTTTATACATCTGTCGGATATACACAGTACTACCAATTGTAGTTTAAATAGCAATTGACACTAATAATCAAAGCAATTTGCACAATTGTCGATAGTTCGAATCACTATTTGACGTGTTGTTTTTGAAAGTAAACTGTTTTTTTTTCTTAATAAAAAATAGCTAAAATTAGAATCCAGATTCATTTATTCATGTCAACAATACATAAGCCTCGATTACGAAGTCTACCAGTGGCGTATCAATAGATTTATTTTATCATTTATACATAAAAAAATCACACTACGTTTCGATTTATTAAATTTTTATTAATTGCTATAGTTTCAGTTTGTTTTCTATTTTTATTCTCATTGAGTTGTTATTGATGCATCATCGGCTTTTAGGAATTGTAGACAGTGCAAATAATCTAAAAGGCATTGAACTAAACTTCGGTAAACACTATTGGAAAAAAAATATTACTTCCAATAATAATTGTCATTGATAGATGGTATTTACCTTATGCTAAAATAGAATTTAATGGTAAAAAGGAATGGCTGCTGCCTATTTGTCATTTTTATTCCTTTTTTTTCTCTACAGAATAATGAGAACGTTAAACTGATCAAAAAATATACAGAGGGAGATGTAGACGTTGTTTTCTTACTAAGTAATAAATAAAAATTCGTTTAAAATTCCAGAATTTTTTGCTTAAATTGATTTAATGCTTTTTTTTTCAATTAATATGTAAATACAATCTAAAAATAATCACATCTTTTTTTGTACATCTCTCTACAACTTTTTTATCATCTAAAAAGACGGTTACAGATGATATTTCAACAATATTGACATTGTCAAGCGTCCTGCGTGAAAAATTGTTAATTTAAAAGTTTTTATTTTGACATAATCATCACGTGACGTCATCATGTCACCTTGAATGCAGTCAAGTTTGTTTTTAGATAATTAAAATGTTACAATTGCATTTTTGGCAAAGAATATCAAATGATAGGTGTACGAAAATATTCAGTTATAAATAAAATTATATCACTCGATTTACCGATGATACAGGTGGTATATTTATAAATGTCAATTACTACAGTACAGAGTTTCAAGAGTAATCAATTCTATAATGACATGGGAATGCTCAGGGATTTGCAAAAAGAAGGTGTTGATGTAAGTTTTGATAGGTTGTCTGTATGGGTACTTGTAGATTTTTTGACATTCCCTAAGGAATGATGCAAATGAATGTTAAAATGAGAAAACGCCAAATATGCACGCACTATATGTTGTCGAAAAACAGTCACAAAAAATTCCATTTTTACAAAAGTTCATCGACATTAATTTTAGTTGGAACGTACTAAAAACTAGTTTCTTGATAAGATTTGAGCATCGTTTATTTCTCATTAAATTAAATATATTTAAAAAAATACCTCGTCGTTAGTTTAATTATTTTTCTTATCTCACACTGGTTATTTTTTCATTTTTCTTACTTTGGAAAATTTTCATTTTCTCATATCTTTCCTCCGACATTTTCCACGAAAAACTGTAGTAGGACTCTCAGTTTAAATCTCATAAATAATTTTGGACCAGTTTATCTTGTTGAGAGTCTGCTGGGCTCCTCTTTTGGTTTGTTATGGCTTATAGCTGTCGTAGAAAGTCTGAATCCGATCTGGGATTACTATTTATTTTCTACAAGTCCATGGTTAAACATTTTCATTCAAATTGCGGTAATAAACATATATTATGTACAAGGAAAACACCTACAAGTTATTTTGATAACACCCGAGCTACTTAACAACGATTTAATTTACTTAAAACATATTCGACGAAACAATTATTATGTCTATATATTATTTTTTATGTTTATTATTTAAATGCGTAAATATTTATTGATAAATTAAGATAATAGCTAGGTTAAGTTAAGAATTGTTGCTCAAGGAAGTAGTAACTAGCATCACAAGCAACTATTGAGCGCCTAAACTTTAAAAAACGCTTTAACTTAATTCAAGGCTTATGGAAGTCCCAGCGAGGTCTGCATATAACAACTTTCTTTACTAAAATAAGGGATCGAATTTATCATTAATTTTTTTTTAATAAAAAATTGACTATTTATTCAGAATTATTGCTGAACCTGAATAATAACAACATTCTTTCGATAACCTTTCAATTAATTAATTTAAAAAATTAATGATCCTCGTTATATTATTTTAAACATTGTTGTTTATTTCATATCCATTTAAACAAAAGATTTATTGTTACTTGAAGAGTCATTGTCATTGCAATGGATTTTTTCTTTCTAAAAAGTTTTCCTTTCTCCCTTTTTTGTTCCTGATTAATTTTTTGATTTTATATTAATAATTTACTAAAAATAAAGTGAATTTTTAAAAATATTTGAAATTAGAAAAAATCCTGGATTGGAAAGAAGTTAATTAAAAAAATTCTAAATATTTTGAATATGTTTTAAATATTTTAGAAAAAAAACCGCTAGTGGGCAAGTTTTTAACCATTTATTAACAATTTAAAGAATTTTTGCTCAAAAACTGACGTTCCACCACCTCATTATATTAACTAAAATTAAACATAAATAATTTATGTGTATTATGAGTTGTTAATATTCGATATATAAAGATATATATCGACGAAATGACGGCGCCACTTTCTGTATTTCACAATATTTATTCATGTTACCAGAGACACATTAAAAATATATATCTTTCGACCTTTCGATCCCAAATTGTAATGTTAGTTGTAAAAATATCTCGTTTTTGGTTGAGATAATAAATGACACATGTCTTTTGTTGAAATCTCATATAACCGGTCTTTGTTTTTTTGTCGATATCAATGACGTACTTATTAATAGGTAAATATATATAAGTAAGTAAAATTTTATCTTATTAAAACAAAACAAAATAAAAAAACAGTACATTTATTACACAATAATAATATATAGGATATAAATTTTAAAGTGGTTATGTTATTGTGTCGTGCAGCAGTCTACTTTATCTATTTTTATAAATACATATTGGGGAATGGTGTTAGGTACTGAGTGTCCCAAAAAAAATACGTTCAAACAACAACAAACTTTGTTTTTTGCTATTTTGGAAGTATTTTTCTGCAAAATATATTATTATGGTACGGTTGGTACGCCTGGCAATTCTGAACAGCTTCTCTGTTTCAAGCGACATCTGCATTTGCCTTCAAAAGTCTATAGCAAGACCGCAAAGTCCCTCTAAATTCCTGTAATCCCATTTAAATGACTGAATTTCTTGATTATTCCTATGAATCTTACCCCTAATTCCTGCAATGCCCAGGTTATATACTCCATAATGCCCCAGCGATTTACCCCCCGGTATGGAAGAAGCAAGTTATCGAATGATAGGACTTGTATACTTTTATTACAAATAGATTTTGCTAAAAAATTTTCTATTTAAAATAATTTTTAAACCAAAAATCCAATTTAATTTGAAGTATTTTAAAAAAACTTTGGCGCACGCCCATTATCAGCGAATCAAGATAATCGCGCGTTGGAACAACTGAAAAACTCTTCACACTCGTCAGGCTGATAGTTTTCGAATTCGAATAAAACAGCAGTCGGCGATGATCATTTAAAGCAGAAAGTGCGCCGCTCTGTTGATAACAAAAAAAATCTAATAATACGAGGAGAGAACCAAAACCAAAGTTTTTAAATTTATTGTGTTGATATTTTAAGAGGATTTTTTCGCGTCTAGTCGAATGGACTTTTATTGTGTGATGTATTTAGTTAAAAGATTTAATTCTGTGATAGTTTTGTGATTAAAGTTTTTTTAGGTGAGATTTTTTTCTTCTAAATTCTTTAATTATCGTTTAAAAAACTGGAATTTCGTCGAAAATATTTTTGAAATTATACGCCATATGTTATAAATTTAAGGTTAAATATCTGAATTTACTTGAAAATAGCTAAAATATGATAGCGACACAGTTTTGTATCTATTACTAATTTGAAAGGTTGCCAAAATGTGACATTTTCAACTTTATAAATCAAAAAATTCTTTAGATTGTAAACAAAGTAGTAAATATCTCAATTACGATCAGAAACAGGAATTCAAGAAGCAGTTGAAGTAAAATATCGACAGTAAACTTGGAAATTTCGTGTTAGTTTTTGGTATTTCGATTTCAGGTTTTGAATAAGACGCAATTAAGTTGATAATTCTGGAAATTCACGATTTAAAACCCGTCTATTTTTTATATTAACCATAAACTGAAGGTTTATTTCGCTAAAATTTTTTAACAGATTTAATTGGAAAAAAATAACTTGAAATAGGAAACCCAGTGAATCCCGTTTAAAGATTAATTGCATAAGTAGGTGTTGAAAAAAAAAATACTTCAAAGTAGATTTTAAACTTTCACGTCGAGATCGAATAGTTGTATTTATCTGCCCTGGTTTAAAAATAAAAAAAAGTATTTTTGGAAAATTGCAGTTTGTTTATTGTGTTTTTGAACTCTCTCGTTCATTGCAGGTGTTTTAAACGAATATATTTATTTTAACAGGATGTTATCTTAACCTCTATTCAAAATGCAGTTTTTCAAAGGATTTTCGTTATAGAAAATGATACGGCTCTGGTGCAAGGTTGAAAAACATGTAAACAATTTAAATACTTGTTATGGTCGTCGTCCTTACTTTTTAAGGATACGCAGTTTTTCTTGGGTGGTATAATTATTTTTACATTGTCCTAGGACCTACATCAAAATTTTTCAACTAGTATTATCATTTTTGACCCCCTCAGTACGTCACTGCTTCTTATTTTTACCTACAACTTCTATACCGTGTATCGTAGGTTCATGTACGTCACTTTGACTAATTCAAAATAAAATTTTCTACAGCCTGTACGCTTTTGTTAATTTTGATGTTGATATTTTCTGAGATACGGAGCTTTAAAGTTGGCGGTTTTAGTACTGTAGAATTTTTTCCAAATTATTACTAAAAATGAAACAATTTTAAACAAAAACAATATAAATTTTGTGTCGCTGGCATGCATCAAACTACTGATAAACTACAATTTATTTATCTTTTTATACAGTGTGGATTCCATTAAAGAAATAAAATTATTTGTGACCTTTTTAGTCATTTATATACAGAGGAAGTTTTGATTTATTCTAGAAGAGTCTAGACTTATTTAAATCACCCAGTATGTTTTAATTACTGAGTGTCTGGAAAAAAATGATACTTATTTCTGTTTGATAATAATATTTTGATTGTGTAAGAGAAAAAAATTGAGATAAAGTATATAGAAATATTATTTACTCCACTTTTTTTATTGGTTTTAAGACACGTGGTTGTATCTGTATTTATTTATTGCAATTTTGCATTTTAAAAAACCAAATCTTATCTAAAACAGCTTTTATGTGTCTATTGAGTGACAAGAGAAGTGAAAACCTTGAATTATTTTGTAATTTAGATATATCAATAGTTTTTCAAATCTAGTAGGTATACAATTACCTAAATAGTTTTTTAATGGGAAAATTATGAGTTTTTGGAAATATTAAGTATAGTATTTTGATAATTGTATATTATTGAAAATAGGTTATTGTTATGATCTAATTTCTACGAATTTTTATTTGACCAACAAATTTCAAATTTGATTATAAATGATTTTTAATTGTTGGTCATTAAATAATATAAGATTAAAAAATTGTGTTACAAATAATACTAGGAATAGAATTTACGTCTAAATGTTGTTTTTTTTTTGTTTTTACAACGAAAATATAAAAAATGTGATGTAACATTTTTAAAATATTGAATATTTTTTAATATAAAATTAATAAAAATTAGCAAACTATTCTTAAATATAAATATTGATAAATATATAAAATTTCACTTATGTATAATATGGCATACTTTTTAATTTTAATTAATTTAAAAAAATTCTCAATTATTATATAATGATACAGGGTGTAAGAAAAAGGCAGGTCATAAATCATACCAAATTTTCTGGGGCTAAAAATAACTCGATCCAACCCATGTTACCCTAGTACAAATGTGCACGTGAAAAAAATTACAACCTGGCTGCAATTAGATATCGTCAGAGGCCATTGCTTTTCCAGAATATTCGGTTTTCGTTAGTGAAACGGTGCCGACTGTGTATTCAAGAAAATGGGGGGGCCATTTCGAACTTCTTATGAAAACTACACATTTTTAAATAAAGAAGATTCAATCAAAAATTTGGGACCCTCGAAAAAATTTAATAAAATGTGTTTGAATAATGGTGCCACAATAAGCATTAAATTGTAACGTACACACAAATTTTAGGGGGGCTTAGGGGATCTCAACTCTCATAGATTTTTAACTGGGTGCAATAATTCCTTAATTTTTTTTCAAGATGCTCTTATAAGAAAGCCACTTGTCAACTTTTATTATAATATGTCGAACAACTGTCGAAATATTTGAAAAAATCAATTTTCATTTGGTAACTTCGAAGGGCTGTAACTTTTTTCACATGCATATTTGTAACTTGAGTTAGATCGAGTTATTTTTAGCCCTAGAATATGTGATATGATTTATGACCTGCCTTTTTGTTACAACCTGTATATAAAAATTCAACTATATATCGTTCCTAAAAGTACAAACCGATAAGAGTGAGTACTACATCCCATAAAAAAAGTCCTTGTATTTTGCGTAGCCATTAATTACAAATTATAACGTTGTTCTAAATAAAGACAACAAAAAAATAAGTGGTTAGTTAGTCAAGTCGACAGTTTGTTTACTTTTATTTTATGTTTTTCATTTGTGTAGAGAATTCCGGACGTCAAAGTACTTACTTGTAAGAGAGATGTTAATATCTATTTTTAATTAAAAATGTTATTTACAAAAGTGCTAGCGACCATTACAGAAATCATAAAAATGAAAAATATATTTAATTGAATCAGATTTTATTTACTTTAACTCGCTGCCAAATATATACAGCTTGTCCCAGTGATTCGTATCAGAAACATAGGAAATAATATCATGACAAATATAAAAGTATTTGATTTCAAATATTTTCACATATAAAAATTTATCAAGCAATGTTTTCCAATCACTACCATAAATTTTTTAACGAAATCAATAAATAAATTATCTTCAAATACATTTGCGCAACTTTGCTCAAGGACTCGATTATACAACAACTTACCATATATATATCTGCATATTTTGTGGGTTTAGTAACCTTTTTTGAAACATCAAAATTTAAGGTCAATTATGTCAATTATTTTATAAAAATCAGGTTACCTTACACACATTTTCATAATACATGTGAATTAGTTAAACATACGACAATAATAAAATTATCAACTACAATTTATTTTGATTTGGTTTGTTACAAAAACTCAGTAGACACTCCCAATTCAGTATAATACTTCCCAGTTATTTGTTAACTCAATATTAACAACAGATAACAGTGGTGCGTATTTAAATTTTCAAAGGGGATGTAAATATAAACAATTTGAATTACCCTCGTAATTATATTAGAAACAAAACGCGAATTAATAAAACAATGGAACCAGCTACAAATTTTTACTTAGAACCTCACAACGATCTCGTTTTCGTTTTCTCTTGTGTGTTGCTATGCGACCTTGATTCTAATAAAGCTATTACAGTCAGTTGACTGATATTTTATCATTTGATTATCGTCTATTAAATAACAGACTCTGTGATAATGGATCATTTATTATTTCGACAAAGGTTTTTCTATATGTTGGCTCTAATATTCTCTTCCCTCAAATTATTTTACATAATTTGACATAAATTGTACTTTCAGTTTGTCCAAAGCTATATAGACTCAACCAAAATACAAAACAGTGGTGTAGACACCGTTTCTCCAAACCGAAACAAGAGAAGCCAGAAATGTGTACTTTATATTGGGTTAGGGGGAAAAATTAATCTTTTGGTTTTCATAAAATTTTCACTGGTATAAATTCTATCTAAAATTCTTATTTATTCAGGATATTTTTGCAAGTATATTTAGATTATTAGCAACATTATGTTAAACAATGACGAAAAATATTGACATAACTCTTTATCAAACTGTACAAACAATGAAATATGTTAGATATAGTGAAATTTTATGTCTTCCTAAAATTTATAACAGTAAAAAATCAAAAATGACATTTTTTGTTGTTGGAATATCATTTCTTCAGAAATATAAATTAATTTATATCAATTATTAATAATTTTATATATTATTGTCCAAAATTCGAATCTTCTAAAACTAAAATGGACCAATTACCAAGTATTTTTCATTAGCATCAACTAATTCGGTTAGAAATTTATGTGGTTCAAAAATATGTTATTCTAGCCAACTGCACACTATCTTTGAATAGTGGTTGACGAAAATTTTGCTTAAATATTTACTTTTTTGTTACAGGCCAGTCCAAAATGACTCTTTGTACGACATCCACAATTCAGGCGAGGCCAACCAGAAGGCCTGGTAGGCCTCCTAGTGGCAAATCGTACGTTGGACTTCAAAAACAAAGAGAAATGTCTGCAAAAGTGCGTTCGAATTATAGAAGAAGCTTAGATCCTTGCGATAATTCCAACGATAGTGGATTAGGGTGAGTAATTTAAAAAAAAAATTGCAAAAAGGTGGGATTTAATTTCTAATAGTGAAGTAGCTTCATCATTAAATGTCTATTAGCAAAATTATTTACCTCATAAATCATTGTTGGGTTAATTCGAATCTGATAGAATTTAAATTATTTTTTCGTGCTGGTTTTAAGCAACGTACTGTGTACTTACTATCACCAAAGAATCACAAGTGCTGCATTTACTTCTTTTTTTCATCACCTTACAGGTAAATTCTTATTTTCTACTAATTTTTCCTTCGATTTAAAAAAATCCTATTCAAAAAAATCAAACAGGTATAGATCGGGAATTTGAGTAGGTCACTCTGTAGGTCCACATTTCTTTTTTATACCTCTATTAAATTAAGACCGTCTATGGTACTTTTAGGCCTAATTATTGAACTCTTTAAACAGTTTCGGTGACCACCATCACATGGATCAGCATCAACACCGATTGGGTGCCGAACGTCTAACTTGGACCGAAGCAAAAAGGCAAAAGGTCGATGTTAAATTGGAACAAGAAGAAGCTAACGATAGCTATTGCTTTCCGGATAACGTTCTCGCCTCTAAAGATAACCTTTCGTAAGTACTTTTACGATACTTGGTGGTTAGACAGTCTTTTTGAAGGTTTCTTATTTTTTTTTTGGGGGGGGGGTTTAAAAAAATACATCTGGCAACTTTGCGTTTCAAAAATCGATAAATATATATTCAAATTTGTCGTAAACAATGTTGATACGCAGTAATATGGTGAACGTAAATC
Organism: Galerucella nymphaeae; assembly: GCA_963978555.1. Taxonomy (NCBI): domain Eukaryota; kingdom Metazoa; phylum Arthropoda; class Insecta; order Coleoptera; family Chrysomelidae; genus Galerucella; species Galerucella nymphaeae. Next base: position 463,046 of record OZ021712.1, read on the forward strand.
GTAGTTATTAGTCATGGTGTTTTAAAAACACCGTGACAATCTGAATCTTGATGTGTCTGTGCCTAATTTTATTTTAAGCTATTTCTTTTCTCGCTTTATTATCAGAGACTTTATAACACAACATCCGATTCCCTGTATATTGATTTGAAATTTAGTATACGTAATAATTCCATTAAAGTATCGCCCAAAAAGATAATCCAGGTCCGGCTACTACATCTATTCTTGAGAAAAAGAAAAGTAAACATAATATAGCAATTCTTTCAAGGTCGAATACAGTCTATCAAAAATCAATCAAATACCTCGACAAACAATTCGGTTTCCTGTAAGTAACTTTTAATTAGGAACCGTTTATTTAACAGTTTAATAAGAACAGCACCAACGAGTACAGTACCATCTCTCAACATGTCGACAAACAGTACAGGCATCGTTCGGGCAGTACCGAGAAGTCTACCTTTAAACAACAAACAAGTCTCTGTACCTCTAACAGCACAATTAATGGCAACCTCGCGATACAGTAAGTAACACCAGCGACCTCTTTGAATGATTTCGTTGAAAAAAAATTTTCTTCCAGCAAATGTTTCGCTACAAATATTAAAACAACCTGAACAGCAACACCGAGCTAGATACCAAACGGAAGGTAGTCGAGGGGCTGTTAAAGATAGAGAAGGAAACGGTTTTCCAGTCGTACAACTCGTCAACTACTACCAACCTGCTACTTTGCAAGTATATATAGGCACCGATACGGGTAGGATATCCCCTCATATTTTCTACCAAGCTTGTAAGGTTAGCGGGAAAAATTCGACGCCATGTTCGGAGGCGAAGATCGAAGGAACGTGCGTTATTGAATTGCAGTTGGACCCTTCGAAAGATATGCGTGCTACTTGCGACTGCGTGGGGATTTTAAAAGAAAGAAACGTCGATGTGGAACATCGATTTCCCGATCAATTGGGTAACAGGCCGAAAAAGAAATCGACCAAATGTCGGATGATTTTCAGAACAACTATTACCTTGGACGATGGCAACAGAGAAACTTTGCAAGTTTGTTCGCAGCCTATAGTTTGCAGTAAGTTTCAATAATTTTGTTATCGTCCCTCGTATATAATCTATTTTTTTTTTAAATCCAGCTCAACCTCCCGGAATTCCCGAAATCTGTAAAAAATCTCTTACTTCGTGCCCGGCAAGCGGTGGACTAGAGCTCTTCGTTCTCGGTAAAAATTTCCTGAAGGACACCAGGGTGTTTTTTCAACAGTACGAAGAAAATCACATCCGTTGGGAGCAAACAGTTATTCCGGATAAAGAATATTTACAACAGGTGAGATTTATCGACTTATCTTCAACCCCTTTTCAAAAATTTCATCGTACGCCCATGATACAAAAGTTTTTACTAAAAAATTAACCCTTTATAAATTTTTGACCGTACGTCAATGGTAGGAGGGAATTTTTACAAATAAATTTGACCCCCATAAACATTTGATTGTACGCCTGTGATATAAAAATGTTTTTTACAAATCAATTTACCCCTTGTGAAATATTTAACGTACGTCCATGATAGGAGAAATTTTTATAAAATGAATTATCTCCTTTAAAAATTTTACAAAAATTTTGAAAAATTTTGAAATTATTTATTTATTTGGAAAATAAAAAAAAAATATAATTTTTGATATTTATTAAATTTTTATAAAATGAATTATCTCCTTTAAAAATTTAATAAAAATTTTTAAATGATGAAAAAATTATTTATTTGGAAAATAAAAATAAAAAAAATATAATTTTTGATTTTTATTAAATTTTTATAAAATTAATTATCTCATTTAAAAATTTTATAAAAATTTTGAAATGATGAAAAAATTATTTATTTGGAAAATAAAAATGAAAAAAAATATATAATTTTTGATATTTATTAAATTTTTATAGAATGAATTATCTCCCTTAAAAATTTTGAAATAATTATTTATTTGGAAATTAAAAATGAAAAAAAATATAATTTTTGATATTTATTAAATTTTTATAAAATGAATTATCTCCTTTAAAAATTTTATAAAACTATTAAAAATTATGAAATAATTATTTATTTGGAAATAAAAAATAAAAAAAAAATTATATAATTTTTGATATTTATTTTTTTGTTCTAGACACATTTTGTGTGTGTGGTGCCCCCTTATCGAAGACCGGACATAGCCGAACCAGTATCGGTGAGGCTATGTGTCATGTCTAGTGGTAAAACATCGGAATCTCATCAGTTTGTATACACACCCGTTAACGGGGTTCCAAGTGGTAAGCATAGTTTTTTTACTTTTGGGAGATTTTTTATCGAGAATTGGCTTAAATTGATACAATAATTCCTTTTCAACTCGTCTCGCCACCAAATTTTTGAAAAAAATGTTGATTTAAATTTTTTTTTTTTTTTTAATTTTGGACACGGGGAATTTTTTATATTTTAGTACAGATACAATTTTGTTACAAGCAGGTTCAGGAAAAAATAATGCGGTATCCATGATCCCCTTTTTTTAAAAAAATATATTTTTTTATTAAATATATAGAAAGAAATTTTTTATATCTAAATTATTAATTTCGTGTTCCCCCCTTTTAATGTTTCAAATAAAATATTTTTAGAAAAAAAAAACTAAAACGTATGTTTTCCTTATCTCTGGTTAACGAAAAGGTATCATCCTGTACATTATTTTTTTTTAATTATCAATTTACGTCAATATACGTAAATCTAAGCATGTAGTGCATGAAAATTTTGAACGAGTGATTGAAAAAAGCGTTATTTTCAAAAAAAGATTTAATTTTTTTTGGTATATTTTATTTAATTTAAATTTAAATATTTTTCCCAAATAAATCAGTAATGCTGTTTTCAAGTATGAAGGTGAAAAATTTATGTATAAAAAACTTTTATACAAAATATCAAAATTAAAAAAAATACTACCTACTGAGAGAAATAAAAAATATTCATCTCCTATCATTAACTTGGACAAGTTTTTTTGCAAAAAATTTTTTAGAATTTTTCACCTTGACTGAATTTTTTTTATAGCAAGGCGGCAAATGTACGCCAAAGTGTGATTGCTCAATGTGGTTCAGTTTTTGATTGTTGTTTGAAAGGGAACGAAAACGCATGCTTGAAAAAGCCTGCGAAAAGTACATTGAAAGTAGTGGTGTAACATTTGCCCCAACGTTTTTACAGATTTTTTGGGTTACGTTATCCGACGTTTCATTTTTTATTTGATTTTTATTTCCGTTCATTCGAATTTTTTAGTTTTACATTTTTTTTTTGGTTCCATATATTTTTATTTGATGATAACGTAGCCCTGTGAAAAAAATTTTGCAGTGGCTTTGGAGCAGTCAAATATTTGATATTTTGCCTTTTTTGTCTTTTTATCTAGGATGAAACCTTCATAACGACGAAAAAAGTTCACAATTTTCAATTTTTTTTTCTTACTAAATTCTCTTTTTCTCTTTTTTTTATGTTGTGAATTTGTATACAATGTGAAATGTAATTATATAACTGTGAAATGTATTTTTAGATAATTATCATTGAAATGTAATTATTTAACTTTATATTTTGTATGATGTAAAAATTACTTTTGTCAAAGTAGACTCTTTGCCAAAGCCAGCCTTTCCAAATTTTTTATTATTGTACTGCAAATTTTTTTGGCCGTTGTTATAAATCATACGTTGAAATTTTTCTCGAATAGTTCCTATTCTACTAATCTCAGTGTGAAAACCAAAGAGAAATTTCGGCAAAATGGAATTGTTTTTGGTTGTCTTACTAAGCTTGGTTAAAATTTCAACAATATTGGACCAAATGTTTAAAAATCCACAGAACATTCTCGATGCATTCACAGTAACTTTTTGCCATTTGGTATACAACTCTTTAAAATTCAGTCGTCGATAAAAAATATGCAACCAATTATTTGAAATTATGAAGTAACAAAAAAATTTAGTTACTATTAAAAAATAGTATTGGATTGGTTATTTGGAAAATATAGGGATTGGAACTGCAAATTTGTATAATTCACTTTTTCTTTTCAAAGATTTGTTATCAAAATTTTAACAATATTGGACCAAATGTTGAAAATTTCACTGAACATTCTTTGCTTTGGTAACTTTTTGTCATTTGGTATATAACTCTTTGAAATTCATATTTAAGGGAAAAGTTTAAGAACAAATTTTATTAAAAAAAATGGACAAGATCAAGAAATTTTTTAAGATAAAGTCAAAAAAGTTTGCATGAGTAATGTAGATTTTAAGAATTTTCTAACACACATTTGTAAAACGTTAATTGTTTAAAAAAATTTCTCAATATCGATTTTCTTGCTTTTTTTCCGTCTCGTACAGCATACAGGCTCTGTATACGTAGGGGTGCAGCGAGCAGACTTCTATCAGCCTGCGGGGCCTAAGCTACACGCCATTGTCAGATGAACGCGTCTATTACAGGTTCTAACGGGTACTATAAAAAAACACAAGATTTATACATCACTATTATACTATACACACTCACACACACAAACACATCTACACACTTTTGAAGCCATGCAAGTTTCGAACAAATTTTACCTTCTTAAAATTAATCATAGAAATATTAAAACTTGTTCTAGCTTGTATGAAATGTTTATATTTAAATTTCCCAAATTTTTCACGCCTTTTCGAATCTTTGAATAGTATAACAGGATCTGCAGATTTTTCGCACACTTGACAACAGAGCTGTGTATAAGTGAACTGTTATTTATTCTCGATTTTGCTTTGGTGAGTGTAATTCGTTGGGTAATTTACATGTAAATATTGATCGACGAACATTTTACATTATCACAGACCAGAAAGTTAAATTTAATTCTTAAATGGTAAATAAAATGATAAGCGTAAGTGGTTATTAATACTTGTTTGCTTATTATATTGGGTTTTTTATGTCGTTTGGTTCATTATTTTTATTGTTCTAAGTTTTTATTTTTTCAATCGAAATTATTGATTTCTATTAGCTAATATTTCTTGTTTGTGATATTTATACAGTTTCACACTACAATTTTTTATTAAAAAAAAATTACATTTCTTCAAGAAAGTTAAATAATTCAGTTGCTGGTGATCATCTCCTTTAGTTTTATTTTCATGAATTCATGTCGTCATTATCATTCATATGCAACGAAAATTTTTAACTTCTTAAAGAATATACACACTCCTTTTCCACTATAAATACACTTTGAAAAACAAATTCAACTCTAAATTTATTTTCAAAAAAGGTTACGTTATGTTTTTATTTTTTTAAAATGAAAAAGTAGATTCTCCTTGCTGGAAAAATTAGTGATTGTAAAAAGTTTTTTACCAGCGATTGTCAAGAAAAACGTTTTGAAAATTCTTCTGAAAAAAATCTCATATCTCAAAGTACGTAGTTCAAAATTTTTTTTTTAAATTTACAACTTTTTTCTTGATCTAACCTGTGAAGTAATAAACAATTATTTAAAAATTAACGCATCCATCTCTAGTTATCAGAAATATACCTACAAAAAATTAAATAAAATAAAATGAAAATATTTTTTTAAACATAAATAAAGTATTTGAAATGTTTATTGTTTGATACGGTCATATTTAGGTGAATCAACTTTTTCCAGATCAGTTAAATAAGTTTATTTTTGGCCAAAAATTAGTAAGAATCACAAAGTTTTAAATTTATTCTCAAAATTCTTAAATTTTTGTTATTTCCAAGAGAAATATGTCCCCCAGTTTTTTTAATATCCTTAATTTATTCAATATATTGGCATATTTAAATAAATACGTTTTCATTTTAACTCAACTTAACATTTTTTCTTTTTCAAAAATTTTTTTTCAATTTTGTGCGACGATTATTCAAATTGCTTAAAAAAATTTCGACGAACGAACTTTTTTTGGATTTTTTTTTTCGAAAACTCCATTTAACTGACCGAAATTTTACGAAATAACCTTCAGAAAATAAATTTCGAAACTAGTTCCTATATATCCTCCTCAAACAAAAAACCGTCTTAACTAGTATACCATTACACAACCTTAGATTAAAAAAATTTATTTAATGTAAAACTTCTCAAAATTTAATATTAAGCATATTAGGTTTAGGCTTCGGACGATTCCAGAAGGATGATAGAGTTTATTCCTTTTTTTAGGTTCATCACATCATAGAACCATTTTATTTTTATTACAGGTATACCAACATCGAAATACCTTGTTTCAGACCCGCAATGTTCACGCATTGAGCGATTGAGTTGATTGTGTATTGTTTGTCGCTATACTTTTATCGTCCTCTTGTACCTTTTCATCCCTTATTCGAACTCCAAGAATCCTCTCTACAAATTTTTTCCCTTTTCTTAAATTTTAGTACCTAAAATCGTCATACTTTGAAATATCCACTTGAAAATTCATTCAGCAATATTGGACCAAATGTTTAAAATTTCACTGAACGTTCGATGCTTTGGTAACTTTTTGTCATTTGGTATATAACTCTTTGAAATTCAGACGTTGATAAAAAAATATGCAACCAATTATTTGAAATTTTGAAGTAACAAAAAATTCAGTTAGTATCAAAAATTACTATAGGATTGCTAATTTGGAAAATATAGAGATTGGAACTGCAAATTTGTATAATTCAATATTTCTTTTCTAAGATTTGTTACCAAAATTTTAACAATATTGGACCAAATGTTGAAAATTTGACTGAACGTTCGATGCTTTGGTAACTTTTTGTCGTTTGGTATATAACTCTTTGAAATTCATAATCTGTGAACCATAGAAATTCATATTTAAGGGAAACGTTTAAGAACAAATTTTATTAAAAAAAATTGACAAGATTAAGAAAAAATTTTTGTAACATTTATCCACTTTCCATGTCTCCCTTGTGTCTTTTACATTAGCAAACATTTCAATTTTATTTTCCAATTTTCTAATTGAAAACAATTATTAAACTAAATTTTTGATTAAATAATTTTGGGTAGAGAGGTTTCTTAATATTATAGAGAATCGACTTCAACAACATTAATTTCACTCACTTTTTATACAAATCATAAAAATCCTGTTGACCTAAAAAAAAATAGACACGGTAAGCATAAGCTCTGTCGAATTTACTTTTCTTTTGACGCTTTAAAAAAAATGAAGAGCCAGAGAAAAGAAGAATTTAACAGAGTAGAAATGGGTGAGAGAGAGATGCGAGAAAGTTCCACGGTTTTGATGGTTCGGAGGATTGTTATCTGAGGCGTCAATATTGTGGGTCAGGTCTATCAAGCCATGGTTAAAATTTGAAAAATTTTTAATTAATTTTAATGTAAAATTATATTTTATTATAAAAAAAACCAACTCGCTTGAGTGGCTTGCCCTCCCTTTTCTTACAGCGGCTGAGCTGGCAGCTAGTAGTATAGGAATCGAACTGTACGTGTGTCTGTAATTAACCATCATTTCCACTTTTCAGTTTTGGTCGATCCGGCGCCTCTACCACCTCCGACGTTTTTTAAAAGCAACTTTTGGCAATCGAACGTTTCCATCAGCAAAAGAGAACAAGACCTCGACATGATGCCACCTCCGGAATCCAGCATGGTTCCAATTTCCACCAGACGACCTTCAATCAATCTTCCTTCGACCAGCGATAGCCATTCACCACCTCTACACTCCTTGAAACAAGAATACCTAGACGAATCCAGTCAAAATTCGATAATAGAACAAGAGAGATACAGACATTTATCGGAAAGTTCTTTAGACGCCCACCACGGCGATTCCAACATCTCCATGATAAACGAAAACAGTATGATGAGTCACATCAACGACAACTCCAATATAAGCGTCGGAAACGAAGACAGCATCGATTTGGTTAGAGGAAGTTGTCTAACCAATATTTGTGAAAGTTCTCTAGAATGTGCCAATTCGAACATTTCTTCTATAAACGAAGACAGTACTTGTAGCACTACCTTACCGCCCCCAATTTTAGTGGAACAAAATACAACCACCATGGAAAACGTCATGGATCTTAGAATGAAAATGCCCATAGTAACGGTAGCTGATTTGGTGAACACAACAGCGCCGTCCATAGCTGCGCTACAAAGATTCGGTATAATGGAACATCCCTCGGAGCCGCTTCCCAATCAAAGCGCTCAAAGTGTCGAAAACTATTTAAACAAAATCGAAGCTAAACCTTCGATAATACCTTTAACCAATCCCACGGGACTTTTAATGAAAAACGACCTCAGTCAAATGATAAACACTCGATCGAATATATTTTCGACTCCGAAAGAAACTTCCATTCAAATAATGAACGGTATGAGAGAACCGATGTTCCCCAGCACCAACAGACCGTTTATGTCGAGCCGAAGCCAAAACGAAGTTATTAATATCGTAGCGAAATCCGAAAGTGCGGACGTGCCGGATCAAACCTTACCGGAACAAACCAACACCATGGCTTCGTCTACGATAACCACGGTATCGACGGCTTTAGAAAGAAGCGTTCCTACTCCTATCAACACGGAAAAATTGGACGCTTTGGTGAATTCCACCGTTGAATCACACTTGAGTCCGACCAGAGCTGGCTCTTCACCGAAAGATATCTTGATAAATTCCTTGGTAACCAGACCTTCGACTGATGTAATTTTACCCACGCTGATTAACACCTCGGAATTAACAAATAATCCCACGACGGAAGCGATTTTAAACTCGCAGATATCTCCTAGTTTGATGTGTCGAAATTCCACACAAGAGAACCTTCCGGTCGAACAAACTTTATCTGCGCCAGTTAGTTTGGTCGCTTTAACTTCCGAGCCGGAAAAAGTGGTGTTGCTTAACGCCGCCGTGGATCTTTTGGAAACCCAGCAGCAATTGAACAGTTTCGGAAGCTCCCTACCAGCTAGTTCGAGTCAACTAGCTACGACTGGTGATAGTTTCGCGCAGTCTTATACTATTCCGGTTAAGGAAATGGTAGTGACGACTCAAAGTGATAAGAGTAAAACTCAGAACGTCGATAGAATGATTCCGCAGGGTTTTACTGCCTTAACGGAAAACGAACTGATCAATTTGATTAATCCGAGTTGTTTCGATCAAGGTAATAATAACAATTATCGCTGATTTTTTCGCTTTTTATTGTTTTGTAAAAGCATGGACTTTTCTTTGTGTTATTTCTTCTTGTAGACTAGTTTAAGGTTTTCATTTCGTTATATTTTTTAAAAGATGTAACGACTGATCTTTTTCTGTTTGTAGCTAATTTAGTGTATAAATTATGTAGATTTATAGCATAATCTGAAGTTGAATTATTTTTTTACCACCCCAAAAAGGACATTGTTTTCCTTGAGGGCTTTTCTAATTTTTAGTCTGGCAACAGTACTTTTCATTCACAAATTTTTTTTTTATTACATCGGAGGGGTCCTCTTCCCAAGTGCATAAAAATAACATACTTTTTTTTGTAATTTTGAAAAGTACATAATGACTGGACTAATTTCAAAAAAGATCTTCGAGGGATTCTCAACTAATACAATAAAATTTTGTTCTAAAGAAATTTCTCTCAAATCTCTAAATTTTTCTTTAAATTGTAGTATTTACTTTTGATAATCCCTCGTAGGTATAGCTGCAATATTTCACTGCCATATAATTAACCGTAAATATTTTATCAGAGTTTTATGTATTTTTATTTTATTTTAACATTAAGACATTCCACACATAGTATCGTTAATTATATAATTAACAGTGCTTGGTCGACTAAAAACAGACCATCCTGAGTAAAACTTGTTTTTTTTTCAGTATAAATTCATTGGTGGAGGCATCATCATCATCATCATCATCATCAACAACATCATCATTCATGTTACCGTGTACTTATCGATGTGATGTAAACGATGTCGCTAAAAAAAATCAATTTTTATTGTAACAATCTCACTCATTTATTGATATTATGATGTGCTTTGTCGCAATTCATTGGAATTTAAATCTGTGCTATATCGTTAGACGTTAGTATTATCGTTCAGAGGCCTTTGTATATTTGAAAAAAAGAAAATCGTTCAATTTACCCCCCTCCCTCATTAATTGAATATATTTTTAAATTCCCAGCTATTAAAAAAGTGACTCTTTCCTGACCCTCCTTTTCACTGAATTATCTTTCTTAGGTTCCTATTACACTTTGTCACCAGGTGACATCGTTACAGTACGAGCAGCTAGCCGCGACACCAGCAAATTCACCAGGAGTGAGGCCAATTCCCAAAATTCCCCCAATCCAGTGCTTACATATTCAGCACTGTCACCTCGTCCTAGCTCCACGTGCACATGCACGCTGGTGACGCCACCGGTGACCATAATGTAAGAACTAGTACCAACTATAAGTCCGGTGATGTCTCCTGGTGATCAAGTCTAGTCGGGGGCCGTTTTTTAATACGTCATCTTTTTATGGAGATGGATAAATTTTGTTTACCCTTGCCCAATATTAATTTCTTTGTTTATCAAAGAAAAACGACTGATCTATTTCTAATTTAATTATAATTATTTTCAATATTGGTATATAGAATGTCGAGGGAAATATTGTATTTTCGGTATTGATATTTGAAAATTGTTATGTATCATCTGACCGATTTTAACGCATTCTTTGTCATTATGTTCCTTTTTGGGAAGTAAGTGAGATTTATTTTCGATAACAGTTGAAGTAAGTTATGTGTAGATTAAGTCCCATTTTCGTTTTTTATTTTGAATCGAAAATAAATTTCGCCGATGTTTTCAGTGAAAGCAAAAATCTTTCCTTGTTTATACATGTAAATAAAGTGTTCCAACGTTGACAACAACAAAATCAAAGACGATTAAAACATACACAGCGCACGACATACGTCCGTCCACTTTAAAGATGTCCTGCAATTGGACAAAAATGACGATTCTAATGGCTGGACGTCTTTATCATGAACGGGCATATGTGCTACTAGGCGGCACATTAGCACACGAGCTATCGTTATCACATCGTGCATACTTGGCCTAAGTGATTTGATCGTGTGCACTTAGCCTAAGAGATTTGATTTTTTGAACAGCGCTGGAACACACCGATTTTATTATTATTACATCGCATTTTTGTTGTCTATTTAAAATATTTATCGTTGTTTTCTTTTATTTTTAACAATGAATTACAATCTGTTTGTACGTACGTTGCATAAAATTGTATGGATATAAAATTATGTTTATTACTGTTAAAAGGTGTATATTAATAAATAAATATATATATTAATTCAATGTGTTTAATTTTTTACGTCAAAAATTCCGAGTTATGTTCTACTCAATAAATAATGCGCTAGCTTTGTTCATGCTTTCGATGACTTGCCTACATGCAAAGACCAATAATTGTATGAAAAGGGCGAAACTACCGCCATCTACCAATGGGTAGCTCAACTACAATTTCAACTTTACAAACTCAATTAAACTATCTTTTTAACTAACTTTACAAACTCAATATATCTTTACAAACTCAATTAAACTATCTTTTTACACCAAAAGAGTTTGGTTTTCCTCAAATAATAAAGATTCATGGGTTATAAGAGATACGTTGTTTTAAGAATCATGGGGTATTGGGATGCGTTGTTTAAGAACGAAGGACCCGCCCCCCCTTCTTTGCCCATCCTTTCGATAACTTACTTACATACCTTAGAGTCATACCAGTCTGAAAAAGGCAGAACTTCCGCCATCTACGAATGGGTAGCCCAACTACACTTTTCAACTTTTCAAACTCAACAAAACTAAGTTTTGTTGAGTTTTATATCTTAACACTCTCAACAAAACTATCTTTCTTTCTATCTTAAACACACTTATCAAAAGAGTTTGGTTTTCCTCAATGAAAGCTTCATGGGGTATTAGGGATGCGTTGTTTAAACACGAAGGACCCGCCCCCCCGTCTTTGCCCATCCTTTCGATGACTTACTTACATACCTTAGAGTCATACCAGTCTGAAAAAGGCAGAACTTCCGCCATCTACGAATGGGTAGCCCAACTACACTTTTCAACTTTTCAAACTCAACAAAACTAAGTTTTGTTGAGTTTTATATCTTAACATACTCAACAAAACTATCTTTCTATCTTAAACACACTTATCAAAAGAGTTTGGTTTTCCTCAATGAAAGCTTCATGGGGTATTAGGGATGCGTTGTTTAAACACGAAGGACCCGCCCCCCCGTCTTTGCCCATCCTTTCGATGACTTACTTACATACCTTAGAGTCATACCAGTCTGAAAAAGGCAGAACTTCCGCCATCTACGAATGGGTAGCCCAACTACACTTTTCAACTTTTCAAACTCAACAAAACTAAGTTTTGTTGAGTTTTATATCTTAACATACTCAACAAAACTATCTTTCTATCTTAAACACACTTATCAAAAGAGTTTGGTTTTCCTCAATGAAAGCTTCATGGGGTATTAGGGATGCGTTGTTTAAACACGAAGGACCCGCCCCCCCCGTCTTTGCCCATCCTTTCGATGACTTACTTATATACCTTAGAGTCATACCAGTCTGAAAAAGGCAGAACTTCCGCCATCTACGAATGGGTAGCCCAACTACACTTTTCAACTTTTCAAACTTAACAAATCTATCTTTTCACACCAAAAGAGTTCAGTTTCCCACAATAAATAATGCAGATTGAAAAAGACTTGGTTTTTAGACATGTGTATTCTGAACATAAGAGTTTGGTTTTCCTCATTAGATAATGACGAAGTGAAGTTTACGAATTTCCTCTAGCATCCTTTCCATCCCCAGACTGACCTGACACCCTCCAATAAATAAAAGACGATAGATAATAAATAAGAACAATTTATTTTTTCAATTGTCCATTTTGGTTTACAATTTGTATACATAAGGCATAATCTTAATTTCTACTATACATCACCGTGATCACTTGAAAAAATTTTTACTGGGCAGTTATTCCAACAAAAAAGAAAAAGTAATAACTACCTACCTACAAAAAAAATTATAAGGCACAACTGCTTTAGACAAGGAGCACATTGAGACAAGTCATGCAACAGCACAGGCATTTTGTATCATGTAAAGCACATAATTGATCACGAATGCTCCCAACATTCGGCGAGCAGTGTACGTATCTTCTACGTAGAAAACGAACGCAGCATATTTCAAGAATATCGTGTACTGTCGTTTGTGCGCCTTGCCTTACCCTAAGGACCCATTCCAAAAACAATATCCCAAGAAAATGTGAAAACTTGCCCTCTCCGTTAAATAATAACACATTTTTTAACGCGCTCGGTTAGTTGGATTCGTCGCGTTACGGTTATGTCTTAACCTAATGCTTCAAGACACCCATAGTCAATAGGAGCAGGCAACAAAAGTTGCTGCGGCCGGGGAGATTGTTTTTTCGGATAGAGAATTAAAAAAATAATAAATTTCTTGTTTTTGGAAAAAGGGCCCTTTTTAAATAAATATAAAAGATTCTTTGTTTAAAATCTGTACAAGTTAAAACAAAAATATACATAAATTGTTTCGAGATAAAGTAAAATAAGGAATGTCGAAATGTTTACTTAGTTTTAAGGCAGATTTTAATGATTAGTTGAAATTTATTAGACACCTTCAAGGCCAAGAGATATTTTTTAACACAAATCTACCATAAAACTTTTTCTGAGGTCACATTAAACTGATCAGAACTTTCGAGAATCGATCTCAACCTGCTGCAATTACTGGAAAACAAGTTACAATATACAGAGCGTGCCAAAAAAAAAGTTGTAGGTATCATAGTTGGGTATTGATAAAATGTAAAGTTGGGATTAAATCCTGCAAAAGTTCTTTCAAAAGACACAAGGAAATAATCAGTATGATTTTTTTTAAACGTACCGTTTGATTGTTGTTTATTATTATTTAAAATTGTATAAATATAATTGGATCAAAATAATCTAATGAAGAAGCAAAAATATGTTTGCAATAAAATAAATAAATTCAAAAAAAAAGTATACCAATAACCTCCTGTGCAAAAAATATATATTTACCGGTAAACAACAATAAAGAAATTAAGAAATATGATTGTAAGTAAAAAAATAAAATACAAATTATTCCTTACAAAAAGGAAATATTTTCGTTTGTAAAATACATAAAAAATAAATTCAATTTAATAAAATAAACGGGAATTTAAGTAAAAAAATGTAAGACAATTCGAGTATGTTGCAGTTATGACAAAAATACAATAAAAATTTTTATAATTTGAGCAGAAAAATTCAAAAACTCTCAAAAAGCCCAAGTGCACACTACAATCAGCACCGGCAAAATGAGCGAATTTGGTACACAACACAATCTAAACATTTACTGCTATGAACCAAACAACAAAAAATTCCCTCAATTGTATATTTTTTACAGTAATTTGGAGAAAATATCGTTATCCACTCGAACAAAGTTTAGTGCCTTATCTATCAATATAAACTTGTTTCAAGAAAAAAATAATCACAGATCGTATTAGTGATGATGGGATGACAAAATCTAGTCACAGCTTTTCACCAGGTTTCAGTAAATATTTAGAGACAAGAATAAAAAAGGAGAGATAAATATTAAGTCTAGATTTAGAATTTGAAGTGTCATTTACTGTTCATGGAGGAATTAGCGGGAAGAGTAGCCGATCGTTGTTGAGAGTTCATGTATGGCTTCATGTTAGAGCGAGTCGACTCCCTGTTAATAGAAAAAAAATGATATTAGTAGATGGTATTAGTCGATTGAAAATTTACAAAATTATTACTTTAATTATTGTTAAGACGATGGACACATACAAAATGATAAACTCACCTAAAAATTTCAACTATTTACACTTGAAAAAGTAGTTAGTTTTTAAATAATGAAATAAAATAGGTCATGATAAAAATAAAATTCTAAAACTAATAATTGTATTTACTATATTCTACACAAAAACGACATTCCCAATGAAAGCCATGCAATGCTCAGGCAGAGTGGCCAGTCAGTCGTCTTAGTAGTCGTTCCTGATTAAAATGGAGTAAGTCCTGTATACACTAAAAATAAAATAATACTCAAAATTAAACTACCATCACCGAACTACTGAAAATTATCTGCGAAGAAAACTATTCGATGTGCAACTCGACTTTTCAGCTACTTCCATCAGTGTGAAATTTGACCCAGAGAAGTAGGTCAAATGTCAGGTTGCAAACCAATAAATTATTTGCTACTTGTGGATTTTTGCTTCGCTTATTAAAAAATTTGAAGCAAAAACAGAAGGAAAAGAAAGAAAGAGGAAGAATTGAAGAGTTTATACAGTTTATTGGTAACAAAAAAAAAGAGAAAGGTATAATACAAATAAATATACATGTAAATAAAAAAATAGAAGATATATATATAGGAAGAAAAGGTTAATATATATAGCAAAATAAAATAATAGTCACAAGTGATAATAAAATAAAAAATATCGCTGTAAAAGGTGAATAATAATGTCCAATTACAAAAAAAAAATACTGTTTTGTATTGTATAAAATACTTCAATTATTTCGTCACTTTAAAATCATTCACAATCAAAATAATTGAAATAGTTCAAATGTCCCATATTAAATTCAAACACGATTTAACGAAAAATTTGTTTACTTCGTTTCAATAAATTGAAAGATTTCCACTATCAAGTTCATAAAAACAAAAATGTATTCAATAAAATCAGTCAATATTCTTAATTATTAATCTAGAGGTTTTACGTATATGCAACGCCATGTGCCCCAGTTACGTTGACAACCAGCATTACACCCAGTCACGTTGGCAACCAACATTACATTCAGTCACGTTGGCAACCAACATTACACCCAGTTATGCTGGCAACTAACACTACACCCAGTTACGCTGGCAACCAACATTACACCCAGTTACGTTGGCAACCAGCATTACGCGGACACATCGTAGCTTCGCGTACAGGTGGCGCGCTATAGATAATGCGAGGATTAAACCGACATCGAATTGACTAGGATCCTATAACTTTCGGCGATAGCAATGTAGAGTCAAACAAAACGACGAATTGGACCTCGCCCACGACATATTTGATATTTGTGGATAATTTTAAATAATTATTACGATCATAAATTTAATATGGTTTGATTTAAAATTTATACAAACTAAAAAATAAGCACAATAGAATCGACATGCAACACATAAGTGTACAGTACAAACGAAAATTGTTTTCTTACGAAAAAGTTGATGAATTTAAAAAAAAAAAATCCCGTTTTTTCAAAAAGATAGTTGGAAAAAATGAAAAATATAAATAATAAATCATCTACTTTTTACCAGAGAAAAAAAAATCAAGGGACAGGACAGACAATGAGACAATTGTAAATTGGCGAATTGAACTCACCTAGGCGATATTTTCGCCGACGAATCTATGGCATTGGAATTGTTGGCTTTAAAACCGCACTTTTGTATTTTCCTACTCAATCTCGACACCCACTGTTTCTGATCGTCGTGCGAACAAGCTAGCAATAATAATTCTTTGGCATACGAGGGATCGTAATGAAGTTTACAAGGCGGCACCGAATCCTCCTTCTTTTCCAAATGATCCTTATGAACTTTTATCCTACATCCTAATTATATAAATAAAAAAAAAAACAAAATTAATTACATTTAAACCATTTACGATAGAGGGTACACTTACGTCTACATTCCAAGGCCGGAGGCGGCCTAAACATGTTCCACATCGGCTTCGGACAAACTTCGCAGGTAGTCGGCATGTGATAGGATATGTTTAAAAATTCGTGTCCCTTGTGGGATATAACGCCCGGTTTGTCGTCGAAATTTCTCATCGATTGACTGACGTCCAAAGCCAAAGTCGCTTGTTCTGCATCGGTTTTGCGTGCTTCACCTTCGCCGGCATATAAAAGTTGAAATATCCTCGGTATATCTTTGGAATCGGCTCGAATTACGTCGCCCTGAGTCACCGAACGTACGTGAAACACTTTACTAGAAAAAAAATTGAATAAATAAAAAAAATAAAAATGAAAAAAAAAATAGAAAAAAATAAATAAAAATAAAATAAATGAATAAAATAAAAATAAATAAAAATAAAATCAATTTAAAAATGAATAAAATAAAAGTAAATAAAATGGAAAAAATGAAAAAAAAAAATAAATAGAAATAAAATAAATTAAAAAAATGAATAAAATAAAAATAAAATAAATAAATTAAACTAAATAAAAATGAAATTTAAAGAAAATGAAAAAAAAATAAATAGAAATAAAATCAATTTAAAAATGAATAAAATAAAAGTAAAGAAAATGGAAAAAATGAAAAAAAAAATAAATAGAAATAAAATAAATTAAAAAAATGAATAAAATAGAAATAAAAAAAAAATGGAAAATAAATAGAAATAAAATCAATTTAAAAATGAATAAAATAAAAGTAAAGAAAATGGAAAAAATGAAAAAAAAAATAAATAGAAATAAAATAAATTAAAAAAATGAATAAAATAGAAATAAAAAAAAAATGGAAAATAAATAGAAATAAAATCAATTTAAAAATGAATAAAATAAAAGTAAAGAAAATGGAAAAAATGAAAAAAAAAATAAATAGAAATAAAATAAATTAAAAAAATGAATAAAATAAAAATAAAATAAATAAAATAAATAGAAATAAAATCAATTTAAAAATGAATAAAATAAAAATAAAGAAAATGGAAAAAAATTAAAAAAAAATAAATAGAAATAAAATAAATTAAAAAAATGAATAAAATAGAAATAAAAAAAAATGGAAAAAATGAAAATGGAAAATAAATAGAAATAAAATAAATTAAAAAAATGAATAAAATAAAAATAAAAAAAATGGAAAAAATGAAAATAGAAAATTGAATAAAAATTTCAAAGATGAATAAAAAAAAAATATTCAATTCCCCAAAAAATAAGAAAGTAAAAAATGAATAATATACGACAAGATACAGAAGATATTTAATAATTTTTTACTTACGACAAATCCAATACGATAACCGGATCGGAATTTTGCTTATCGTTGTCGGAATTGTAGAAAATAATTTTTCTGCTGGATACGACGACGTATTGTTTCTTCCAACCGTGTCGCCTGATATTTTGTTTGGAAGGTATCGACAGCCAACCTTCGAATACGGCGTCGATTTCGTCTCCTTCGTTGTCGGCCGAACTTAAAGAAGCGGTTTCGCTGTTCATCGACGATATTTTCAATTGGAGCTGTTCCAAATCCGCGTCTTTGCTGTCCAATTCCATCTGGAGACGTTGCTTCGAAGTTATTTCTTCGTTTAATTGAGCCTAAAATATAATTTTATTTAATATAAAAAAATAAATAGATAATATTTAAATTACTTACGCTCAATTCTTGTATGTTCTTTTGATAATTTCCTATCATTTGATTGTATTTTTCCTTTTCCAAACTGAGTTCTTGTTGTAATTTTTTCAAATCTTTTTCTTTTCTTCTAAGATCCGCGTTGGATACTTTGGATTTTCCTTTGCCGGATTCTCTTATGTCTTTTCTGTTCATTATTTCGTGTAATTTGTTGACGGCTTGTTGTTTTAAAAGACTTTCCGTATTCAACTTTATCACCTGAAAATTTTCAGTGAAATTTTGTTTTAGATATAAAAATATTTAAAGAAAACTCACCAATTTTTCATATTCTTCGTTATTGTTAGTCTTCCTATTGAATTCCTCTTGTAATTGTTTGTATTGCCTGTTCAATTCCTCCTTTTCTTTCTGTACTTGTTCAGTCATTTTCTTATATTCCAATTCTCTATCTTTGAACGTATTTATTACCACTTCTTTGCTATTTATATCCGTTCTATGTTTCGCCAAGAGATCTTTCAATTCCAATTCTTTCATCGTTTTTTCTTTTTCCAAATCGGCGACGGTTTCTTCTGCTATCGATCGTGCCAAAGCTTCCGAATCGGCTCTAAAAAATATAAAAAATATAAAAAAATATATAAAAAAAATATAAAAAATAAATAAAAATATAAAAATAGATCGAGCCAAAGCTTCCGAATCACCTGTAAAAAAATATATAAAAAAATATAAAAAATATATAAAAAAATATAAAAAATATATAAAAAAATATAAAAAATAAAAAAAATAGATTAAAAATTATAAAATAATTACCTGGCTAAAGCTAATTGGCACTGGTGTTTCAACGAAGCCCTTTCCTCTTCAAACTCCTTGTTTATTCTATTTTTTTCGTCAACTTCTTCTTTCAATTCCACCGTTTGGGTTTTATACAGGGTGCTGAAATATTGTTCGGTTTCAAGATTTTCTTGTAATTCTTTCATTTGTAATTGATCTCGTTGCCAATTACTTTTCGATCTCATCAATTCTTCTTCTAGAATTTTCTTCGTTTCCTGTAAATTACCGAGTTCTTGTATTAACTGAGATTCCTTGGATTTTAATTTGTTCAATTCCACGGTTTGTTGAGTGATTTCCGATTGTAGTATGTTCTTTTTTTGTTGTTCTTGTTCGAATTGAGCGTTTACGGCTTTTACTTTTTCGACTTCTTGTCGATATTCACCTTCTAGTTTTTGTAAACGTTGCTGTATTTGTCTGTAATCCACGGATAACATCGAGATTTGTCGTTCTTTTTCTTGGGAATTCAAATCCGCCTTCTGTCTAGCTGATTTTTCTTCGTTTAGCTTCGTTTGTAATGCTGAAAAATCAAATAAAATTGAAAGTTGTCTACTACTCTTCGTATTAATTTGAAAAAAAAAACTGTATTTTCATTACCGTTCCAGCTACCGTTTTCAAGATAAACTAAATGAAAATTAATTTTAATTTGATATTAATTTGATGACAATCAAAAATAAAATAAAAAATAAGTAAAAAAAATTATAATAAAAAAATAAAAAAAATCAAAATAAACTAAAAAAAAGAAGGAAAAAAATTAAAAAAAAAATATACCTAATAAATGAAAAAAAAATATAAAAAAATGGAAAAAATAATAAAAATAAACAAAAATGAAAGAAAAAAATAAAAAAAAATCAAATAAACTAGAAAAAGTGAAAAAAAAAATTAAAAAAGAAATAAAAAGGATAAAAAATGGGAAAAAAATATAAAAAAATGGAAAAAAAATAGCTAAAAAGAGAGATAAAAATGAAAATGATAAAAAATGGGGAAAAAATATAAAAAAAATGGAAAAAATAATAAAAAAATGGAAAAAATAATAAAAATAAACAAAAGTGAAAGAAAAAAATTAAAAAAAAATCAAATAAACTAGAAAAAGTGAAAAAAAAATTTAAAAAGAAATAAAAAGGATAAAAAATGGGAAAAAAATATAAAAAAATGGAAAAAAAAATAGCTAAAAAGAAAGATAAAAATGAAAAAAGAAAATATAAGAATAAAAAAATAAGAAAAAAATGAAAAAAGAAATGAAAATGATAAAAAATGGAGAAAACATATAAAAAAATGGAAAAAATAGCTAAAAAGAAAGAAAAATATGAAAAAAAAAGAAAATGAAAAAAATTATAAAAAAATTTAAAAAAAATGAAAAAAATGAAAAATAAAAAAACAACTATATTTTTATTACCGTTTATGATCCTATCCATAAGTTCTGCGTGAAAAAAGATAAAATTTCAAAAAGACTTCTCATTTTTTGTTTAATAACCTAACCTAACCTTACCTTTGACAACTTCCAAATTGGCTTCTTCCTTATTCAAAACTCGACTCCTTTCAGTCTCTTCGTGCGCTTTAACTTCCTGTTGATATCTATTTTTAACGGCCTTCAATTCCAAATCCAATCCGGCGCATTCTTTCTCCAAATAAGACACTTTTTCCGTCAACTGTCCGTTATCAGTGGATATTTTAATTTCTTTTTGTCGCAACCTTTCCATTTCAGCATTTACAGATTGTAATTTATTTTCTAGAACTATCTGTTGATCGGACACCTACACACAGAAAAAAAAAAAAATTTAATTTACTTAATTACTTTAAATAAATAAATAAAACTCACCTGACTTCTATAATTTCTCTCTTCGGTTAATTGATCTTGTAAAGCAGCTACTTCCGTTTGTAGACTGTCTCTTTGGCTTTGTATGGATTGTAACAAGGTTTGGTATTCGGCAACTTTATGTTCGGAATTCGATTTAGCTATTGTTAATTCGTTGGCTTGCTTCCTTAATTTCTGACAATTTTCAGTCTCTCCTTTTAATTTTTCCTGCATTTCGTTCACCTGTTTTTCCAACAACTGTATCTTATCGTTGTGTTGTTGATTGTTATTCATCTCCCGAGTTCTCTTACTCTGTTCTTCTTCGTATCGTTTTTTCAATTCGGATAAATATTTTTCAGTATTTCTCCTCAAATCACTTTCGTGTTCTGCTTTTCTTTGCAATTCCTTGTAGCTGTGTCGCAATATCGTTAAATCTTTTTCGTTGTTCATCATTTCTTCTCTTATATCGCTTTCTCTTTGAGCTACTGTCTCTAACTGCAACAATAATTGTCTATGTTTCGCTTCTAATGTTTCTACGTTCAATTTTTCTTGTTCTAACAATAATTCTAGTTTGTGGACGTGATTACTGGAATCTGCGCTTATGTTATTCGCTTTACTGTCCACTGAATCAGTCGAAAAAAATAATTGGTAATCTGAGTTGTAAGTAAAACCTGAAAAGAGTTAAAATTAATAAAAAATAAAAATTATTAATTATTTAAATTACCTATAAAAGGTAGATGATTGCCTACAAAACTATTAGGCACTGGAAAGTTTTCTTCGGGCGTTTCGTCCTTTTCGTAGTCCTCGAAATTGCTGGTGTCATCGTCGCCTGTCAATTCTGGGACTACGGGTGGGGCCATCCCTCGCAAATTTTCGAAAGTCCAATTTTCGTTGTTTATAAAAAACGGATGGGATTTTATTTCTTCTACACTATTTCTTCCTAAAATAACAAATTTAAAAAAATAAAAATAAAATAATGAAAAAAAAAATTATAAAAAATGCAGAAAAAATTAAAAAATAATAAGAAATGGAGAAAAAATGAAAAAAAAATGAAAAAAATAAAAAAAATGAAAAAATTAGAAAAATGAATAAAAAAATAAAAAATAAGAAAAAAATTAAAAAATAATAAAAATGATTAAAAAATGCAGAAAAAATAAAAGAATAATAAGAAATGGAGAAAAAATAAAAAAAATGAAAAAATTAGAAAAAATGAAAAAAAATAAGAAAAAACTTAAAAAATAATAAAAATGATTAAAAAATGCAGAAAAAATAAAAAAATAATAAGAAATGGAGAAAAAATAAAAAAAATGAAAAAATTAGAAAAAATGAAAAAAAATAAGAAAAAAATTAAAAAATAATAAAAATGATTAAAAAATGCAGAAAAAATAAAAAAATAATAAGAAATGGAGAAAAAATAAAAAAAATGAAAAAATTAGAAAAAATGAAAAAAAATAAGAAAAAAATTAAAAAATAATAAAAATGATTAAAAAATGGAAAAAAATTGAAAAATGAAAATAAAATTATCCTTTACTTACCTAATCGTTTATTTCTATCACAGAGTAGTCCCTGTATAAAGGATTTGGCTTCGTTGGATATTTCAACTTCTTCGGGAAAGGATAAATTATTTTCGTGATACATGATTTTGTTATAAGTACCAAGAAGACTGTCTGCGTAAAAAGGTGTTTCTCCTACCAGCATTTCGTATACGAAAATTCCTACAGACCACCAATCGCATTCTCTTCCGTATATACCTTTACCGTGACTTTGCAATACTTCAGGTGAAATATAATCGGGAGTACCGACGACATTATTCGATCTAACCAGACCTCCTTCGTCCATTCTCATACAAGTACCGAAATCAGCTAATTTTAAATGTCCGTACTTGTCCAAAAGCATGTTATCAGGCTTAACGTCTCGATGAACAAACCCCATGGAATGAATAACGTCCAAAGCAAGCACCACTTCCATGGTATAAAATTTCGCCCAAGTTTCTGGTATGTCGTAATTTGACATTAGATTGACTATATCACCGCCGGGCATGTAATCCATTACCATGTAAAGATGTTTGGAATCCTAAAAAGTAATCATTTTACAATCGATGTTGTTTGAAAAGTGAGTTTTTTTCATTTACCTGAAACGCAAAATGCAATTGCACTATCCATTCGGATCTTGCATGTGCCATGATGTGTCTTTCTTCCCAAAAAAATGCAGAATCTGATCTTTTGATTAGATCTGCTTTACTCAATCTTTTCATGGCATACACTTTTTTAGTGTATTTATGCCTAACAAGTTGCACCTTTCCAAAAGCTCCCCGCCCTATCACCTTAATGTGTTCGAAATCATCTGTTTTCATGCGAAGATTGATGATGTCGCTAGCAAAATCATCATCTAAAAATAATAATAGGGGAACTCTAAGCTACATACCTTTATTTAATAATAAATAAATAGTGGTCAACACTTGAATTTCTCAATCTATTAATATTTACTCTGTAAAGTTACTGACTTACCAGTAAAGATAAAAATGTTTATTTAAATGTCTCATAAAGAAAATCAACATTTACAAAATAGAAAAGCATATTATAAACTGTAATTTGTTAATATAATCACTAATTTAATTGGTACTTACATCTATTCAAGTAAACTTCTACATTTTTCAGTTTTTTAATAGCTGGATGATCACAATCTGTATACAATGCTTGAACTGTATCCAATAATGAATCAATATTTCCTTTCCCTCGAGGTTCTTTTATTCTTTCCTCGAGAAGTCTTAATCTTCTCCTACGATCCTCGTCGTTGATAATATCCATGTTTTGAATATATTAAGTAACACTACTTATTCTAACCACTAGAAAAATATCTGGAAATAAAAACATTTGCTTATTATATACAATTGAAAATCCTGTATTGAAGTATTAACTCCATTTGAACTAAATTATTGTATGATTGTTACTTATTGTTGAATTAGTAAAATCGTTGTTAAGTTATGTTAATATCCAAATTTTAAGGGGACCAACCTGTCAAAAACATTGCTTTGTATAAAATATAGTCATATTCGCTTACCTGAACATTACACGTTCTTGGAAGATGCGTTTAATATTAAAAACGTTCTAATTATCACTAAATTATTATACACTTAACATAAAATTAAATAAATCATCGAAAAAAAATCATATTTATTTTATACCAAAGCAGCCATTTTAAAATTAATCATCACATCACTTTCCTTATCCCATTCGTTACAAGTGATCTTTGTGATCCGTTCAGCAACTTTTGACAGCTGTACCAACATAAATATTAAAGTTGAAACTAAGTGAAATGTTTTGTGGTGCTGTTGGTACGAGCTGTCATGTATTTTATTTATTTTCAAATTTTTTTAGGTTATTGTTATCATTTTACGTGTAACGTTCAATTTAAAACTACAGTTCAAATTAATAATCCGATTATAGGATAATAATATACAGGATGTAGTTTTTAGTTCGAGTGCCATAAAAAATATGGAAGTTTTCTACAAAATTAGTGCTTAAAACTGTTTTCACGTGTATAACCTAAAAGTTATGGATTCAAAGTACAGCATCGGAAACGGTAAGGCCGTTGCTCAGAAATTCCAAATGAAATTAAAACCTATTCCTGTCGTATTCAACAATAAAAATGGACCACCAAGCTCCAAAAAGATGAAATTGAACAACGAAAATCGCAACTCTTCATCGTCTAATGGTGTCTCTAGCAAACCTAAATTAAGTATACAAGACCAGAGAAGGAGCTTACCAGTATTTGATAAGAGGAATAAATTATTGGAACTCATAAAGAGACACAAAACTTTAATAATTCTAGGAGAAACTGGCAGCGGTAAAACAACGCAGATTCCACAGTATATTTTATCAGCTAGACTACAAGATAATGGAAAACTAGCTATTTCACAACCTAGAAGAGTTGCTGCAATCAGTGTTGCAACTAGAGTAGCTCAGGAATATGGACATGGGGTAAATATCATTTATATACAATAAGGACATTTCCTAGCAAAGTTTTTTATTTTCAGTTGTCCGTAGGTGATGTAGTTGGATATTCAGTGAGATTTGAAGACTGTACATCAACTAAAACGAAAATAAAATTCCTTACTGATGGTATGCTTCTTAGAGAAGCAATGTTTGATAGACTTCTTATGGAATATACTGTTGTTATCCTAGATGAAGCACATGAAAGAACAATACATACAGATGTTTTATTCGGTGTTGTCAAAAAAGCTCAAAAAGTTAGAGAAGATAGAAACCTGCCTGCTTTAAAGGTAATAATTTACCTGTAAATTCAATTAAATAATAATTTTTATTGTAGATATTAATAATGTCTGCCACTATGGACGTGGACCATTTTTCACGATATTTCAATAACTGTCAAGCTGTATATTTAGAAGGTCGAACATTTCCTGTTAATATTTACTATACAATTAAACCACACGATGATTATCAAACGAGCTGTGTAGCAACGTTTTTCAAAATTCACAAAGAAGCACCGCCAGAGTAAGTTATCATTTATATTAAAAAAATTGAACCTAATTTTAATAATTTCCAGTCATGACGTATTAATTTTTTTAACCGGCCAAGAAGAAATCGAAGCTTGTTCACAAAGAATAAGAATGCTTTCCAAAGATCCCGATGTCCAAGGACCAGCTATTAGGGTTTTTACTTTGTATGCAGCTCAACCCAGTTCGCAACAATTAAGTGTCTTTCAACCTTCTCCTACGAATACTAGAAAAGTGGTCATCAGTACTAATATTGCTGAAACTAGTATTACAATACCAGGGATTAGATATGTTATTGACAGCGGTATGGTTAAAGTAAGATCCTTCCATCCATCGACTGGGTTAGAATTGTTGAAGGTTCAAAAAATCTCCCACGAACAAGCTTGGCAAAGAGCAGGCAGAGCTGGTAGAGATTCGGAAGGTTATTGTTATCGAATATATACCAGGTCTCAATTTGAATTGATGTGTAAAAAAACCATACCGGAAATACAAAGAGCTAATTTAGGTACTGTTGCTTTGCAACTTCTAGCTCTAGGAATCCACGCTAATTATTTTGATTTCATGGATAAGCCTCCCAAAGAGTCGATAACTTTTGCCTTTGAGCAGTTGAAACTTTTAGGTGCCGTAGAAGATGTCACAACTGTCAATTTAACTCCTTTAGGAAAGAAAATGTCTAAATTTCCATTGGATCCAAGATTTTCTAAAATTCTTCTTTCGTCTCAACAATACGGTTGTGTTCAAGAAGCTCTTACGATAGTGTCTCTTTTAAGTGCCGAATCGATACTTATTAATCCAGTGTCAAAAATGACGGAAGCTCAAAATGTTCGACAAAAGTTTACCTCGGGTTTTGGAGATTTAATTACCTTGTTGAATATTTACAGAGACTTTGAAACTGTCGGACAAAATAATAGACGAAATTGGTGCCATGAACATTTTATACACATGCGAAACATTTTACACGCTAAAGAAATAAGAGTAC
This sequence comes from Galerucella nymphaeae, assembly GCA_963978555.1. Lineage (NCBI taxonomy): Eukaryota > Metazoa > Arthropoda > Insecta > Coleoptera > Chrysomelidae > Galerucella > Galerucella nymphaeae. The sequence goes on from OZ021712.1 coordinate 489,386, forward strand.
AGTTGGAAGAAATATACAAAAAATTAGATGTTGGAATCGGTTCTTCGTGTGGGGGAGATTTCGATAAACTCAGAAAGTGTCTGACGACAGGTTTATTCATGAATGTCGCTGAACTTGTCAGGGATCACCAATATGTTACTGTAAGTATTTTTTTTTAGTACAAAAATTATTTTTTTTTTATACAAATTTTTTTTTTCAATACAAAAATAATTTTTGTTTTTTTTTAATACAAAAATAATTTTTTTTTTAATATATTTTTTGCCATATAATTTTTTTTTAATACAAAAATGAATTTTTTTTAAATATATATTTTTCGCCATATAATTTTATTTTTTTTTCAATACAAAAATGATTTTTTTTAATACGAAAATAATTTTTTTTTAATACGAAAATGAGTTTTTTTTTTAAATAAATATATATTTTTTGCCATATAATTTTATTTTTTTTTGATACGAAAATGAGTTTTTTTTTAATACGAAAATAATTTTTTTTTTAAATATATATTTTTTGCCATATAATTTTATTTTTTTTTTTAATACGAAAATGAGTTTTTTTAATACGAAAATAATTTTTTTTTAAATATATATTTTTTGCCATATAATTTTATTTTTTTTTTTAATACGAAAATGAGTTTTTTTAATACGAAAATAATTTTTTTTTAAATATATATTTTTTGCCATATAATTTTATTTTTTTTCAATACAAAAATGATTTTTTTCAATACGAAAATGAGTTTTTTTTTTAAATAAATATATATTTTTTGCCATATAATTTTTTTTTTTTTTTTAATACAAAAATGATTTTTTTCTAATTTTGACATATAAAGTGACACTTTTTAAAACTGATTGACATTATGAAACGTCTTACTTTTTGTAACTAGTAAAGTAAAATTTTATGCAATTGGTGACAAAAAATGTATTTCAAAATTAGTCAAAAAGAATTATTCTATTTATTAAACTGTTATAATACAAAATAAAAACATAAATTATAAATTAATGATTTTTTTTAATACAAGAATGATTTCTGTTTTTTTTTAATACAAAAATGATTTTTTTTTAAATATATATTTTTCGCCATATAATTTTTTTTTTCAATACAAAAATGATTTTTTTCCAATTTTGACATATAAAGTGACACTTTTCAAAACTGATTGACATTATGAAACGTCTTGATTTTTTTTAATGAATTTTTCGCCATATAATTTTATTTTTTTTTCAATACAAAAATAAGTTTTTTTTTTAAATATATATTTTTTGCCATATAATTGATCGATGGCCATTTGGTTGTACCAATAAATGACGTTTATTATGATTATCATTTTTTTCCAGTTAGATAAAAAGCAGTCTGTACAGTTCCATCCAAGTTCCACCCTTCACAGACAACAACCTCATCTCGTATTATTTACAGAAGTAGTTCAAACAAATAAATGTTATTTAAGAGGATTGACTACAATAGAATCCGATTGGCTGCACGATGCAGCTTCCGATTACATGAAAACTCATACTCTTAGATTTAATAGTAGTTGATAAGAAACTGCTCGAGTTTTCATTTTTTTTTTTTATTGTAAATAGTTCAATTTTTGGATTATATCGGGTAAATTATATAAAAATTTGTTGTTTTTATTTTGTACGACTTAAATTTATGAATAAACCAATTGTATATAGTCAATTTAATAAATATAACATGCAATTTGTACATTACCTTGTTTTTCTCATTATGTATTCCCTCCATGGACTCCAATTTCAGGTTAAAACCTGTACCATAACATTTGACAGCATTCTTAAGGTCTCATTGGTAGTCTGAGTGTTCTTTTTACTTCAATATTTTTGCTCTTCCTTGACTGAAAATCCCCGTCCACGGTTATTCTTGCCTCTAAAGTAAATATATACGATTTTATTGATACAAATTTGAAAGAATTTAATCATTAGCGACATAACTGAAAGGTAAAATATAGTCGAAACAACAGTTTTAGTGATAAAAAATTATTATTAACAATCCTGCTTACAAATATCTTAAATCTTATTTCATTTTTTTGTTTTTATTTCCATAGAACCGAGAAGCCCTCTTTTTCTTTTCGACTTCAGTCAATTCAAACTTTTCTTTGATCTCTGCGATTACATCCTCCAAAACACTATCTAAAGCTTGACGATCTACTTGATTATCAAATACCGGTTCGATTGGTTCGTCCAATAATTTCGCTCTGATGTACGCTTTCTTTTTCTGGAATGGTATATCGACTATCAATTTTGGATCAAAATCAAACGTTAACTTTTCAACCAACTTCTGAACAATTTTTTTCCTTTCTTCGTTTACTTCTGGTACAGGATAATCCAATTTTTGAGGAAGTACTATTTCATTACCAAAAGGTAAACGCTTTTCTGTAAAAAAAATACATTTTAATAAAAAAAATAAAGTATCAATTAATTCTTACCCAAAAACATTTGAATTCCATCCACCAATACAGGAATTAGTTCAGCACATCTAATCTTATCAGGCTGTCTTACTTTTGAAATACAAACTAAGACCTTATTAGTAGCGACGCAGTTATCCCAAAATTTACTAAAATAGGGTAGTTCCTCCTTAGGATCTGCCCTTATTAAGTTGGGACTAGTAAAAATGTGACCAATACCAACTTGTCTATCAGCTACGTACATAAGAACCAGTCCTTTTGGTGTAGTAGAATCCATAAGACTGTCTTTTTCAACTGGATCAAATTTGACATTAGATGCTTTGTCTGTAACATTCTTTATGCGGAAATATATTTGAGTGTCGCTAGGTACAGAAGTGTTGGATAATTTCTGGCCGTCTTTTGTCATAATAGTATTATAAAGTTGTATGTTGGAATAAATAGAGAGTCTTAAACATTTCAAAAAGCGTGTAGTATCATCTTTGAAAGGATAGAAAAGTACTTTACGTTGATTGATATTCAATAGGATTGTTGAAGATAATTTTTGTGTTAAACCTTCTGAATCAGTACAAATTTCTTCTTGTCTTAAACCACCCAATATACTAAACAGCTCATTATAAAAAAGTTTATAATTGAATGAAGGTACCGTTGGTACGATCTGAAATTGGATCTGACTTCCAATAAAAGTTTTGATTTCATTCAAGGCAGTAAATTTGGAATTTTTATCACTTATAGGTTTATCATCATTACTCAAATATAGAAGAGTTCGTTTGTAAAAATCCGTTTTTGCAGCAGCATGAAAAAGTTTTTTGCAGGTAAGAAAAAATGATGATAAGTCTAAATTGCCTTTTCTTTGATATTCCTTGATTAAATCATCGTCAGTTAACTTAGATTTAATTTTCAATAACTTAATCAACTCCAAAACGCTTTCACTGAAGCTTATTAGGGGTGTAGGTGCACCTGCTATTATAACAGCAAAAGGGCTCCAAGATCTACTATCCTTTCTGAAGAGTAAGGTCTCTGCCACGTTCTGGCATGCTTCTAAACACATACGAAATGGCATTGTTCCATTTGCATTGTTTTTGAACATTGATGGATGGGCATCAATGGCAACAACAACATAGGATGGTTTAAACGAAGGACTGAATATTTCGTTTTCGGTATCTTCATAGTCACTATCACGATCGTCGTCCCCATACATCTAAAAATTGAAAATTTATGATACATATTATATGAGTGATTATAGTGTTAATAATTACTTACCTTGAAAAATTAGGATTTTATTTAACAATAAACCAAGTATATTTTTTAGATAAACTACCAAAACACCGGTCTTGTCTCACAGAATTAGTGACATTTGACAATTCACAGATCACATCACAGATTACTTAAATCCGAAAACTGATATAAACCTTATAAGTCACGAACCACATCTTTTGGCTGTTCTCGTCCCACGTGACGAAAATGCCAAAGAAGAAGCTCAAGAAGCGTTCGCTTGTATTAATTCCGCTGTCAATCAGTGAGTTGTCCATTTTCCAGATATCACTTGTGCATTTGTAGAGTATTCTGTGGTTCCGAAGATGGCTTCCTACAAAAAGCAACGAGGCCTAGCCCTAAAATGTCATTGCAAAATAGAAGATAGCTAGCTTCACTTTTGTTTTCCTCACAATTTTCTGTCGTTTTTTTTTCAGTATCCTACATAGATTTTTCTAGAAAAACAAAATTGAAAATAACTTGAAATAATTGACGCAGCTGTCACGTAAAATTTCATTGTGTGAGTAAACTTCATCAATATTTAATTCCAAGATAATTTTCGTACATTTTCAACATTTCAAAACATTACGTCATTATTGATTGGTGAATCCTTTAGCAAATCTATTGCAGTTTTTTTAGTTGGAATATGGCTCTGATGTTAGCCAGCAGATTATGTAGGGCCTCTGCCCTTTCGAAAACGATTTTTGTAAAGCATCAACCCAACAAAACAACTGTGTATCGAACATTCTCTGAAAGCAAAGATGCCGCTGCTCGAGCTGCGAAAAGAGAAGCTAGTGTTAAGGAAAAACTAATGCAACCTGCAGGAGAAACTGGTAAAATATTTCTAAATATATTTTTAATATAACCTATAACTTACCTTTTTTAAAGCTTTCAACTTGGGAAAAGGAGCATTAGCTGGAGCTTCTGTTCTTGGAATTGGAGCCCTAGCTTTCTATGGATTAGGATTGGGAAAAGAAGCTGGAGCTATTGAAAAACAACAGTAATATTTTAGTTTTATATTTATTAAACTATGTATAATATACAATTTTTTAGTTTGTGGCCACAATATGTAAAGGATCGTATCAAAACAACTTACATGTATTTTGGAAGTTCTATAGTAGTTACTGCAGCAAGTGCCTTGGCTGCTGTTAGATCTCCATTTGTTATGAATATTGTCATGAAGAACGGATTTGTGGTAAATACTTTGAACACGTATCTAACAATGTTATAAATATTAATTTTTTAGGGACTAGCTATTAGTTTAGCGGCTATAATGGGCACAGGTATACTAGCACAAAGTTTACCCTATAAAGAAGGATTTGGAGCCAAACAAATGGCTTGGTTACTTCATGTAGGAACAATGGGTGCTATGGTAGCACCCTTGTGCTTCCTTGGAGGACCCTTATTAATTAAAGCAGCTTGGTATACCGCTGGTGTCGTTGGTGGACTTAGTACAATTGCCGTAAGTGAATATAACCTCAAATTTTCTCTTCTAATGAAATTTTCAATAGGTGTGTGCCCCGAGTGAGCAGTTTCTTTACATGGGTGGACCATTGGCAATGGGATTAGGAGTGGTGTTTGTATCATCGATAGGTTCAATGTTCTTTGCTCCTACAACAGCTCTAGGAGCCGGTTTATATTCAATTAGTTTATATGGTGGATTGGTACTGTTCTCGGGTTTCTTGCTTTACGATACTCAGAGGATCATTGCTCAAGCTGAAAGATATCCCGCCTCTCCTGGTTTATATGATGTCAAGCCTTATGATCCTATTAATGCGTGAGTAGAATATTATTATTTAAACAATTATTATGCTGATAATACATTTCTTTGTAGCTCCATCGGAATCTATTTGGATACGTTGAACATCTTCATCAGGATTGCGACTATTTTGGCAGGTGGAGGTCAAAATAAAAGAAGATAGATACGATTTATTAATGTTATTGCTATTTTTTTTTAAACTATTTTACGAAATAAAGGTTCGAAAGCTGTGACTATTATCTCCTGTGTGTAAATATATTTGTAGATTTAAGGTAGAATTAAAATATTGATTATATATTTAATGATATTTTATTTAAGCTTTTTGTATTCACAATGATCGAGTTTTGTTTTTTTGTTTATAATTACAATAAATAACATTTTTTTTTCAACACTAGTAGTTTTTTTTATTTTTGTTTAAAGAGGAAAAATGGTTTTATAAAAACGAATCTTTGGATACCAGTGCAGTCTTAATGGATAAATGTAATGAAGGAAAGTGATGTGGAAAAAATGAACAACCTAAATATGGCACGTACAGATATACAGGGTGATTTGTTGGATGTTCTGTAAACTTGTTATAATTTGATGAATGTTCCATCTAATTTTAACAATTTTTTTTATGGCAAGAACGTAGCATCGGTGAGTAAAATGTGTCGAGTGATGCTTCAACATTAAATTTTTTCTCCAAGCTAACAATATTGAAAAGGTTACATAAATCTACTCTATTTAGTAAAATTTTGTATGTACAGTCAAAAGCTTTCAGTCATTTGTATTTTACATAATTTGTGAGTGACGGAAATTTGCAAGAGAAGCTTGAGAAGCACAGACCGTTTTAAATGTATCCTAAAATTTTCGAAGGAATACTTATTTAGAATATTTACAAGACAACTTTTCTACGTAAAAAATACCAACGGAACACTGTTGAAACAAATATATACATTTAGCATCATTTTCAATTTGGCTATTTTAAAAAAATAATGATATGTGAACGGTGGAAAAAAAAAGAAGAAGAAAATAAATACTTAAAATAATATCACCTACGTATCCCTAGGAATTTACAACAAACTAAGCTAATAGCACAACAGGATAAGATCCAGACGAATGTCTAAAAGCCTGCCTTATTTTCAAAAACGGTTACAAAAATTTTTCTTCGATTTTAAATGCATCCGGTAAATCACAATTAGTTCAGAACAAAAGGAAGGATTTTCGATAGAAGTAAGAACAAAAAGGGAGGATTTTTTATAGAAGTAAGAACAAAAAGGGAGGATTTTTTATAGAAGTAAGAACAAAAAGGGAGGATTTTCGATAGAAGTAAGAACAAAAGGAAGGATTTTTTGGTAGAAGAACCAAGGGAAGAATTTTTGATAGAAGTAAGAACAAAAGGAAGGATTTTTGATAGAAATAAGAACAAAAGGAAGGATTTTCAATAGAAGTAAGAACAAAAAGGGAGGATTTTTTATAGAAGTAAGAACAAAAAGGAAGGATTTTCGATAGAAGTAAGAACAAAAAGGGAGGATTTTTTATAGAAGTAAGAACAAAAAGGGAGGATTTTTTATAGAAGTAAGAACAAAAAGGGAGGATTTTCGATAGAAGTAAGAACAAAAGGAAGGATTTTTTGGTAGAAGAACCAAGGGAAGAATTTTTGATAGAAGTAAGAACAAAAGGAAGGATTTTTGATAGAAATAAGAACAAAAGGAAGGATTTTCAATAGAAGTAAGAACAAAAAGGGAGGATTTTTTATAGAAGTAAGAACAAAAAGGAAGGATTTTCGATAGAAGTAAGAACAAAAAGGGAGGATTTTTTATAGAAGTAAGAACAAAAAGGGAGGATTTTTTATAGAAGTAAGAACAAAAAGGGAGGATTTTCGATAGAAGTAAGAACAAAAGGAAGGATTTTTTGGTAGAAGAACCAAGGGAAGAATTTTTGATAGAAGTAAGAACAAAAGGAAGGATTTTTGATAGAAATAAGAACAAAAGGAAGGATTTTCAATAGAAGTAAGAACAAAAAGGGAGGATTTTTTATAGAAGTAAGAACAAAAAGGAAGGATTTTCGATAGAAGTAAGAACAAAAAGGGAGGATTTTTTATAGAAGTAAGAACAAAAAGGAAGGATTTTCGATAGAAGTAAGAACAAAAGGAAGGATTTTTTGGTAGAAGAACCAAGGGAAGAATTTTTGATAGAAGTAAGAACAAAAGGAAGGATTTTTGATAGATATAAGAACAAAAGGAAGGATTTTCAATAGAAGTAAGAAGCAAGGGAAGGATTGTTGAAATTTTCATTAAAATAAGAAACGACGGGAGGAACGATTGAGTCGGAGAAAAAAATAGTCCAGAAGTATGCCAAAGAGGGCACGACTATAAAAATTACCTACCGGGTGTATTTAAAAAATTCTGATTCGGAAGATAAAATTTTCGAAAATTCCTAAATATTTATACATCTCAATATGGCGACGATTTTTTTCTTTGTGTTTTTATTTCATCTATTTCGATAATTAAGTAGGAATATTTAAACTACGAAATGACAATAAAATTATCGCCTAGCCTCCAAATAATTTTTTTATTTTTTTAAACCACGATGGCACCCTCATCAAAAACAATCACTTACGTTAATCAGATGTTTTTTGCACGCTACAATTTCAAAGTGAGTGCGGAGATGATTTTGATTTTTTGTTTTTTAAACATCTGATTGAATCTATCGCGATTTCCACATTCTCTACACGTTTTGAAAGGATTTTAAGCAGCATGGAACAGTTATTTTTTAACCAAACTTGCTATCCTGTGTAAATGTGGTTTTACTGTGCTGTTTAACGTTTGTAGAGGAGACGACGGTGCCGGAGAAGGCGGAGTATTGTTATTTTTAGTCGGTACCAGAATTTGTTCTTTAAACACTTGCTCTTTGGCTCCCCTGAAAAAACATAAAACTTCAACACTTTAAATCAAGTATTCAAAAAATGGTGTAAAATGCAATCAATTATGCAACTAGTGTGTAAATGGGTCTATTATAGTATAAGAGTTGGTTATGGTGTATTATTTTTGACACTTTGTCAGCTTCATACCACCAGACAATTTTTTGGTCTAAGAAATGGTACAAAAAAAAAGGTAGATAAATCATAAGTAGGGACTTACCTCGTTGATAAAATTAAATTTTATTCAAAATAGGATAATATTTAATTTCTTTGGGAATTATCATAAATAAATGTCAGTTTTGACATTTGCATTTCAAATCACAAAAAAAAAACAAAACAGACAAAAATATGGGAACCTAATATTAGAATTTCCCATTTTTTTCATTTCATTTTTCGTTAGATTTTACATAATAAAGAAAAATAGAAAACTAGATAAAAGAACCTAATTTTTCTTTCTTTAAAAAGAACCACCATGTATTTAAAAAAAAAGCAGCATTTTATTTCGTCTATTAAAAAATTGAGTTTGTTACTTTTCGATTGCCCCTCGTATTTTATAACAGAAGCAAGAATGAATGTCATCGCAATGAACCAATCAGAAGCTAACGTAACGAGCGTTCATTAGTAATTTGTCAACATAATCGAAATAATATAATCGAGTGATTTCATCAACATAATTTTATTCATTTTTTAGTGTCTGTATCAGTGTTGTCAATGCAAAGGTGATTTTATTTTATTTTTGGCCCAATATAAATATTTTTATTGAAATTTAGAGTTAAATTGTTAGCAAGTTTTACTTTGTTTACATATCTTTGACGTTTATGGTATCGATATTCGGTAATCGATTCAAAATATCGATTATTAATACAACTACAGCGACACCAGCCAGCGCTCACGTTTGCCTCTGTCCTGTCAACTGTAAGGTTATGTTACACTGTTAAATAAAAGAGCTAGTATATTTTGGACAATTAATTGGAAATATGGCTGGAAGAAGATATAATTTTTCGAAAACCTTCAAGATAATCATAAATATTTAAAATAAATACGGTGAAACAGAAAATAATCGAAAATTGAACTAAAAAAGAAGCAAAAACTTACAAGTATCTTGTCAAGTCCTCGATATCGACCAACATAGAGTCTTGTTCCATATGCAAATCGTCTCTGTTCATTAAAAATTTCACTAAACTCTCGTTCAAATTTTCAATTTGCGTATGCAAATCATTCACAATAACCTGCAATTGTGCTACGTTCATATCAGTTAAAATCTGTCTCGACAAACGTCGTTTGTCTTCCGGAAAAGGAATCCCCACTTTTTCCATACTTGTTCGAATCATTTCAGTAATCGGACTCTTCTTCTGCCTTTGCTTTTCAATCTAAAACAAACAATTTCAATTCAAACAAAAATATCACAACTCAATTAGTACATTAATTACCTCCATCTGCATCCTAGCCATCTCCTTAGCCTGTGCCAAAGCCATTCTTGCTTCCGTTTGTAGTCTGGCTTGTCTAGCAAAGAAATCCAATTCTTGCAGAGGTTCTCTGATCAATTGAGGCGACTGTTGGGCCAGCGATAGAGTTGCTGGTCTTGTAGGAGGCTGTTGGGGTTTTTCTATTGTAGGAGATTTTGTCGAGTTATTATTGATTTTGTGTTGTTTCGGGTTAGTCATGGGGCATTCAGAATCTGAGCTGGGACTATCTGTATCCGAAAGAGATTCGTTCATGAAGCATATTTGTAGATTCATACCTATATTTATAATATATAAATATTTATCAGTGAAATTATTCAAATTATGTATAATTGGTGCATAAATTTATTTAATCAGGAAGTATTATTTATCAACACAATCATTATCAAGAGTGACTCATAAATAGGAATACCAGGGTAGTACAAGAACACTCACCACTTTGTAATCTAGCCTGCAAACTAGGTTTTCTTCCAGGTCGATCTGTATAGTAATCATCTTCAGTCCCCATAGCCAGTCTTCTCCTAATTTCCTCTCTATCTGTACGCCTCTATAAATAAAAAAGTTCATTTAAAGTAAGGAAAACTTGTATATCAAGAAGATATAGGTATATGAACTTTGTAATGCAACTATATTTATCAAAGGGCAACTGATTATTCTTACTTCCAAACTGTAATCGTCGTCAATAGTAATAACTCTAATAAATCTATCAACAATATTTTGTTCGTCGTATGATGGAGGTACATAAGGAAACCATTCCATATTTTCGTTAACAGCATTATAATCCATGCTAAAAGTCGTCATAGAATAGGCTCTGGGTGACAAATAATCGTTTTCCCAATTTTGATCTTCGTCGATCCTTCTACTTATTGTATAATAACTAGTTTTGTTGTTTCCGAAGCTATTTTTAAAAGTATTTAAATTGTGCGTGATTTTTCTAGATTTATTTTTTATTGCATCAGTAAGGTTATTCGTACGATTTTTCAAATTAGAGAACCAGTTATCCAACATAGTTTTTTTAATAATTTAATCACAACACCTCAACAAATCACACTGCTCAAGTATTTGACCGAACAATAAACAACTAAAAACGTTAAACGTTATCTTTTGATTTGGCACATGGTTTTATAAAATTGTTTTGTTTTCTTTGTGTTGCTATGGCGTCAAATAGAAAAAGTGAGATAGGAAAGCTAAATAGCGCAGAGTGGGAAAAGGATACTACAAGTTTGTACACCTGTCACGCAGTCGTTACGTAAAAAGGGCGCTGATGTCGCCTACAGGTCACTTTAAAAAGAATGGTAACTACCGGGTGATTACGAAAAATAATAAATGTTTTAAAAATAATACTTACGCTTTCGTCCAAACTCTCTAGGGTTTCGTTCTCGTCAAAAGTGAGTGTATATAAATCATACAGATAAGAAGTGTCTTTTTTGTAATGTCTCTTCCGTTTTAATGTTGACATTTTCAAGTATTTTTGTTTTTAGCCGTAAAATTGCAATAAATTGTACAAGACTGTAACTGATTTTTCTGAAGGTTTTATAATTATTTGTTAAGTAAATGGTGAAATATGTAGCTGCTTTTTTAGCGAATTTGTAAGGATTATATTTACAAGGTTAGGGACTTTCTTAATACGAGGGACATTGAAAATTCACTACTAAATAGTAAAAATTAAACCCAGCTACAAAATTCAACACAAAGAGGACCACCACGACTTTTAATCCACTAAATACAGATGCTGGTACCACTAACAATACAAACAATAAACTAATTACACAATAATTGTTTTTACTTGCCACGATACACTCTTTTAATTGTTTATATTACAATAATATTATTACACAAGCTCACGGTACTACCTTGGAGATAAACATTTACTATAATATATAAAAAAAGAAGCAACTCTTAATGAGTACCTAACAGTACTACCTAAACTGTTCGAATTGTTGAAGGAAATGGAGTTTTTTTTCGCAGTTTCTATTGTAGTGAGGTTAAAAATGATGGAAGATGTGATGCGGAAACGACTGGTACGGTATTGTTTCCTAAATGTTGTAAGATACCGGGTGGACCATATTAAAATTACTATTACCTTGTGTCTAATTTCATCCTGTATAGAAAGCCTCCTTTGCAGTATTTTATATAAAGGATCCTCATCGTCAGCTGTCACTTCCCTCAACATTTTTCAAAACCCACTAATAAACACTTCATTTTATACAACAAAAATTATACTTTCCGCATAATATTTTTTTAAATTATACACGAGATAATTTTTTTTAGGCGTGGAGCTGTATATTGTTTACAACGTTGTAATATCTTGAAACTATTTTTCAATTTGTTTAAACAATTGTCACCTGTACGATAACGCGAGTGTAATTTAGACGTTATCAGTACTGATGGTGATAATATGTTGTAATTTGGACTGGTTTTTATATTAGTAGTTAATAATAGGTTATTTATAAATGATATATTAAATTGGTATGTAAAGGTATTTTATTTTTAGTTTTTTTTTTGCATTTTTTTTCAAATCGAAGACAGTGTATTGAAAATTGTTGTTTTTATTACGTAAATAGAGTGAAAACGGAGTTACCCGAGTCGAACTACGTTCGGTTTTGAAGCCTCATGCTCCATCACTGTCTATAGATCTAATATTTATTATTACTATGAGGTATCGACATAGAAAAAAATTCTTACGTACATATTTATTTTCTGGTCGAAAACATTTTTTGATATTTTCGGTTCTTAGAAGAAAAATCATTTGAGAATAAACAAACAAAAGAAAAATTAATCATATATATCTAATAAACTGGCTGTATCGAGATAAAGTATAAACACATCCGGAATTTTGGATACATGCCCGATAGTTCGATTAGAAATATTTTTAACCTAATTAAATTCATTGTACCAGTTTTCGACGCGCAGTAAGAAATTAAATAGTTTTACGAGGGGCGTATGATAGTTTCATATGAATGTTTATCAATATTTTTGATACAGAGATTGATTTATTGATTTTCTTGGGTTTAGAAGGTGTTTTTTTTTTAAGGAATTAATGTGAAGTAAATATTAGAGGGTTGAAATCAAAATTTAAAGAAAAAGTAGTGAAATATTTAGAAAAAATTAATAAGTATAAAGACAGGGGTGTGAAAAAAATTGCTTTTTAATATCCCAGTACGTAATAACAGTTTTTATTATTTGTTTGTTATTTTAAGTGAATTTGCCTTGGGTAATTAACAGTTTTAAAAACATTTTTTTTCAGTTTAGTCACATTAACCTTGAGAAATTGAATTGGATTCGTGTAATTAAACAAATTAATAGATAAACTTACAAAAATATTTTACTTAATAATTGCATTACTGATATCATGAGGTAAACAACATTTTTGGAATAATTGTTAATTATAATGTAAAGTTATCGAATTGATGTGTCAAAATTAAATGACAGTTGCCATCAGAAGAGAAGAAATAAGACGTTGATTGTATTTTAGGTTAAGAGGGATAGCTGAGAATACAAATCTAAGAGATATACAGTTAAAACTGAAAATGTACAGTTGAAAATGAGAATTTTACTGAAATTTACAGTTAAAAATGAGAATTTTAGTGAAATTTACAGTGATTTCACCGAAAATCACAGTTACAAAATAGAATTTCACCAAAATTTACAGTTAAAAATGAGAATTTTACTGAAGTTTACAGTACAAAATGAGAATTTCACGAATTTCACCAAAATTTACAGTTGAAAATAAGAATTTCACCAAAATTTACAGTTAGAAATGAGAATTTCACCAAAATTTACAGTTAAAAATGAGAATTTTAGTGAAATTTACAGTAATTTCACCGAAAATCACAGTTAAAAAATAGAATTTCACCAAAATTTACAGTTAAAAATGAGAATTTCACCAAAATTTACAGTTAAAAATGAGAATTTTACTGAAGTTTACAATAAAAAATGGGAATTTTACAGAAATTTACAGAAAAATTCACCAAAATTTACAGTTAAAAATGAGAATTTTACTGAAGTTTACATTAAAAAATGAGAATTGTACTGAAATTTACAGTAAAAACAGAGAAATTCACCAAAATTTACGAGTAACTAATTGGGTAACTAATTTGGGTAACGAGGTTGGGTCAAAAATATGAATTTAAGGGAAACAAAGTTTCAGGAGTCGATAACTTCATAGTCACACAAAAAACAACTCACTTTACTCCTTGTATACTTCGTATGATCCATTATTTAAGTTAAATCCTTAATATTTTCAACACATTTATCTTCTAACCTCAAAAACACAAACACTTTACGGGACATTCATCGTTGTGCGCTATTTTTTTTTTAAAAAGAATTTCCAATTGTATAATTCGATGATGTCAGTCTACGAAATAATATTAACACGGAAAAGCCGGTACCAGGAAGATATTATGTGTGCTCTATGAGACCGTCTACTAGGTTTATTTTCGCTCTTCCAAAACTTTTTATTCATTAGTGTAGGAGATGAGATGTCAGTAGTGATTCAACATCTGTGTACGCTTTTAAGCGAGCTGATGCTATTATTTGTTATAGTTTTGATAGCGTGATAAAGACAGTGGTAGACACAGAAAAGGATTTTATTTTAAATAATATTTATATACATCGTAAATTAGTACCACGTGTCTACGCTTATGTATAACAATGTACAAATAATGACCGATAAACTCGCAAACATTTTCAGTTGGCGATTTATTTGTGGGTCAAAGTTTATAGGGCAGCACACACATATCAAGCGAACGCATCTCTTTTTATAGCTGTTAGCGATACACTCGAAATGTGTAATAGAGATGGGAACGGGTCATTTTAAATCATAATCGATACGAAAACTACTGTAAACTCGTTATTGTCTTTTCAAGTTTGAAAATTTCTTTTTTTTACTGTGCTGACCAGTTTTTCTTCATCTTTTTACTTTTAGACTAATTTCTTTTTTTATTCCTTAATATTTTCTGTTTCTGTTTTCCTTTTTCAGTCATACTTCCATTTCCCTTTTTTTAGTTAATTTTCTCTATTTTCCCTATTTTTTTTCTCTTTATCCTCATTTACTTTTTCGATTTTTTTGGATTTTTTTTTATTCTTTCTTCTCCCTTTTTTTCATATTTTTACCATCTTCTCACTCTCCCTTTTCTCATTTTCCTCTTCCTTAATTTTTATCTTTTTTATCAGTTAAATTTTTCATGGTATTTATTTTTTTTTACTTATTTTTCTGTCCCTTTTTCCCATCTCTCCTCTTTTGCTCTTTATTTTTTCGTTTTCTAACCTCCAAAACTAATTTCTTTTTTTTTCTTTCTGATTCCTTAATATTTTCTGTTTCTATTTTCCTTTTTCAGTCATACTTCTATTTCCCCCTTTTTTAGTTAATTTTTTTCCATTTTCCCTATTTTTTTCTCTTTATCTTTTCATTTTGTTGCTTCATTTTGCTGAAGTGTTCTCGATTCTCTTTTCATAACCTTCTACCTTTCTATTTGTGTTTTTTATTTATTTTTTAGATTTTTTTGTATTTTTTTATTCTTATGTTTCCTTTCTTTTTCCTTTTTTTCATTTTTTTACTCTCCCTTTTCTCATTTTCCTCTTCCATAATTTTTATCTTTTTTATCAGTTAAATTTTTCATAGTATCTATTTATTTTTACTTATTTTTCTGTCCCTTTTTCTCATCTCTCCTCGTTTGCTCTTTATTTTTTCGTTTTCTAACCTCCAAAACTAATTTCTTTTTTTTCTTTTTTATTCCTTAATATTTTCTGTTTCTGTTTTCCTTTTTCAGTCATACTTCAATTTCCCCCTTTTTTAGTTAATTTTTTCCCCATTTTCCCTATTTTTTTCTCTTTCTTTTCATTTTGTTTCTTCATTTTGCTGAAGTGTTCTCAATTCTGTTTCCATAACCTTCTACCTTTCTATTTGTGTTTTTTATTTATTTTTTAGATTTTTTTGTATTTTTTTATTCTTATGTTTCCTTTCTTTTTCCTTTTTTTTCATTTTTTTACTCTCCCTTTTCTCATTTTCCTCTTCCATAATTTTTATCTTTTTTATCAGTTAAATTTTTCATAGTATTTATTTTTTTACTTATTTTTCTGTCCCTTTTTCCCATCTCTCCTCCTCTCCTCCCTTTTTCACGTGTTCTCAATTCTGTTTCCTTTCTATTTGTGTTTTTAATTTATTTTTTAGATTCTTTCGTATTTTTTTTCTTTTTATCCTTACCTTTTCCCCTTTTATTTATATTTTTACCATCTTTTTACTCTCCCATTTCCCATTTTTCTCTTTCTTTCTTTTTATCTTTTTTATCAGTTAAATTTTTCATACTATTTATTTTTTTTACTCATTTTCCTGTCCCATTTTCCTTGTTAATACTTAAATTTTTTTATACGGTCCAGAAGATCAAATATTTAAATAGTTTTTGTTTTTATTTTGGCCACTCCGTATACAAAAATTATCGAAATTAACTTTTTTGGTACTTACCCTTCTGTCTTCCTCTTTGGCAGCTAGCAGGTGACATTCTATTGCTTCGAGATCGATTGTCGGCATGGACGTTTCGATGTTGTATACGTCGAAACTGCCTGTAAAATGAATTATGTAAATAGGAGTTACTGGAACGTTGAATTCATCCAGAATGTCAAAATCGGAAATAGGAAAATATCTTAACTATTACCAACGATCAGAGTAGTCTAGTGAAATTTTTCTAAGGGATCGGGTAAAGTTTTAGATATCATTTGCAGATATAAGAACTATTCTGGTGTGTTATTAGGAGGATCAACATTAATTTTTTGTAGCGGTACTACGTATAATATGCAACGCCTGTACCCCAGTCACGTTGGCAACCAGCATTACGCTGATATCACCTTGTAGCGTATAGGTGGCGCGCTAAGGAGACAGCGAGGATTAAACCGACATCGAATTGACTAGGATCCTATACCTACCCAAGGATATTAGATGAGAATAGGATTGATCAAAAGCTGAAAAGTGTCAGCCGAGTTTGATGACGTCACTGGTTACCCATGCGCGCGTCGGCTTGCGCGAATTATGAAACTGTGAAATCCGTGGTGTTATTTATTTATTTTTTAAATTTTAATAACAAAAAATAAAGTATTTAATGTATAAGCAAAATTTTTCAACATGTTTTTTTTATGTTAAAATCATTCTGGGTATAAATCATGTAAGTCAATATTCCTTTTACCTTAAATAATAATTAATTTTGCGATTTAAAAGCTAGTTCAGGGGATAGTATTCTGGAAAAACATAATGCCATTATGTAATAGCATTTTTATTTGGCCAACTGCAAATGTTCAAGATAATCCGGATAAGAATGATGGAGAATATGTTTACGCACATGACAAATTTTTAAGTGTAATTTTCAATAAGCAATAAAAAAAATGATTACTATTTACTATGTTAAATTATGTTCCACTTACCCCATTTCTTGCTAAAACAACATGTCATGATCAGTTTTTCAAGTTTCTTTCATTATTATTATTTATAAACTGTGTAGGTAGGTTATTCAATATTTTATTTTTCTGCAACTCAAATATGTACTAAATTTAGAGTAAAAAAGTATAAGTGTATGAAATAGCTTTTATTGATTTCTAAAAAAACTCGAATTGTGTGATTTATGAGGTTTTTGAAATGGCTGATTCAATTTTATACTCATTTTTATTAATCAGCAAATATAATAGGACAAAACTGGTATTTTAACATGAAAATAAAACAACACTAATATCCTCGAAGAGTTTCGCCTTAGAAACAGCTGTTGCAATTATCAATAGTTACACTATTACAATACAGTTCGAAATCTGTCTTTGTTTACTACACAGAGAAAAAGAAGATAGACATATAATTGATGGAACACCAATGTCGACAAAAGAACGTTGCTGTGACGTCACTGGTTACCCAAACGGCTAGCGTTGCTCTTATGGGAATAATCCATCCTATTCTCATCTAATATCCTTGATACCTACCGACGATAGCAATGCAGAGTCAAGCAAATCAACTGCAACTAGAATGAAATGATTATCCGTGGGTTAATATTTATTACTACAAGAATTATTAATGGAAATAATAATAAATAATAACCCGAGAAGATAATGAATAACGCAATTATATTCGAAATTACATTTTTCATATTTATAAATTAGTTTTATTCAATTCAACAGTGACAATTGTGCAATAAATTAAAGTAAAATATATCGGATTACAGTTAAAAATGGAGTTTTCTTTGAAATTTACAGTTGAAAATGTAAATTTTACTGAAATTTTCAATTAGAAATGGGAAATTTAATGAAGTTTTCAATTAGAAATGGGAATTTTACTGAAATATTCAATTAGAAATGGGAATTTTAATGAAGTTATCAATTAGAAATGGGAATTTTATTGAAATTTTCAATTAGAAATGGGAATTTTACTGAAATTTTCAATTAGGAATGGGAATTTTAATGAAATTTTCAATTAGAAATGGGAATTTTACTGAAATTTTCAATTAAAAATGGGAATTTTACTGAAATTTTCAATTAAAAATGGGAATTTTACTGAAATTTTCAATTAAAAATGGGAATTTTACTGAAATTTTCAATTAGAAATGAGAATTTTACTGAAATTTTCAATAAGAAATGATAATTTTAATGAAATTTTCAATTAGAAATGGGAATTTTACTGAAATTTTCAATTAAAAATGGGAATTTTACTGAAATTTTCAATTAAAAATGGGAATTTTACTGAAATTTTCAATTAAAAATGGGAATTTTACTGAAATTTTCAATTAGAAATGGGAATTTTAATGAAATTTTCAATGAGAAATGTAAATTTTACTGAATTTTTCAATTAGAAATGGGAATTTTACTGAATTTTTCAATTAGAAATGGGAGTTTTACTGAAATTTCCAATTAAAAACGGGAATTTTACTGAAATTTGTCTGTAAAACTATAAACTTGATAGAGAAATTGTATTTTTGGTACGGCACTGATCCATGAAAGTATTTTATCAAACTCAATCGGCGACAGCGGATGCGGAGTTCAAAATTCAACCACAACATATGCGGGATCATTCAAGTGAGATTTGATTTGATGTAACTTTCAATATTTTAGAAATTTATTTTACCTTTTCAAACGAAAAATCCAAATTTATATAAAATTTAGATTGAAAAATTTTTATAAAAACGAATCTAATATTCTAATATGTTTCCGAGACAACAAAAGGTCGTTTGATACTCAACGATTCTGTATTTTCGAGGTAAATTCCCCGTGGACCAACTAAATAATGTGTCTGGCGATTGTAGTCCCTAAAACAAGCGACAATGTCACAATTGTCACGTCGACCATTACAAAGCCCTTATCTCGACCGAGTGCATGCCCAAAATGACCCAATCGAATTAAATGTTACCTCAAAATAACGACAATTATTATGAGCTGATTTGTGAGCTTAGCGAAAACCGAGATAATGCGTTATTTAGAGACTGTACGAAGTTGATTAAAAAAATGAGAAGGAAAATGTATTTTTTTATAGAAATTCAAATAAAAAATATATTCGCGATTAAATATCTGTGAAATGGAGAAATAATTTAAAAGTTACCAAAATTTTCAGTTGAAAATAGAATCTCCACAAAATTTTTCAGTTAAAAATGAGAATTTTACTGGAGTTTACGGTAAAAAATGATAATTTCACCAAAATTTACAGTTAAAAATGAGAATTTTAATGAAGTTTACAGTACAAAATGAGAATTTCACGAATTTCACCAAAATTTACAGTTAAAAATGAGAATTTCACCAAGATTTACTCTTAAAAATAGAATTTCACCAAAATTTGCAGTTAAAAATGAGAATTTCACCAAAATTTACTCTTAAAAATAGAATTTAACCAGCATTTACAGTTAAAAATGGGAATTTCACCAAAATTTACAGTTAGAAATGAGAATTTCACCAAAATTTACAGTTAAAAATGAGAATTTCACCAAGATTTACTCTTAAAAATAAAATTTCACCAATATTTACAGTTAAAAATGGGAATTTCACCAAAATTTACAGTAAAAAATACCAAAATTTACTCTTAAAAATAGATTTTCACTAAAATTTACAGTTAAAAATGAGAATTTCACCAAAATTTACAGCTAAAAATAAGAATTTTAATGACGTTTATAGTACAAAATCAGAATTTCACCAAAATTTACAGTTAAAAATACCAAAATTTACTCTTAAAAATAGATTTTCACCAAAATTAACGTAAAAAATCCTAATTTTACAAAAATTTTAATTTAAAAATAAAAAATCTAAACTTACCAAAGGCTTCAGTATTGGAATTCTTCTTCTCTCTTACAATAGGCACGGATCTTCTGTTCAAAGTCTCCCTGCTTCTAGCTCCACCTTCCCGTCGAGCGAAACTCATTAAACTTCCGGTTTGTTGATTACCATCCCTCCTTTTCTTGACGGGAGCTTCAACTTTTTCTTTTTTCCTCGGTACATCTTCTTTGCAAAACTTTTCTTCGTTGTCATTTTCCAAAAGACGAGTATCTGACTTAATTTTCTTGATTTGGCATTCGAGCTCCTTCAAAACTCGAATATTCGAGTCGTCTTGTTTTTTTAAGCAATCATCAATCTGTAACAGAAGAAAATTTATTTAAAGAAGAAGAATTTTTTGAGAGTTTTTCTTCTTTACCTCCATTTTGGACTCTTGGAAATTGAGGTTATCATCTGGTACCTGGAGATTTTCTTTGGCATCGGATAAAAACGCATCTTCCATTTTTTTCAATTGGAGATCTTCTCCAACATTAGAAACCTCCAAGTCTTCTCCTTCCCCAATCTTTTCTTCCTTATTGCTAACTTTTACTTCCGTCTTCAAGTACTCTTCTTCTACTCTCTCTTGTAGCTCTATCTGTGGAACTAATTCGGTACCTTTAATAACTTGGGAGTCCTGTAGGACCTGGTGTAAAGGTAGTAACTTGGTGGGGGATAATTTATTGAAGGGTTCTTCGATATTTGGTTCGATGTTGTACTTGATAGCTGTCGGCGAGAAATCTTTCAAGACATGGAGTTTTTCGGCGGCTTCTTCCAATTTTTGTTCGACTGCTTTTTCGACTTTTGGAAGGGGGTAAAAGTCTTCGTGGGTGTCTTCGTTTTTTAATGTAACTTTGCACAGTTCTTCTTCTACTTCTTGTCTAAAGTCACCTGGAATTTGAAAAAATCATCGCTAATGTGCAGAATTTACAGTTAAAATTGAGAATTTCACTAAAATTCACAGTTAAAATTGGGAATTTCACTGAAATTTACAGTTAAACATGGGAATTTCACTGATATTTACAGTTAAATTTGACAATTTCACTGAAATTTACAGTTAAAATTGAGAATTTCATTGAAAAATACAATTAAAATTGGGAATTTCACTGGAATATACGGTTAAAATTGAGAATTTCATTGAAATTTACAGTTAAATTTGACAATTTCACTGAAATTTACAGTTAAAATTGAGAATTTCATTGAAAAATACAGTTAAAATTGAGAATTTCACTGAAATTTACAGTCAAAATCGAGAATTTTATTGAAAAATACAGTTTAATTGAGAATTTCACTGAAATTTACAGTTAAAATTGAGAATTTCATTGAAATTTACAGTTAAAATTGAGAATTTCACTAAAATTCACAGTTAAAATTGGGAATTTCACTGAAATTTACAGTTAAACATGGGAATTTCACTGATATTTACAGTTAAAATTGACAATTTCACTGAAATTTACAGTTAAAATTAAGAATTTTATTGAAAAATACAATTAAAATTGGGAATTTCACTGGAATATACGGTTAAAATTGAGAATTTCATTGAAATTTACAGTTAAATTTGACAATTTCACTGAAATTTACAGTTAAAATTGAGAATTTCATTGAAAAATACAGTTAAAATTGAGAATTTCACTGAAATTTACAGTCAAAATCGAGAATTTTATTGAAAAATACAGTTTAATTGAGAATTTCACTGAAATTTACAGTTAAAATTGAGAATTTCATTGAAATTTACAGTTAAAATTGAGAATTTCATTGAAATTTACAGTTAAATTTGAGAATTTTATTGAAATTTACAGTTAAAATTCAGAATTTCATTGAAATTTACAGTTAAAATTGCGTATTTTATTAAGAATTCTTACCGACAATATCTTCGACTCTAATATTCAAATTCACAACAATGTCGATGTCTTCGTCGCCACTGTTAACGGAATTACCGCTGCTCGATTCACTATTTTGGTTAAATTCACTGTCTTCTTCTATATTAAAGGCCGGTTTGTCATGAAACACTTTTTGAATATTTTCGACACTATCCAAACGGTTAACACTGTCTATTTTATAATCGATGTCGATTTCTTCAATGTTGTTGTTATTGTTAGCTTCAGCTTCGAGTTTGGCCGTCAAAGAATCGCTAAACAAAAAGAAAATATTCAAACACTTTCCTACATTTGTAGGAATATAAATTTTCTTACCCTGATATTTTGACGTTTAGAGATTCACATTCTAAATCGTCATCGGTATATTCAGCGTCGGATGCTAGAGTATGTGCCAGGTGCTGGAACCCGGGGTAGTTAGGATTTACTATGCCTCTTTTTTGGACGGTGCCGCGATTACTTAAATTGCCGTCTTCTGATGATTCAGAGTCCGAAATGTCGAAACCACGATCTTCATCTTGTGGCGATGTATCGGCCGAGGAGCAGCTTTGCTGTGCTTCTAAATATCAATAAATATTTGCTATTTTTAAATGGAAATTTATCGAAATAACGGTATAAGCCGTCGTGATACGCTTCAAGATGCTGTTTGGTATGATCCGATATGGTCTAGTGGCTAGGATACCTGGCTTTCACCCAGGAGGCTCGGGTTCGATTCCCGGTATCGGAAATTTTTTTTGCGTATTAAAATTTAATATTTTGGTTGAAATTTGTCGTTATTAGAGTCAATTTCATCAACATTTTCTGTTAAAAATGACAATTTCGTTGAATTTTTTATGAAATTCACATTCCAACTGTAAATTTCGGCAAATTTCACAGCTGTAAATTTAAAAAAAATATCCGATACCGGGAATATAACGCGAGCCTAGTTAAAAAACAGAATTTCGCCAAAATTCACAGTTAAAAATGAGAATTTGACTGAAATTTAAGTAAAAAAGAGAATTTTACCGAAATTTTCAGGTAAAAATTAGTATTTTGCCAAAATTCACAGTTAAAAATGAGTATTTCACCAAAATTCACAGTTAAAAATGAGTATTTCACCAAAATTCACAGTTAAAAATGAGTATTTCACCAAAATTCACAGTTAAAAATGAGTATTTCACCAAAATTCACAGTTAAATATGAGTATTTCACCAAAATTTACACTAAAAAAAGAGTATTTCATCAAAATTTACTCTTAAAAATAGAATTTCACCAAAATTTAGAGTTAAAAATGAGAATTTCACCAAAATTCACAGTAAAAAATGAGAATTTCACCAAAATTTTTTGTTAAAAATGAAAATTTCGAGTTAAAATTGGGAATTGAATCAAAATTTACTGTTAAAAATGACAATTTCTCTAAATTTATATGTGAAATTGACATTTCAACTATAAATTTCGGCAAAGTTTCACAGCTGTAAATTAAAAAAAAAAATTCCGATACCGGGAATCGAACCCGAGCCTCCTGGGTGAAAGCCAGGTATCCTAGCCACTAGACCATATCGGATGTTGAGGAAACAAGATGACATTAGCAAGAATATTATAAATTTTCAACATCTATCTTAGATTACTTAAAAAAACCTAAAAGGGTATTACCTTCGTAATCTATAAACGAAGTATCATCTGGTGATGATTGCTGTGAGCAAATGGAATTGCTGGAAACAGACTTGGTAGCAGTGTTTTTGAGGAGGGTAGGTGTATCGGACACCCCCTGCCGTTGTCGATTTCTCAGGGTGGCAGCCAGCTTGTTGGTATTGGTATTGTTGATATTGACGTTTACTAAATGCAGCCTCCGATGAGTGTTGTTCTTCGCGTTGTTTTGCGCTTCTTGAAATGAACCCTGGCACCATTGCACCTAATTACAAAAACATACAACGTTGACAATTTTACAAAAAAAAAAACATTGTTTATCGGAAAATACCTTATCTTTGACGCCGTTGTTGACAGTGTTCAAGTCGGCGGTATTCTGCAGGTCCGTAATAACATTATTTATGGTATTGTTACTGTTGTAGTTCAAATTGGTGGTTATATAATCTGTGGTTATGTTTTGGTAACTTGTAGTGGAGACGTTGCTGTTTTGCAAGGTGTTTATCCTTTTCGGGGAGTTTAGGATGTCGTTGTTACCATTATGAACGGCCAATGGACCTTCGATGGTCTTCAGACGCATCTTTCAGCAAATCTGAAATAAAAAAGAATGAAATTCTCAGAATATCTAAACTCAATAGATGGTTTTATTGAAATTTTATCAAACAGTAGCTGCAAATAAATACAAAGCCAACAAAAGAGAAGATAAGAACAATAATTAGAGTGTTAATTATATACAAGGTGTGTACTGAAAATAATTTCGGTCCAGCCCTGTGTGAAGTTTTCAATTTAACTCGAGTGGAAGTGTTGAAAATGGCACAACGCCATTTTTAATGCCCTACATCCGATTAGTAAATGCATTGGAATGGATACAAGCGCGTTTCCACCACCGGAAAGCTTAATTCAATTAAGGGTTATTTCCATTAAAAAAAAACACCTAAAAAGGGTAAGATGGTAGTTTGAATTCACTGTTTTCAATGAGTTTTTAAACTAATTATGGTTTGAGAGGCGCTTAATGTACCTACAGGGTGAGAAGAAGGAATTTTACCAAAGTTTTGAATGAGATACCCATTTTAAATGTAATTTCAACTCACGCAATCATAAATAGTTTTTATTTCAATTAGTAGCACTTAATATAATTTACTGTACGTTTTTTTTCCTATTTTTCTTCTTTTAATGGTAATGATCAACAAAAAAGTGAAGGACTAAAAATGACTACAAATTGTTCATTGTATATTGAAACAAATTGCCAGTTTGCATGATTTCCTATGCATTTATAATAAATTTTTGATGGTAGTAACTTTAGAAGCATTTTTGTACGTAATGATCGTAAAATTGTTTATTGAGTGACATAAAATACCGGAGCTGAACTATAATAATATATTTAGTGTATAACAAGATATGTTTATTGTTTTCCAGCCCACGTTGTGGTACAAACTATTAAATATCTCTTGGAAAACCCTTTTAGACATAAAATGCCAATGTAATGATATTGGAATTCTTGTAAGGGCCATTCGGGTATAATTTTTAATTTTATATTCACATGTCTACCTAAAAGATAGAAACTGACTGCCTGTTTTTACATAAAAATGGCCAAATTTAGGGAAATAACATACGGTTGAGGACGCATAGGCAAAACCCACTTTTTTTATTAAGTTTTTTTTCATGGAGAATAAAAAAAAACAAGGCATCGACTAGATATTGTTATTACATATATAAATTGCTATATCGAATGTATAATATGGTGTTTCCATGCATAGAAACGATTCGGGAAAAAAAGATACTCTTTCTGCTTTTTTTATATTCCTTTCTGGAAAATTGAGAATTTCATTGAAAAGTACAGATAAAGTTCAGAATTTCACTGACATTTACAGTTAAAACTGGGAATTTCACTGAAATTTAAAGTTAAAATTGGGAATTTCACTGAAATTCTCAGTTAAATTTGATAATTTCACTAAAATTTACAGTTAAAATTAATAATTTCACTGAAATTTACAGATAAAATTGAGAATTTAATGAAATTTATAGTTCAAATGAGAATTTTACTGAAATTTACAGTTAAAATTGAGAAGTTCATTGAAAAATACAGTTAAAATTGGGAATTTAATGAAATTTATAGTTCAAATGAGAATTTTACTGAAATTTACAGTTAAAATTGAGAATTTCATTGGAAAATACAGTTAAAATTGAAAATTTCACTTAAATTTATAGATAAAATTTAGAATTTCAATGAAATTTACAGTTAAAATTGAGAATTTCATTGAAATTTACAGTTAAAATTGTGAATTTCACTGAAATTTACAGTTAAAATTGGGAATTTAATGAAATTTACAGTTAAAATTGGGAATTTAATGAAATTTATAGTTCAAATGAGAATTTTACTGAAATTTACAGTTAAAATTGAGAATTTCATTGGAAAATACAGTTAAAATTGAAAAATCCACTTAAATTTATAGATAAAATTTAGAATTTCACTGAAATTTACATGAAAAATTGAGAATTTCATTGAAATTTACTATTTTATTTCTTTCATGTAGGGTAAAAACAAGGCATCGACTAGATATTGTTATTTTATATATAAGCTGCTATATCGAACGTATAATATGGTGTTTCCATGCATAGAAAACAATTCGGGAAAAAAAGAAACTCTTTCTGCTTTTTTTATTTTTCTTTCTGGAAAACTGACTAGTAACTAGATCGTAACATGGCAGTGGCGTTAGCGCGAGCCCACGTTGGGCGCGTTTTAACTATATAAAATGTAGTTACCGAAAATAAGGAAAACAGAATGAAAATCGTAAAGTATAATAATATATTCATGTTGTATCCGTATCGGTTCGGAAGCAAATCACTATTATAATGAAAATATGAAATAAAATTGTCCAATAAAGTGCAATGACAGCTTTTCCAAGTGATTTATTCCCACCGAGCGCATCAATAACGCTACCAAATCCATAAATGATTGAATTTCATATTTAGGAGAGAAAAAAAAACATAGAGCGATCAAACAAGTGGCGCAGTACAAACTATTTTGAGAAAGGGTTTTTAATATTTAATATTCACTTGAAAAAACTGAATACTGAACTGACAAAACGATATGGATTGAACAGTTTTAAGCATATTTACTGATTATTGTTTTTTATTTAATAAAAATAAATTGAGCTAACAATGTTCAGAATAAGAAACATCTGGTATTTAAGGTGGGAAGATATTTGTTATTGTAAGATAACCAGGTTTTCTGGAGGCGTTAATTTAAGTAAATAAAGGAAGAAACGGTTGTAATTGTGAATTTTCGAGTGTAAAATCTTATGTCTGGTGTATTTCTAGTTGAACGGTGAAATTTTTGTATATAAATTTCAACGTTGAAACAGGATTGGACTTTGAACGCGAAAGAAAAAAGTGTATTAGAGAAAAATTGCTAAATGGGTTAAGAGAAAAACCATTTCTCATCTTTTTGTAGATAAAATTGGAAAAGTTTCATGAATAGGTATTGGTAAAAGGGCTTGACAGAACAGGAACATAAAAAAGTTTCAGAGGTTAGGGAAAAATAGCTCTAAGAAGGAAGTTGTTTGAAAAAATGTACCGGGATAAAACTTCCCTAACCACCTATTTCTTTAATTGAGTTTTAAAAATCCCATAATATTACCATACTATTATTTATTCATTTACAAACATAAATGTAAAAATAAATGATCACTTTTACTGGAAAGAAGAAGAAAATGGAGATAAACACATAAAATTCCGGAATAACCGGAAACTTTTCGAGATAAACCCATAAAAGTTGAATTAGTTTATTCGTCAACAAGAAATATCTGACTCGTGAAAATTTTTATTGCTTTCGTCGATCTATTAATATTCAGTGTATATGGAAACTAACCCAAGTCCACTGTTTCACGAACCATTTTGCCTGCTTTTGAACTACGGATACCAAACCAAAACACTTCACTATCGGTATGAACATACTATACGTACTTGCGTCACTAGAAGAATTGTTGTTTACACAAACAGACTAAGTAGGTGGAAAAAAATTAATCAATTTTCTAAATGAATGAACCCAAGCAGACGTAGACAAAACCCAATGATGTTAGCAAAACAGTGACGCGGTCGAATTGCGTTACAGAATGGTTGGAGTCGCAAAGGCGTCCAAGTGGGGCGCGAGACTTTATTTAATATTTACTGAAAAAGAAAATGTGAAAGAGTTAAGAAAAGATACTTTTGCTAAATCACACCTCACACTCTTTCTCTCCAAAAATCTAATAACTCAAACTGCATTTTTAACGAAGCTCAGCTCTTAGAACCGTTTGCAGATTTTATTAAAGAATGTTCATAGCCTGACTTAGAAATAAATTCTCCCTATGCAACGATATATCTACTTAATATAGAGCCGTTTGTACATTATTTAGCTATACTATTCTCTCTAGTGTATACTTTATATAGAAATGAATGGTTCTAGAAGAAACACAGAGCAGGAAAATATCTTACAGGCCAGTACTACAAATTTTCATTTGAATAAATTATAGGATTCACGTTGGGCGCTTATTTGAACCATTCAAAAGTGATCTGTCACTTCTGTAGATGATGTATGTATGTATGCTTCCCTTATTTTTGACACCTTTCCTCGAAATAAATTT
Source organism: Galerucella nymphaeae (assembly GCA_963978555.1). NCBI lineage: Eukaryota > Metazoa > Arthropoda > Insecta > Coleoptera > Chrysomelidae > Galerucella > Galerucella nymphaeae. The sequence goes on from OZ021712.1 coordinate 517,552, forward strand.
GGAACATTTATATAAAGTATAAAGAAAAATATTGTTATAAGAAAACAGAAAGTTCCTAACTGAAATACCACTTAATTTAATTTTTGCTTTTGATGTTTGCATTCTACCGTATATCTACCAAACTTTTTTTCTCGAGAGAGGAAAATTTTCCGATGTGCCTCGAATTCTTGAGAGTGTTGAAAGTGAGAAAAAACTTTTTAAAAAAGTTAACTGAAGAGCTCGAACTGTGATTCAGCCTCATTGATTGAGTAATTTCAAGTTATTTAACTTTTTAATGGGGAAAGTGTTCTCATTACCTGGGATTTTATGAAGGTGAGAGGTTTCGTTTCCTTAGGTGATTATATAGATATATGTATATAACATTCTTTAAATTTTTATACAAGGTGATTCATAAAAATATGAAATTCATGTATTGCTAATTTCTATACGTTTATATAAACTTTTCGTCTTAAAATTGAAAGAAGAATCAACCATAATATTGCAGATTACTTGACTCACTCTGTATATGAACACCCCTTGTTGTTTTGGAAATATTTCAATTTATTTCGAATGAAAACAAAATTTTAATTACCTTAAAAGAATATTTCCTAGTATTATCCAGACAGACATCCAAGCAATATTTTCCATGTTCCAGAAAGGGATTTGGGAGGGGGGGGGGAGTGGGTTATACGTGCTACGCTTTGAAAATGCCGGCCTAGTTTCCGGGAAACTTATAACATAGAAAATAACTGAATTTATAGGTATGTTTTCCGGAAAATAAGTTGAATATTGTGTAGCATTCTGTAACTAAATTGCTTTTGATGTGTAATGTCATTGATTTTTTATATAACTTTTTGAAATCCTCATTTTTTTAACAGTGTACTACGTCTTTGCCTTTGTATTTAATTTTGTAACATCCTGTGATAAAATGAATTAGGTGGCTTTGTTTTAGGATATATTTATACCGTCCTGAGCCTTATTAGGTACTTTTGGTATATTTTTTCACAAAACTTGACACCAATTTTTGTAGTAAGACTCTAAAAATCTCTATCAATTCAATCCCTTTGATATACCAATAATAAATCTTGATTTTTCAACGTTTCAACCGTATTCCATTTCCCTCTTCATTCAACCAAAGTTTAATAAAGGCTGAGTGCAGGCATGAAGGAAGAATGCCCTTGTGTTCGCAATCAGCTCTTGTTAAGGGCGCAATTTATAGGGCCATTAGGTTTTGAGAGTAGACGTAATTTGGTCGGTGCATGATAGCCACGTGACCTCGTATTTAATTTCGGAAACTTTTTGAGGTTACACAACTAAAAAGCAGTCTGGAGAATGGTGGAAAAGGTGACAAAAATCAGGAAGACCAAAGAGTTCATCAATGAACCAGTGCCAAAATACCCGGAGATCCTACTTAGCCAGAACAGGATAATGATCAGGATCTTGGTTAGGCTCCTGTATGTATTTTTTGGGGTAACATTCATTAAGACCTGAAAGACTTATTGTGCCCCCTTACTTCTACTTAGTTTCAGAGGAAAGATCTTTCCAATGGTCAGATCTTCTCTTTCTTTCGGCTTTACCTATTTCTTAACAAACTTGACAAACACAGGAGTAAGATAAGATTGGCAGCCACAATCTTATGCAGGCTTTGTCAAGAAGATGAATCCTGGATAGGCTGAGGGAGTAATAAACAAAGCCTTTCCAATATATGGATGACCTGGGGCTTGTCTAGTAATAAGAAAATCTAGAATAATAGCTATTATTGAGCACACAAAATAGATCTGGTGGTGTTATTTTGGCAATTTATTCAATTTTTAGTTGTAGTTTGCTATGTTTGCGATGATGAGAAGAAATCAAAAAAGTTTAGGTAACTTTTTACCTAATATAATCCAGAACACGCGAAATAAATGAACCGACATATGTAGTTTGAAATAGTTGAGTGAGATTTTGGAATTTATATTTTAGATTCGTTTCGAGTCGATCAGAGCTGAAGAAATAGCAGTAACTGTAAAATTTGAAGTAAACTAGTTTCAGCTGAAATTGCTAAATGGAACGTGAAACGTTCGTTCAAATAGCGTCCAATATATTGAGGTAATTTTTTTAAAGTTTGAAATTTTTACTGATATGAAGTATGTTTGGAATAAAGATTTGATGGTTTTAACCTTACTTTTTAAATTTTATGTACACTGCAACAAAATGTGGAGATTTTTGTTTTCATATTCCATTAAAAATAGTATTTTTGATGACATTTTTGTCACTACGCAGCTATGGAGCTCTGTGAGAGCTTCCGAAAATCCGCTTTTGATTAAAAAAATTTCTCATTTTCCATTGTTGTTTATTTAACGTAAACAAACCAATAAATAATCAACATATCTCTCTCTAGCGGCAGATCGACTACTCGGTATAAGGTTGATTCATATCTTCGGATGTAATCCGAAAAATATATGAGATTCTATTCCCAAATGAAAAACTTTCATTTCCTAATTTTCTTTCCAGAACAGATTGAAACTCACTCCGAGATCCTCATATTCCCGAGTGATCTTATGTAAAATATTTTATTCCCATTTCCAATACACAGAAAAACTTTTTACTCCATAATTTTCCAAAGCTCAATATTGTTTTAGGGCCTGCTCAATTGGTCGTTCCCCTTTTCCTAGTGTCAATCTGTATCGAAAATTTGTCTCCTGAAGGGCTACAAAAGCGATTTCAAGCGACTAATGGACCTTCTTTAACGCGTTAGAGAACTAAAAGTGTAATTAGATTAATATTTTGGTATATAAAATACGAAAATTACTTTTTAGGTTGTAAATATAATGCTTGAAGATATGTGTTTTATTACTACAAAGTCTTGTGGGTGTAATTTTCTCGTTTTTCAGGAAATAAACTCATAGATAGTGCTATAAATTCAACACCTGAGCCATCGGTCAGCCGTTAAACGTATTAAGAGGTAGTAAATGGTGACATTTTCCGTATTTCAAATAAAAAATTCAAGAGGTAGCTGCTATGACCTTTACCGATCACCTAGTTCTAAGTTTCCAAGGAAACCAATAACCAAATGAAGACATTCTGAAACACAAACGATGTAATTTATTAGAATTAGACCATCCTAGCCGGTTTTTGCCTTAGGAGCGACAATTGAATTAAAGATATACCTAGAAACACAAAATCAATTTGGAAAATGTCCAAAAACTACGCAGGAAGGACTTTAAAAAATTGGAATTAGGAAATTCCAGTGATTTGTAAGAACGTACATCTCTCAATGATTAAGCTTGGCATTTATTGCATTCCGCGTTATTCGGAAATATATCTTGATGATGGTGCTTAACGATTACTAAAAGTCAAAGTTGACTTGCATTAAATCGATTCTCCATTAAGGTGGGTTGAAAAAAGGCTACGGAACTCAAATATAACCATAACGGTAGCGTTAAGTTATCGTTATCGATGAATATACGATTAGTTGGCGATATTTCTAAATAGTTTTTACATGAACGCGATCGAAGATATTTGAATTTAAAAGAATGGTGAATGCTATCAAGGGTTTTTATAAGTTTGTAATAAATTTCCTAAAACTTCCTAAAACGTCTAAGTCGCTGTTTTTGTCCTTAAGAAAAAACCATCTTACAGTCGGAGAACACCGAAAATTTTCGTCTTTTCATTTTCCCTCAAGGAAATACCGACCGCATGAAGTTTTCTTCGAGTCAATCGACAATTTCACCTGACCTTTTTTAAAAATAAATAAAGCCTATAACCATTAAGACAATAATTTTTCAGGTGGTCCTCAAGGGAAAACTAGGGCTTCAGACCTCCAGCAAAAACTCATTTCTATATTTAATTCGGTACTTTTCGACTTCTGCCGTCTCCAGGGTCGAACTCAAAAGAAAATATAATAAAAAAAAGTATTGAAAATAGAATGGTTTTCTTTTGGTCTCGTTTATAGAACCAGGAAGTACTAAATTCAACGTTTGGCGATGAGAAATCTTATTTATTATTAAAAATATTCATTTCGAATCTCCATTTCTGCATAACAATTATTTCAGCAATGTCTGAAATCACGTTGAGAAACTAAGGGATGAAAATATAGGAAGAGGAGAAGGAGGCATTCAAATCAACTTGTAGATTCCGTTAGATTTTCGGTTCGGTAGGAGAAGGCACGTTTCCTGACAAGTTTACTATGAAGTTACTCTAGACAATTCCCTGGAACTTAGGGAATAAAATACAATGAGGCGCGAATTCTTCCCATTCCCTTGATATGACAATTTGCATGTCCTTTATCTTCTTTATTACGTGTTAGACAAAGATATACAGGGTGTTTTTAAATGACACTTACAACGTTTGCATGTAGATACCTTCAGTAAAATTGGACAAAATGATATAAGGATTGAGGGGTCCAGCTCATTTAGGGGAGCGAGGGGCTTGTTGTAACAGGGGTAAGTAGTAACAGGCCCTTTTCACTAGGATCTTAAACGCTATTAAAGTATTTCTTTGACTCGATTTAACCAATAAACCGCGACGCATCATGTTGCCATAGCCAATGTCCCGCCGGCCGGTGCATTGAGAGGAAGTATGCACGTGCTTCATTTCTGCCAGGTAATGTAAAATTGTACTGTCGTAAAATTTCGGTTTGCGTATTTAATATTGACTAATTTCAAACTTTCTATATCTTATTTCCATTCAAATTTATCTATCTCTGATAATGTGTAACAGTTTTTATGATTGCTAAATTGTTTAAATAGTTATCTTGATAAATGTTGAAAATCATACCATAGGGTTAGTTGTAACAAAATCCCGGGGCTTGTTGTAACGTGTTACTACATGCCACCAAATGTTGATTCTTACATAAGTATAATACTTTGTTGGATAGCTATTAAGAAGAGATAATTACGAGCATACCTTGAATAATTTAATTACTTACTGTGATTTAAAAGTGCCATGATGATTATAAGTAGTGTTTAACTAAATAAAACTGTTAATTACTTAATTTTTGAGTGTTGATTACCAAAAAAATGTATTTGAGTTGATTTTTGATAAGAATTACGTAATACTTACTTTAGAAAGATGTCAATTAAAAAAAAACAAATGATTAAAGGTATTATTGTCGTTTTTTTTGTCGTTACTACTTGCCCCGGTAGATGTTACAACTTGCCCCAAGCACGAGGTAAGTTGTAACACCGCACTTCTTCTAGAAAATAATTGATTGTAAAATAATGACCAATAGGTATGGTATTATTTTCACTTGATTTGGTAGAGGAAGAGTTACAGTATTCATCCATCTTTATTTAGTAGAAATTTAATCAATAGATTTCAAGATATATTAGTTTTAATGAAAACTGTTACAACAAGCCCCTCGCTCCCCTACTTTTCGAAATTTAAATGTTTTTATTTGATAACTTTAAAATGGACGAATAAATTGATTTGACAATTGGCAGGTTGTTTTTAAATGTAAAAAGGCATATTTTGATGAAAAAAAATTTGTCAATTCTTGATTCAGTGGTGTACATTTGGAAAAATATGTCACTTTTCATTTAATTTTGTATTCCACAATGTTTTTCACGTAAAAAACACAACTTTTACATCTGAAAAAATTTGTAGTTTTCAAAATATTTAAAAAATAATGAATTTTTCATAGTTCATAGTCAATGAACCCTTCTACCAGCAATGGGTATACGTCAAAAATTGTCTCCAAGTCCAAAAATGAACAAAAACAATATTATAATAAAAAAAAGTCTCTATCAGAGATAAAATCATTATCCGGAAAGAATGAGAGTGAAAAAGTGCCGTCGTCTAAGGGCAGGGGTATATCCGCATTGGCTTTTGTTTGCTGAACATGTCAAAAGAGACGAATGGTGGCTGTGATACTCTCGACTCGACAAATATTTGCAAGACGAAACAAGAAAAAAACAACCCTCATCCCTCGAAAACGATACAAAAGTGGTTGTTCTGAATTTTCAAGATTGGCCAGTTTTTATTGATTTCAAATTGTAAATTTAACAAACGGTTTTTGGTAAATTTGTTGTTCAAGCTCCCTCTTGTGAGAAAATCGGGTTGCAAACATGTTCTCAGCTATCACCTTGCCAGTATCCAACACCCAATTAGCTCCCAAACTATATATCACCCTTAAAACGGATGCTTCGCACAATTTCAGTAGCGTTACCAAAATTTTTACTCTATAAACCTTTAACCGTCCACAATACGTTACAAGATAACTTGTGGTATTAAAATTATTTTTTTTTACAGTGTAGCTCCAAAAGATTGGACCTTGGACTCGAATTTCCACTAAAATACTTTCTATTAAATATTTTTTACCCCTTTTTCGATATTTTCTACGTCTCTGTTCTCTATATTCCCATCCCCCAAGTCGAAATAATTAAAACTAATTACCCTGTTGAGATTAGGGAAAGAAAAGCCTTAGAAAATTAGGGAAAATTCGTGTAGAAATGGGAAAATTGTGGATCGGGTAACGACGTCGCACTAGACCTTATTAAAACTCTACAGGGACATTCTGTAGATCGCGAAAAATTAATTTTCTAACTGTTATTTGGAAGTTTAGTAGTTTGGGTATCAATTTTCGGTAAATACGGGTGGTAACGACTATTACGAATAGGAAAATTCAAATTTTAAGTATGAATAAGGAGAAAATCGTAACCCTCCCGATTTTAACTACCCTTAATACCGATCTGAAGCCCTATTGTGGTGTTGTGCGTGTGTTCTCGCTATTAAGGTAGAAATAGAAAAAATTAGTTTTAATTTTGTTGTTCTTTTTGAGACAAACTGTAGATTAAAGTGTTCACTGATCGGATTCGAGTAGACCTTTCATCCAATGAAGACATTATTGTTGAGGATACATTAAAAATTGGTCACTATTCTTTTTTTCGTCCACTAATTTGAGCTTTTTCAGGTGCCCATTCAGGCAACAATGTCCCGTTAGGATCCCTGTTGAAACTCTCAGCGCAGTTTTGCTTTGACTTATGCATTCATGGTCAGATTTTCTCTTTCTTCCTATATTACATTGGGACTGCTTCCCCCAAAGGGTTCAGGCCCCCAGAAAGGTATTTCAGTACCTCTCTTTGCTAGTTCATCTGCCATTTCATTTCCCTCTATTCCAGTGTGTCCTATTGTTCTCGCCTAGTTCATGGAGTTTGTCTAGGCATTCCCACACAATTTTGGAAAAATTGGGATAACAAAAACTAGTTAAATAATATACAATATTTATTCTACACATGTTCTTGAAAAAAACTTAAGCCGCTTGGCAGAAATCTTTGTAGTTACATTCATATGTCTGCCAACCATTAGTAAGCAGATTTTCAATAATGTTAGTTTGTTGGTTGGAATTGCTCAATATACCACCAGTCTCTTTTCCAAACTCTTTAAGTACTTTTAAAATCGAAGTGTAGGTTGTCTGTTGATCTGAAAGACCTTGTTGCAGAGCTTGTTGAAGTACCAATATCGTCGCAAAATCTTTCTCGATGGTGTTCAAGTCAGTACCTTGACCTTTAACTTCGTTTAAAAGATCTTTCAATTCATTTTGTACTTTTGTAACTTCTTTATTGAGATTAGTTAGTCGATTTTGCTCGGTAATGGCTCGGTTTAGGATAGTGTTTAAGAGGTCCTTGCAATTACAGACTCCGCGGGTGTTTGAGTTTGAGAGCAAAACTAGAAAAAATATTATATTTTCCGAAATAGGTTTTAAAATATTGCAAAAATATATTTTTTCTTACCATTTTCAGTAGCCGAAACGTAGGTGTTGGCTACAGCGAATACAATAAAGTAGATGTAGATGTATTTCATTTTTGATGTTCTTCTTATATCAATGAAGGTGAAGTATACATTAGATTATTAAAGGCTGAGTATTTATACCAATTTTTTGTTTTCATTTTCATTTTCTCATAATTTGTTTATTAGTATAAGGTAGTACTATTTTTTAAATTGAAAAAAATAAATTTGTGTAAGGAAAGATTAATCAAAATGTCAACAAAGTTGTTTTTGATTGTATTTTATTCAAATATTATTGTTAAAATTGTTTATTCGAACATTAATGTCCCATTTTTCCTCTTCCTTTCAATATATATACAGGATGTACCAAAAAAAAGTATATATTAGACTATATTTCGATGAAACTAATCGTTAGAATCGAGATTTTGTAAGTATATCCATGCTATTTAGATCTGCAAAATGGTAGCATTATTGGGGATTTCACCCAGTAAAAAATAATACAGTGTCAAGATAAAGCCAATATTAAAACGGCTGGCGAAAACTTGATTAAAGTCTTGCCTTGATGTCCAGATCGATTATGATTAACATATTTATATTTGTAACAAAGGAACGTGATCTAATAAGAAATTAAGCGTAATATTTCTCGCAACAACGATTATTTTGAAAAAATATTCAAATTACCAATTTAAAGTTCTTGTTTTCGCACATAATTACTATCATCCAACAACACTAGCATCTGAATTGATTATTTTATTCCAAAACAAAACTAGAAACAGCAGAAATACACTTTACTGGATTTGTTTATAAAATTAAACATAAATATTTGGTTTGTGGTCTGGAGGGTGTTCATTTTAAACCAAAGTTTAACTAACTTTACAGGTCTTGAGTAGATTAGAGAACCTTCCCCATCACTTATTGCCAAAACGGTAGACGTAACTGTAGATTATACTACATAGAATGCAAGGTAGACACGCAAAAGTCAGCAGAAAAATAGAAATTGTTAGTCAACTCACATTAATGTAGCCAAAAGTTAAGCATATAAGAGTTCTACTTACCGAAAATATGTGTTAAACTGTAGACCAGTCTCTAAGCTGATACACAAAATTTTTATGCAAAAAAATTAGTTATAGGTACTTATACAACATCCCTTATCTTATTAACATTATTAAAGATAATTATTTGAATCAAGAATATCAGGGATGGAATTAGGGAGAAGAAATTCTTAGTTTTCATTGTAAAATATCTGATATATTTTCAGGATCGAGCTAAGAAGACGTGTTAGGTATTCTTAAAAATAACATGACACTTTCGATGTCAAGGGTCGTGGTCCTTAACTTCGTTCTTGTATGAAAAGAGGTGTTAATGAAGAGAACCTTTTTTTTTACGTCCCCTTTTATTGAAAGCCATGCTTGCTCAACCATTTTCTTGCGTTTCGGATACATAGGCGGAGACTGAAACCACAAAATTTTCTATTCCCTACCTGATTTACATCTTTTGCACACCTACAATAAGTCTAAAGAAAGGAGACTATTTTGATGAGTAATAATGTCATTTCTTCTTCTCAAAAAAAAACTATCTACGCCACTGTTAATACCCGACGTCAATTCCATATTGAAAGCCATGCTTGTCGACCCATTATCATACGCTATCTCAATTTCCATTATATTTTGAAAATGGGCTTTCCTCACCATTGAAGCGAAAAGGAAAAAAATGTTATGACTGTCATTTGTATTTGGTAAAAAGGGTGTAAAAGTTATTAGTTTTAATTTTTTTACGGGAAAATTATGTGCTCGGTAACGTTTTACGTTCCTGATTTTTAATTTCCATAAAACTCTTAATGAAAAGCGTTTAAAAAGGACTTTGTGAGATTTTAGGGGGACAAATAAAATGTCTGAGGTGGAAGTCATAAGGAAAACGCCAATAGATCATTGAAGATCACGAAATTGATCCAGAATTATTAAGAAATTGTAAAATTAACAACGGAGTCGCAGACACAAACATATGAAGGTTTAGCCAAGATGACGAGACCTCAGTACGTATACTGTGCTATTGAGAAGGTCTGACCAGGACCTTCAAATATATGGAGGTCCTGGTTTAGTGAGCATATTAGAGAATGAGCATTAAATAAAAATAGGGTGAAAACAGGAAGGATTCAAAAAAATGGAAATTAAGTTGATAAAAATACAATAAGAGTCTGTCAGTTTGGAAATGAGTTCATAGAAGTCCAAGCTGTCACTTTAGTTTCAGTCTGAATGTAAAACATGTGATTTTGTTGAAATATGGTACAATAAACTTGTAAAAATAGTTTCAATTGTCAGTATTATAAATTATTCATAAAATGGGCAATTCTTTTGGTGTTTCACTTCCTTTTTTTACAACTATTGATTGATTTTTCTATTAAATATCGTTACTACTTTCATAATTTTCCAGCCAATATTTTTTCTACGACCCCGATACAGACACAATACAAAAAACCTTAACCTAGGCCACATATATAACAATTGTAACTTACCACTTTCCATTTCGACCCTCATATTCAAACACTACAACTCCCGATTAAAATTCTAAACACTCTAATTCAATGTTCTGTAACTTATGCCGTGTATGTTTGTGTCGCAACCTGTAGTTCCCAATAATTTTCAGGGGATCGGGAACGGCGGTGTTGGAGACGCCCTGGCTTCGACTCCACGTTTGACAGAAGCGTCGAGACGAGGCGAATTGGCGGCGACGCTTGTAAATGCCTCTCCGACGTCTCGTCATCCCCCGAACGCCCACGAATTCTCGGCGCCCGCGTGTAGGTACAGACTTTCTGGTTCGCGAAGATAATATACACAGTGGGTAGTTTTTATTACTGACCAAATAAATAAATTAGTCGTAGATTGATTTAAAATGCGATACGTGTGTAAACGTTATGAAATATTTCCTATTTATTGCTTTAGATTTCGTCGTTAATTATATGTGGCGACGTTGTTAATATGTGAATCAGAATATCCGAGAATGAGGGTGAGAAAATGTTCTTTTGTGACAAACTGAGTAACTGTGATCATAGCTTTGTTTTTTTTTGTTTAAATATGAGAAAATTAAAAAAAAACACTTACTTTGAGAGTGCAAGTTCTGAAATTGGCTGCGAGTATCTGAAACAATTAAAAAAAAACTTTAGTACATTGGAGGCAAGGTTTTTTGATACTTTTAGGTCAAAATAAGAATTGTTATACTGGTACTCGCCACTTTAGCATACCCTGTATTCTGGATAAGTCCCATAACATTTTTTGATACATCTGCTAAGATATTTCACGAATTTTGCGGTATAATAAATCCCTTGGGAATAAATCGGGACTGTAAGGTTTAGTTTCTCAAAAAAAATTACCGTATTCATATAATTTTGGTTCGAATCCTGGCCTGTGATTCTTTTCTTTGCTTTAATGGCCCATATCGGCTAGTTAATATTTGAGGAAAGCTTTTTAATGTCTACTTAATTTAAGGAAAGAACGCCGGCATTCGGAAGTTTATGTCATCGCGTTATGCTTCTGTTTCAAACAGTATTTTACAAGAAATTTATGGAACTTGGCGTTTATTTGTTTATTTTCTAAAGACGGTGTCGCTAATTGAGACTAAGAAACTGTTAGAACCAACGGAAATTATAATAATTATCTTATTACACCGAGAAAACATGAATAAATGTATTTTTCTTTTGTTTTTCCAAGATTTGTTCTTTCTGTTGCACTCTTCACCACCGTCAATACATTCATCTACACCTTTGGGACTTTTGTAATATTTTTATCGCAAATCATTAGTCGCTCCCTAAATCGGACCATCTGTCAACTCCTTTTCGCTACAGTCTGTCTATTTTTTTGTAATTTTCTTATTTATTTACAAATATTTATTCAAAAATTATGTTCAATATCGCTGTTATCAAAAGGAATTCATCTGAATGATAAGCAAAACTTTTTGACGATACCAGATTGTGATATTTTCCAATTATTTAATAAAAATATGGTGCAAATACATCCATAATTTTTTAAATTTCAAATAAAAATGGTACCTATTATCACCTCATGGCATGAAAAATATTTATCTACGAGCCCTCGTAAATAGAAAGAATATTGTGGCAAAAAATTTTTTGTGTAATCGAAAAGATCGACATCATTTTTTGAAAAGTACCTCGTGAAATTTTCAAATAAAATGAGGATGAGAAGAAGCCGAGTGAAGTAAAGGAGTTTGGGGGGTTGCAATTTATTAAGAGAGTTGGTATGCAGAGCAGGAAGTATTAATGAATTCCATCTAGAATTAACAAACTTTCAACATTTTTTATAACATTTTCTAATAATAAATATTTAATTGAAATGTATTTGGCGCAGTCAACCGGATAAACAATTATTTTTAAACAGGTACAAAATAAATAGAAATGAAATGGTAACGCAATTTTCCATTTTCTTAAATAAACATATCATTTTTAGCCCGACAAACATTCTATAGTAGCAACATATTCCATTAAGTGTTAGGAAAACATATAGTAAATCGATAGAGTAGCTTTATTGAAATTTTTATTTGTCTGTTCCACGTAGGAAGTGTTGTCGGTGGTCTAATAAAATGGAAAAAAGAGCCTCGAGCTTTTAGGGTTACACACAAAAAAATGGCGTATTTTTATGGAGGGCAAAAGGGATAAACCAGAATAATAAAGTAATATTTTCCTAGCCAGTATTATTTAGCGTAATTCGAAGAATTTTTGCTCGTGTTGGGAACAACATTTTTTCTACGACCCCGCGGAAAATGAGAAAAAGTACGAGTTAAAAATGTTTTCCTTTTAAAAAAAAACATTTCCCCTCCTTTTGTAAAGAAAGAACTGGGAGAATTTCAAAAGCGGGTGAGCCAGAGGCACTAACTTTCAATTTGCGAATAATCGTATAGGATGTGGATATATGGGAGATGCGGTTTTCATGTCTCCGACTTTTCCTAACTTAAATTGTGTCCGTAAATTAAAAAAAAACGCTCTATCCGATTTGAGGTTGGTATTAGTTTGAAGATACAGATTCCGAAAATTACATCGGAGCCCTCGCCTCGGATTACAAGAATAATTGTGCGCGGTCATCACTTTGTTTCACCTTAGGGGTGTGTACTTATTTCCCGAGGCTGGCGAAATGTACATTCACTAGTGAATTCTCTCTGTAAAGGACAATGTTGCCGGATGAAAAATGTTTGAAAAATAAAATGTTTGCTTATAAAACTTTTCGAATTATGCGGTAATTTTCGATATTTTTTTTCTCTTGGAAATATTCCAAAGGTCCTTATTTTCATCTGACAAGAAAAAACAACTTTATTTTAGATAAACTGAAAGTAGGGCAAAATTCTGTTGCCAAACTAGTTTTTTAAATAGAAAAAGCCTAAAAAGGTGCGTAGAAAGCAGAAAAACAGTGTAGGAGGAAATAAAAAATATTCGTTTATCCTTTCAAGTTTCACACAAAATTGATAAAATGTACAAAAACTATTCCAGAAACTGTTTGCTCTCAAATTCGAAAAAGATACTTGTAACATATGCGATTGTTGAGAAATAGAAGAAGAGGGAGCATATGGTAGGACAAAAACAGGGTTGTAATCTTTTCCCTCAAACACAAATTTTTCGAAAAAGCAACAACAAACTAAAAGACATTTTTCAGTGCATCTACCTCGTACTGACGATCCTAAGTAATCTTATTTTACTTTTATATCCAGCACATCTAAAATATTTAAAAACAAACACTAGCAAGTTGAATTTCGTCCTTCCCTTTTCAATCTCAATTAAGATCCTGTACAGTTCTAAGAAAATATTTACAGAGTCCTTTGACGCGATTCACCTAGTCCAAGGCGGTTCGTATAGGGTACTAATTAGTTTATAGTTAACAGGTCGGGATTAATTTAAAGGGATGTTTAGGGTGTATGTAAGTGTCACGGTTCGGTGGCTTTCAGAAGTGGGAACTTTGTTTGACTATTGTTAGTTGGGAAATGTTTCGTTGTTTGTCATTATTGTTTGGAAATATTTACAGGATACAAAAATAATCCTGATATACATTTAGGTACAAAGTAAGGTCCTGATTCCTGCTGTAAGCCGGCCGGCGCACCATACCACACAGTGACGTCAGGCATCGATCTTAGACGCGTCGTTTCTAGAGTCGGATATTGAGGAAAACATTGCAGTAGATGAAAAATTTTTTTAATGATTGATTTTAAATAAATTAATTGGAAATAAATAAAATGAATTATTGTCATAATTCTAATTGTTTTCTTCGTGTATCTCTAATTTCATTAAAATGACGTCTTTTCTCAGTGTATTTTACATAAAATATTATTACAAATTTTCCTCGCTAGACCACCTGCTGCTTATACTCTCTTCAATGACATTTCTTACGAAAATCTACAGCTACCACTGGTGAAAAATACCGGGAACTCGTATCGGGGTCACATTCCCGTATTCCCTTCCGTTGAATGCGTCCCCTGACATACCACAATTCCCATCCCACTTCAGTTCACTTCATTTCGTCGCTGTTCTAAGGATACCGTTAACCCAAACCTACCCCACAATATCTCGTATATTATGAGATGTTGTTGTTCGGTCTTTTAAAAGAAGAAAGTCGTGGAAATAATAAAATGATTTTTATTGGAAACTCTGTAGCGTCGACCAAAATATAAACGAAGAAATTAATAACTTAATAGGACAAGGTCAAAGTCTTTAAGAATATCCAATTCAGTGTAAACCCATTAAAGAACTCTATTAGTTTTTTGCAATTCTTTTTCTTTGACACGCATTTCTGGATACCCTGTATAACGATGATACAAAGGATTCCTTTTATATATTTTTTTGAATACTTTTTTCTTATTGACTATTTTTTAATGTGGCCCTTTGGTGCTTTTTTAAACTTCTTTTCTCCCATATATTTTTAACAAAACGATTTTATCTAAAAAGTTCAATAATGTGAAAAAAAAACATGTGAATGGAAAACATCGTTGAAAAATAAACCTTTTCGTTATCGATATCTAAGTACGACTCCACCAGGAATTCGACCCAATTTTCGCTACTCTGTACAGTTTGTTGACAAAATATTTTTTCGTGTTTTTGTATTTTTGAATTTCAATAACAGCCGATGTTTATTATTTTATTTAAATTGAGCAAACATTGAAATATAAAAAAAAAATAAGGATTAATTTTATCATAATTATATAAAAACATCTGTAATACCCCCCGTATATACGGTTTTTAAATATTCAAGTATCTACTACAGCCATCTATGGAAACAACAAGTAACTTACATAATGTGACTGTAGGCATCATGATTGGAACCGTACAAACTACAGAAAAGCTTCAGCTACTCACCTCTAGGTGGAGCGCAATGCTTGATTATTGATTTTTGTGCTCGCCATTTCTAGTCCAGAACAGGAACGTGGGGAAAGTGATTAATAATAATTATTAACAATGTATCGTATTGTTTATTTACAATTTTATTGGTTATAATAGGAAATTTTCATTGTAGACAAATTCCTTCTCCAAACTCTCTAATTTTTTTAAATAAATGCTTATATAAATATTTTGGCAAATCTTTGGCTATCAAAAAATCTAAATGATTCCATTTTTTGTAAGGTATCACTTCAAACCCACACCTTAGGGACGATTCAATCCCAGCATAAATATCTTTTGCATTCTGGAATAAAATCTATATTTATTTCGAAAAATAAAAATAAAATATACGTACTGTAACAGTGGACAAATAGTCATTTTCCCCGACAAAAATAGCAAGAGGTACTGGAATTTCAAGTAGATTATACGAGGGGGCGATGGAAGTACCGTAAATTTCCAAATTTCTTTTATAACCAAAATCGAATTTTTTAAATTCGTTGGTTTCAAGAATTTGATAATAATGGGAGAAAACTTCAACACCCCCTGTATCTAAAAGCTGAGTGGCGAATATAGGATACGTCATCTAAAAGAAAAAAATTTGAGAAATTATGTTTAAATTTTGTTTTTAATCTACTCACTGAATCCATTTGTTCGAAATCGTCTCCAAATATATAATTAGCAACATACTGTATGAAATACATGCCTGCAGAAGTCCGTAGGAAGGGTCTAAGAAAAATTGAAAATCCTGGAAGGACCTCTCCGTTCCAAAAAGTGTAAATAAAACGCTGGAAAAAAAATTATCTCACTTCATTTTTAGTATGAACAGACTATAATTGAACTTACTTTAATTGAAGGCCAAACAGGTAATAAAAGCCTGGCTATACTTCTAGCTCCTTTGTAGTTTAGAACTGGAGCCAAGCATATCATACCTTTGATGTATTTTTTAGCTTCTTTTGGGTGAGTAGAAGAATACATGAAAAAAGCGGTAGTGCCTAAAGAGTACCCTATATAAATAGCTTGACGGTTTGTGTGATCATACACTGATTTTATTGTAGAACGAACGTCGTAAAGACTTATTTTATCTATCCTGAAAAAATAGATGGAAAATCTTGTCGTTTAATAAATACTTCAACTTACGTGAATTCCCAGTACTTTGGATCACTAGTAGTGAGATTTACGTGACTTTTGCTATACCACGTTCCCCGAATATTCAACATCCACACGTCATATCCCAAATTACCTAATAATCTAGCTGAAATATTAAAAAAAAATTACCAACGATCAAATGTATGTATGTATTTTTTTGGGGCCTCCTTTTGTCCTATTTCCCGGAGGAATTTCAGGACATCTGCAGGCTTCAACTTAATAGTCCAGGGTCGATAATTTTTAAAACCAAAAAAAATCATAATAGGATGAAACCCATTAGAAAAGGAGGGGAATATGATAAAAATGAGAGGAAAAATAATTTACGGGCGATCTGAGGTTGGGAAGGGGATGGGGGTGAGTTTTTAAGGGTAAAAAACGGTTTTTCTCGATTTCCAGCAAAACTAAAAGTCCTATCGAAAAAAGTCAAATGGAAAAGTTGTAGATAATAAAAAGATCTAAAGCTTTTGTATTTACACTTTTTTCACATAACCTCAAAATTTATGTGAAAAATTCAAAAAACCAAGTTTTTGGTTTTTTATTTTTATCTTTTACAAAAATTTTTTTTTTTAACGAAATTTTGTGAAAACTTACCTTTTTATGTCCCAAATACGCTGTAATTTATTTAATTAAAAATATTTATTTTTTCACCTCATTTTGAATTAATAAAAACACCCTAATTTTCAATCGAAAATTCACCCGTCAAAATATCAGCTTTTTTCAAAAAGTTGGTGTGGTTTCTGTTCGTTGAAATCTCTATTTTCCGATGGTGAAAAAAAAATATATGTTACTATGGTAAATCTTCTCAGAAAACGCAAAAATTGAAAAAACTCGAATCCGTTTTTTGAATCATTATGTAAAATTTTGAGCAATTTATTAAAATTTTCACATTAATTACTAGGAAAATGTAAGATTTCATGTTATAATCTAGGAAAATGTAAGATTTCATGTTATAATCTTACGTTTTTCTAGTAATTAAAGTGTAAATTTTAATAAACTGCTCAAAATTTTACATAATGATTCAAAAAACGGATTCGAGTTTTTTTAATTTTTGCGTTTTCTGAGAAGATTTACCATAGTAACATATATTTTTTTTTTCACCATCGGAAAGTAGAGATTTCAACGAACAGAAACCACACCAACTTTTTGAAAAAAGCTGATATTTTGACGGGTGAATTTTCGATTGAAAATTAGGGTGTTTTTTCGATATTAATTCAAAATAAGGTGAAAAAATAAATATTTTTAATTAAATAAATTACAGCGTATTTGGGACATAAAAAGGTAAGTTTCCACAAAATTTCGTTAAAAAAAAAAATTTTGTAAAAGATAAAAATAAAAAACCAAAAACTTGCTTTTTTGAATTTTTCACATAAATTTTGAGGTTATGTGAAAAAAGTGTGAATACAAAAGTTTTAGATCTTTTTATTATCTACAACTTTTCCATTTGACTTTTTTCGATAGGACTTTTAGTTTTGCTGGAAATCGAGAAAAACCGTTTTTTACCCTTAAAAACTCACCCCCATCCCCTTCCCAACCTCAGATCGCCCGTAAATTATTTTTCCTTTCATTTTTATCATATTTCCCTCCTTTTCTAATGGGTTTCATTCTATTATAATTTTTTTTCACTTTTCATTATTTTTAAAGGCTTCTACCCTGGACTATAAGTAAATTTTCCTCTTCTATCCAGTAATCTCCCAGGTACTGTGCTATAGGATTCTGGAGTGCTTTGCAGTTGGAAAGTATAGGCATGTTTCCTAAAATAAATAAAAACTTACCTAGAGAAACATTTCCTCTGTTAACCCATCCAAAAGCATTCGCACCAAGTCCGTGTACCAAAATAATTGGATTTTTTTGTGTAATTTTTGAATAAGCCCTTTCAACCAGAACTCTGTATCCATCTTCAGTTGTTAGATAATGTTCTTCAGCTGTAAATCCTGGCCAATTTTGAATAATTTCAGTCTTGAAATAAAATTTTTATTTAGTAGATGAAAAATTCACTTTTTTTTTATATATACTTACGATATTCGCAATTTTAATAATCGAACATTTTTTGTTAAAAAATTTATTATAATCTTGTAAACTGGGACATATTCTAACTTTTTCAATCACGCTGTAAACTGGATGTAATAATAGAATTACTATTATTATGAGTTTCATTGTGTTAGAATGACAGACTAAGAAGCACTACTAGGACTTTTTGAATTAGATGTGGGCGTTGGAGAAAAGTTTTAAAATCATTAACAGATGATAATTAGGTAATTTAGAAAATTGTGGCTTCATATAATATGCTTGTTTAAAACGGGAAGACAAATATGCAAATACAGGGTGGACAAAATGATATAAGGATTTGGGGGTCCACCTCATTTACTTTTCAAAATACGGGGTTATTGATCTAAATCGCTAAGCAATATCTTCTTTCTTTTATGTTCTCGATTATCAGGTCTCTTTAGATGCCAGATTTACATCTGTTAGAATGAAAATTTCAAGGTTATATACTTGTTTTTAATTCCTAGAAAGTATATCTATTAAAATGTAATGTTTACTTTCAAAGATTACTTTTAAATTTGAAATTTGCAAATGAAATAACTATATTTCAATTTAATTATCGATAAAATTATTTTTAATTGCTCGAACATGTAACGTTTAACATTGAACTTGAATCTTATCTAATTGTTATTTTGTTCGTTTTGTATAGACGTGTATGGAATTCTTTTTATTTTCCAAAAAATGGACGTAAATAAAATGTTGTTTATTACACATACTATACAAATTATATTTCAAGAAAATTGATTTCCAACAGGTCCGCAATTTAAATTACCTTCTCATGTGGGGCTTAAAATTATAATAAAAGATCGAATTATTTTGGAAAAACTTGAGGCAATGAAAATTAAAAAATAGAAAAAAATAAAATTATTTTGGGTTGGAAGAGAAATGGTGAATATTAAGGGGAAAATCCTCAGTGTTCTTAGGAATAAAATTTTCTTAACATTTTTAGAACAAATGTACATATACGATAACTACAGTATAAATTAAATAAAAATTTAACGACTACTTACTATATTTTGGCTAAGAACTAGAGTATCCATACAATTCCTCCCCAAAATGTTGAGTGCACTGTAATCTTGAAACGTCTTACAAACTCTTATAGAAGAAACAAAAATTAAGGACAAAGTTAAAAGGAAACAACAACAAATTATAGATTTCCGCATTTTCTTGCACCAAGCAACTGCAATTCACTGACATAACTACACCTTTCGCCAGTCATATAATAATATATTATCACTTATTATTAAATATTATACCAGTTTGATTATTTTTTGAATTTTATTTCCAATAACCTCGTGAAAGGTCGAAAAAAAGTGTGTAGATATATTGACGATTTTAAAAAAAAAATTGCCAATCAAGGAAGTCGTGATATTTTAAACAGAGCATTATTTTTAATTGAGGTTTATTTATACAACCTGTTTTCTTTTAAATCAATGCCAAACAAGTTCAAGCCTTCATCAAAGTTATAACTTTTAATTGTTTAAAAAGTGAGTGTTTTTTGCACGCGACGTGAAATTGTCCAACGAGGTCTTTAGGCCGAGTTGGACAACACGTCGAGTGCAAAAAACACGTTTTGCAAGAGTTGCATACAATATTTTTTCTAAATTCATGCAAAAACTGGAAAATTAGAATATAAATATGTTAAGAACCGAACCTAACCTAATCAAACTCAAACCGTTCTTCTTTTTTTTGTATCTTTATGGCCTCCACCTTGTCAGTACTCAATCATAGCTGGTTTTCGTTTTGACACAAAACTGACACAAGAATGACAGATGAGTACAATAAAAATTTTATTGCACTAGTGCAATAAAGTACCACTTTTTCCATTAAATGTATTTCACAAAAGTGTTGTTTTTTGGATGAATGTAGAAAAACAAAATATAATATCAGTTAGGAATATATCGTTGGTTAAGTTGGTAGTAAATGACAATAAATTTACTACGTAGAGCGCACAATTCCGGCAAGAGTTTTCGTATATATATATATCAT
The DNA here is from genome assembly GCA_963978555.1 of Galerucella nymphaeae. Lineage (NCBI taxonomy): Eukaryota > Metazoa > Arthropoda > Insecta > Coleoptera > Chrysomelidae > Galerucella > Galerucella nymphaeae. Next base: position 537,782 of record OZ021712.1, read on the forward strand.
GCAAACACCTCCATTGGGTAATATTCGCGGTCGTGAATAATTTCTAAGTATAATGGCTACCTATTTATTGCCATTACAGCCATTATCATGGGAATTGTGTAGAATTCAAGGTGGAACAACAAAAACAATTTTATTTTATTGTTTTCAACTTCCCCTGTATGTAGAAGTTTGCAAGGAGTTGTTGGTAAAAGTTTCCGGTTAAGGATATCTAATTTCACAGAGTTATTGTCCTGGAAAGCGTGTTTTTATTTTTAAATAAATAATTGAAAAACAAAAATAATTGCAGTGGGGTCGTTGATCTTGATTAGACTGTCAAATTTTATCTTTATTTAGACTATGCATGTTTTGGAACAATTTGTTAGCATGCGATGTATCGGCAGAGTTGGATTAGCTCATTGTGATACTTTAAAAAAAAATAGAGCGCATATTATAGAAGTTTTTTCTCATGTTTTTTACATTTTCTAAAGTTTTTGCCGTTTTCTATTCAAATTTTGACGGAAACGTCGGATTTTATAAAACTTTTTAGGTAAAAAAAAAAGTATGAAAGGGATGTTTTCTAAAAAAAGACATTGGAAATGCCGAATAAGATTTTGAAACAATGGGTGGATTTTTATTAATAAAACTGTATACAAAGTGATTTATTTTTAGTGAATGGAGACAATATTTCACTTTTTTTTTCATTAAAAACTTGTAAAATACAGACCTGAACATAAGATTCATCTTGGAAAAATATTGGAAAAGTTATCGAAAATAAATTATCATGTTTCGTAATATCTTTAAGGGTAACACTTAAATTACTCTAGAATTGAACGCTTTTTCTCCGCAACCGTAAATTGGAAAATGGAAATGTGAATATTTTCCCACCTTTCTTTTCGAGTTTTCTTGTTTTATGAGCCCATCAGGTGTTCTTGGCTTTTCTATACGACTTCGTTTGATAAATTTCCTAGTTTTTTTCTCTATTTTTCGACTTTATAGAAATATTAATAGATCAACTACCATTTCCAGTAGATATTAACGCTTTAGTATTCGCCCACATCCTTTTCTTCTTTTGAAATGTCTACGAGCGTCATGTTTACGAAAAAAAAAACGAAATCACGAAAATTACATTTTTCCAATTTAGCAAGATCGTTCTAAACCTTTTGATATGTATAGAAGCTCTCCAATTCAAATAGAAAGTACGTTTGGTGAAATTTTCGAGAGGTTCTTAAACAGAACCGCATCTAATGCATTTTGTAAATATAAAGTGTATTTGAACAAAGTAAAATCAGTTTAAAGACGGTCCTGTTTGTCGACGCGGACAATAGCCATCGCTATACACCGATTTCTCGCCCAGTTGCATTCTTTCCTAAGGCGAATCAAGGTTGAGGGTGAAAGAAAGAAAAGTAAAGGAAAAAGTAGGACCGTTTTGCAGAGCGTTTCGTGCTTGTTATTCTAAATACGTCTTTAGAGGGCGCTTATACTTTCAACCCCCTAGACGACTGACGCACGCATTTCCTCTTGTTCTTTTCCAGTTGATTATGAGGGTAGGTAGTTACTTTTATGGTAAACAATGACAGATATTTGTTAGATTTGATTAAGGAAAGTCTATTCGTGAAAATAATTCCTAGTGAATATAAAATATCGTTTATTAACATGGTCATGCCTTGGATGATAATTTTCACGGTTAGTTAATGTTTTCATAAAACTTTTCTTCAAGAATAATTTAGGCAATTATTTTCTTGGTAGGTACTTTATCGCTAGCCTTCAGACAGGAACTCGTTTAAGTTCGAAAATTGCCATTTATCATTCATACCTTCAGCCAGAATGGAGAAGCTTTTTTAAAATTCCATTAATGTCGTTGAAGAAGCTTTGTGAAACACCGCTCTTAGGAACCCTTCACTGCACATTGGTATAACAATGAAGAGTCGCTGCATTTGAAAAATTTTATTCAATACATTTCTAAGAGCCATTAAGACACTGAGCTCTTGTGTAATCAGTTCCAAAATGGCGTGGGAATGCCTAGACAAACTCAATGAACTAGGCGAGTACAATATAGTTACCTTACTATGGATTCCAGGACACACTGGAATAGAAAGAGATGAAATAGCAGATGAACTAGCAAAGAGGGGACTAAAATACCTTTCTGGGGGCCTGAAACCTTTTGCGGATTCAGCCCCAATGTAATATTGGAAAGATCTAGTAGGGCTTAGACAATCAAAGATTCTTCAAGATCTATGAAAACGTCTTTTATAAAAAATTAGTATCTTTGACTTGTTCTGGTCCAACAAATTTGGAATTTAAAAAACCTCCCCTCGTCTAAAATGTTTATTAGCTCTTATTCTATACGCGTTCAACTGTTTCCAAGTTGAAGCTCCGCAATTTTTAGAAGTTTCAACACGAACTTCAGTATACGTGACACACAAAACTCCAGGGCAACAAAATTCTATAACTTCTCAGTTGTTCTTTTACAACTTGACCAATTGATTTTAGATTTTGATTTATTTTCGACTATTCAACGAATTAAACTTGAACGGATAACAAAAGATTAAACAATAAACAAGTCGTATATCACTATACAGAGTGTTCAAGAGAAGAGAGGCATTGAAGAAGTATTAATTATCAATTGTTCCTCGTATTTTGATATATAAACTTAGTGAATAACGTCATGTTGCCATTGATGCTTATATTTTACTATGAAATAAAAATTTTTGATTGGATGGGAGAATATATAATGAAAATTTTACATTTTCCAAAGTTTTTTCAGAAAATTTAAACAATTCTTGTTTATTTATTCTAAGCATTAATTCAATCCCATACCAGTCATGCTCAATTAAAAAAAAAGCAAAAAAAAAGATAAATCTCTCAAAATAAAAAAAAAGTGTCAACTCGTCTGCGACCCTAAAATCCCAGTCAAATCCACTGTGACAATGAAAACCTTTCAAAGTGGCTGAATGGTCGTTTCCTTCATTTTTTCGAAATCAACCCTCCTTATCTGAGTTGACCAAATCCCGAGATCAAAAGTCAGTGGTGTACCGACAAAAAAAAGGACACATAGCTTATTGTGAGTTTCAGGATACTTTGGAATAAAAGAAGGTCTTCCTAAAGGAAGGGCTGAGCTACTGTTTAAGGGAAGGAGAGTCTAAACAAAAATTTTATATTTCTTTTTAGCCACTAAAATAAAATGGTTAAAAGTCGTCACTGCTCGACTTGGCAGGTGGGAAGGGTTCATTTTTTATTCCATATTTCACGCACTTCCTGTTTTTTCCAAGAAAATCCACCCTGTCGTGAGGTATTTACATCGAAAACTTGTTTAGATGAAACAATATCTATAATATTAACAGGAAAATATATATAGGGTGTTCTAGCAAATTCGGCTTACCAAAACCTATTTTTCCATGAATAAATTCACATAATAGAGTCATTTCCTTGATCCAAGTTGATGAAACCCTTCATATATCTGCCGAAAGTCTACAGCAATAGGTTTTAGGGATTACTAATAAGCGAGGGAAAGTTATCCAGCTGATTCTATCTTAGAGGGTGTTTTTCTTTTGCATCTGGTTAACTAGTTAAGATTTCGAATCCCGAAGGTGGCGTTCTACTAAAATTCCCAATTTCCATTCATTATTTCCAAACTTTAACCTATTAACGGTCTCTCTAATTCGAGTTTGCGACGTCTTTAAACGTAATTACAGGCCATAGAAGATGTTTCACTTCCTTTGTCGAAAGAAAACTGGACTTTCATGTGTCGTTGAGCGTTTTACAAGTTTTCATCTAGTAAAGTTTCGGTTTTTTTTTTGGTGGAAAATGTTTAAATTACCTTGTATTGTGGAAGAAATCTACTTCATAAAAAATATTAGATACTATTTTTGAAAATGTAACGTGAAAAGTTCAATAATTTCTAATACTATATGCATGGTCTTTTGTTATCTTTCCTTTATACTCGTGACATATCAAAAGCATTCCAAAAACCAATTAATTTTGTGTATAATACGTACCCATTTCATCAGAATACCCAATAATAACCAAACTAAAGAAAAGTTTTTAAAAAAAATTTCGGTATCAATTTCCCGAATGTCGCACCTGTTATTTAGCACCTTCTTAATTAAACGGTCAGGTTTTCAAAGAGAGATTTATAGAGCCTAGTGAGGTTGTGGAAGAAAATTTCATCAGCGACTTCCTTTCGCTACGGAAATTAACCCATTTGTTTTGAGTTAGCGAACAGACTTCCGACTTGTAACAAAACTAAATTAACAGAAATATTTTCTGCACCGAATGGACTGAATTTCAATCGCAATAATTACAAATCGGACAAAGGAAAACTATAATATATTGTATATACAGGAGTTTGTTCCAAAAGAAAATTGTTTGGGAGTTTTCCTTATGAAACTCCAAATTAAAGTTTGGATTTTAAAAATTTTTATCAGATCAGGAAGTCAACTCACGTTGGTGGGGCATAAAAATGAACCTTTTTGGGTAAGCTATACAAAAGGGCATATCCTGCGTAAGCATTCAGGTTCGATGTTTTATGCTGAATCCAAAATTTGGACGGCTTTGAACAATATAGGCAAATATTAGTTATGATTTAGTAAATAATTGAAATTACAGTCGTATTTTTGGGGGACAAAAATTGGAAACTGTGACATTTTTAATAATTTTACAACATTTATTTGATAAAATTAAGCATAAACATACGTTAAATATTTCCAACATCTATCACTTTATTACTGCGAAGTCTAGAATAATCCTAAGGATTCCAAAACCCACAATTTATATTCCCGAACTATTCTTTTGTAGTGCTTCCATTTCCACAAACTTCCTGCTTTTGCATTTAAAAAACTACCGCCTTTGATAAATGGTAGTTTTGTAAAGAAAAAGTTGAATGTTGAACGCGTGTCAAGCAAGTTTAATAAACGATGATGCATGAATGTTTTTATGTAGTCACAAACATCTGCTCTTTCATCTCCTCTACACTTCCCAAACGGTTAAGAACGCCGAAATAAGAGACGTATTATATTAAAAATATTCACTACAAGTGATGACTTTATTACTTTTTACTATGTGTTAGATTTTTCACGATAAATACTTTAAAAGCAAAAGACCAGCTATCGAATACCACCTATTATCATCCTGTGGAAATCGACAGGTACATTTTTCTTTCTTTTTCTTTATAGAAACTGTCGAAACCAGATATGCAAACGATCCGGGTCGTTAGCGGTACATAGAGGCGGTTGGAAAAACGTTGCCTCATTGAAACGTCGGGAAAACGATTTATTTATTCATATGTTTAAATATTACCGTGGAAAATAGGGATTGTTCGATAAACGTTTAATGTTTGCTTCGAAATTTGTTAGATTTTGAGTCAGTTTTTGTAAAGTTAGTAAATGTCTTGTCAACATAGATATTTATTTGGCTGAGTTAGAATATGCTTTTTTCCAAATAATATTTCTACGGAGCTGTAAAGGATTCTAAAGAACGTACATATCTCCAGGACAATCTAATGCTGCTGAAATATGTTCTGACGGAGCAAAATGGAATCTTGGCAAGAATTTTCGCCTAGACAGAAAGAAGGAGCAGAAGGGACGAACTAACAGGACAGACATATGGAGCATGTTGCAGTTGTCTAATATCTGACGTCGTGGTATGCCATGTCTACCTTTATAAATTTCATAAAGAGAGGAAAATAAATCAAGTCGAAAATGAAATTCTTTAGAAATATTTTAAGAATAAAATATCCTTATTTATTACTAAAATAAAACTAATTGTAGGTCCCTCGTATTTTGGAAGCGCTTAAACTTCCTGCCTGTCAACTGGGACGTGCTGAAATTTCATAAGGTCGAAACTATTTCAAAGTAAACGTTTAAAAGGGGTTAAAATATTCAAAAACTTTTGGGTTATGAAGATATCGAAATTTACAGAGAACTATTCTGTCAAGTACACACAATCCGTTTTTCTTTGGAAATAAAGAAAATAATGATTGTGGAATAAATCTAGTACGAAAATACACCCATAAAAGACATAAAACAGCTTAAGGAAATTTGAAATTGGAGATTTCAGAGGTCGAAGAAGACTTTTCTAGCATACAAACGGCAAATTCATTTAAATTTTCAGCATTTATGAGTCCAAAGTCCTATTTCGATTCGAATTGTTGAATAAATGTCTATACATCAAATTGATATTGAGACAAATTGCTTTTCTATATATTCTTCGTGAATTCAGAGAAGCAAAATCTTAAAAATCTTCATTAATAAACTCGCTTAGTGTATTTTGAACTGGTTTAAATATTGTGGCAAAAAAAACTCAGTATTTTCCCAACGAATCACGACTTTCCATATGAAAAGCTGTGGATTTTTGTGTGCGACATTTGAACAGAAAGAAAGTTTTTCACTTCGTTCTTATTTGAAGGAAAAAAAAGGTCAACAGCTCTTAAAGAAACTGCCAGTCTCGTCTAAGTGCTTCTGGTTATTTATGAAATAGTTTTTTTAAGCGATAGAAGTCTAAAAAAATGCAAATATACAGGGTGCAGTGGAAATATCAGTCTGCAAAGTAAGAAAGTTGTGGATAGTAATATAAGTGAACTTAAGAAAAGTTCCTGAAGGATATAATGCGTTGTTTTGTCCTTCTGTACGTCTTTGATGGTGAATTAAAGAATTATTTTGGATTATTATGGACCCAAACTACTAAAAACAGTTATAGCAAAACTCCGACATCACTGATAGTTTTAAGGAAAACAGCTGCATTTAATACCGATGTTATCCCAACAACGAGTCCCGTTTCAAACATGTAAATTTCGAATCGCAATCACTATGAAAATTTATGCATTTAATGGACTTGTAACTTCGTTTTATTCGTTTTATTAAAACAAAGATGAACCGGGTGCTATACTGTGTCCCCGAGGACAATATAATTTTCATAGTTTAAATTAGATAAATGTTTAAATCGGCTCTGAAGATGGTGCTATTGAGGACAAATCGAATAGACACTATATTAGACGTAGGTATACACAGGTTGTTAAAGGGGTTATGTCTTATTGGTCGATTTGCAGTAAAATAAACCAGTAAAAAGTCCACAATGTGCGTAGGTATTTGGGCCAAGCAATAGGTAAATTTTTATGACAAAAGCCCTCGTTTGCCATTAAATTTATTGAAGGATTTTATTAATATTAACTCTTTCAGTACTCACCAATTTCGGACAGCAAGCACTGGACCTGAAAAATAAAACATTCAGTATAAATATCTGTTTTCTCTCATATTTCAGTGAAATAACAATCTCGTTGATAGTGATAGAAACACGAGATGTACAATTCAAAAGAAATATGTATTGGCAATTTGTATTTTGAAACATTTTGGGAGTCAGCTGTATTTCACCTTTAACCCTTTGTTGAATTTATTGCCCTCTAAATTTTGAACTGTGGTTAGCAAACGAAAATCGACAAAGGCTATTTACGACTTTCATTAAGGAAAAATTGAGTCTAACCTAATTTCCACTTGAACTTTCAAAGAAAAAAAAAACACTCGTCGTTTGGTCTAAAAGACATCTTAGTGTAAGCGGATAAGACATCAACACTCTGGAGCACTTATCGACGCTTTCCCTCGACATATGGCTTCCTGTCCACTGGGATTTACTGTTGGGACATGACAATTTTTATATTTTTTTTATTAAAAAAGAATTTTTCTTATCATTTCAGTTATAAAACGTTTATTTGGAATCAGAAGTGGGACATATTCAAATTTCAGAAGTGGGACTTTATATGTAGCAATAAAAACTTAGTCTCTAACTTCGAAATATAGAAATAAAAACTCTAATGTTAAAGTTTTTCCCCAAAAAAACTTCTCGAACTTATTTATGTAAATAAAAGTTTCCTGGAGTTGTGCTTGGAGTTACGGTTGCCATTTTAAACATTTCCAAGTCCCCTACAACTCCATTATACATTGTTAGTTTTAGGAATACTCGAACAATAGTTTGAAACTCATGATAGGCTTGACCTATGAATCAATTTTTGTGATAATATCCATATTAGAACTTCGTTAAACTCTATTTTTGTGAGAATTTGGAGAGGACGATCTCTTCTCGTAATATGGGAAATATCCGTGAAGTTTGTAAGCCGTGTATAATCGTATTTTCCTGATTGTATTACAATCTGCGATGGATTTTCCGGGATTGGAAAGGATAAAAGCAAATCCGATGTATTAAGGAAATTGAGTAGTATTATAAGATAAATTTGTTGGGATGTAGAGTTTTTAGAAGATTTAAAAATAATATCCACGATATTTTGGTTTGCGAGTCTCCTTAGGCTCGAAGTACGTACACTGTTGGTTTCCCCTCCTCACCTAATCCATAGATATGAAAGCACGTATTTCTTATTTCCCACTTCAAACAAATTTTAAATAAACTTAAAACTACACAAAACGATTCAGCAAATTTGTCAGAAAATAAGTTTTTTTTACAATTAAAGTGGTTGATTAGACACTGCCATGCCTCCTGATCTACCCATCTATAACCAGCGGAATTCTCACAATTTCTTTGTTCTGGAGACCGTTTAAACGTGAAGGGAAGCTCCCTAATTGGAGACAGTGGATTAGGGAGAAGGATATTTCCTCCACTTTCTACACAGACATAGAAATATACTTCAATCATACTTTAGGGAGTAAGTTGGAGGGTCTGAATATCGATAAGGGCTTTTATCACTTTAGAAATTTGGGGCTTGGAATCGTTGGAAATTCGTAATCTGGTAATTGGTAGGATGGAAGTGAGAAACTAACTCTAATATTAAGAGGATCCTGGATGGATTCTAATTTGGTGATTTAGAGTTTTCTTGATTTTAGATTGGTATTTAACACTCTGAAAGTTTGGGAAAAACCACAAGTATATTTCAAGCGGAAATTCACGCAATAAGAAAGTGCGCCCAGAGGACAAAGGATTATCATAATGACAGATTAAAGCACTGAGCTCTTGTGTAATCAGCTCTAATGTAATATTGGAAGAAATATATAATATTAGATAGATTTTGTGACATGGAAGAGGAAACCAGAGACTTTCCTCAGAAACAGTAGAAGTAAGGCTCAGTGAATGTCACCCCTAAATACGTACATCCCTTAAATAATAATGAATTTTTTCATTTACTATCTGTGTATTTCCTGTAAAACCAAATAGCCACTTTCATTCAGGAAATTCGACTCAGTTTTATCAAATTTCCTTAGGTGTCCGCACCGTAAATCTTACACAAGGAAACGTACCTGAAAATGAAGGAACAATGCACTAGGTGGTTAAATAAATAGTCATGCATTTATCAACTTGTTCTTTTTATTCCTCTATCTAACACATTATTTAGGGTTATGGTTACACCTCACACCACCGAAACGGGATTTACACAGAGGCGTCCTCAACAAATTTATCTATTTTGTTGAAAATAGTGGAAATAAATACTTATTTTTCGATATAATAAATTATCTACATCTTTTCATGGTTATACGGAGTGTCTTTTACCAGATGGCACATGCCTTTATGTCAAAAACTCACTTTTTTGATGCTCTATTGCTTGGTGAAAAAGCAAAATTGTTCTACCCTTTTTTCTACGGACGTCTATGTTTCCGTATCCCGCTTTTTCCTCTTAACCAACCAATTTCGTTCAACGTATGAAGTAAGAGATTCCCGTTGAAATATTACGGTAGGATACGATACAGGAACAAGCAGATGTTTATTGTTATAGAAGCCAGGAAAAATTACGACTTTGCTATTTTTTTGACAGTGTATCTTTGACCTCAAGGACACTGAATCAAATATCCAAGGATAACGTTATAATATATCGTCATAATCAGTGAAAATGCGATGTCCATTATGTGTATCATCCTGTCATTATCCTGTCCGCATGTTTCTGATGTAATAAATCTGGGAATTTCAATAGGAGCTGAAATTATGTCGGGACATATCTGGACCCTAATCAATCATCATTATATACGACGTTATTATCGATAAATGGGATTTTAATAAAAAATTTGGTTCATCACGAAAAGAAAAATTGCATATCATCAAAAAATGTCACTTTATCGCCTCATTGGGTAGAGCACTTTTTAGTTCAATAATAATAGAGGATGTAAAATCTACCTAAAAGCTTAAAAGCTTTTAGGTAGAATGATTGAGTGGAAAATGGGTTATTTAAAGTAAAATTTTCTTTGCTTATCAACAAGAAAAAATATACAAATGTACAAAAAAGGGTTAAGAAATTTCCTGACGTAAAAGGTATCACATATCGAGTTATGGAATAGTTATTAGTGCAAAAAACACGTTTTGCAAGAGTTGCATACAATATTTTTTCTAAATTCATGCAAAAACTGGAAAATTAGAATATAAATATGCTAAGAATTTAACCTAACCTAATCAAACTCAACCCGTTCTTCTTTTTTTTGTATCTTTATGGCCTCCACCTTGTCAATACTCAATCACAGCTGGGTTTTCGCCTTGACCATTTAAATTTTAAATAATTAAAGATTTTTGCAATAATTTTAACTCGTTGAAACTAATTAGTAAGTGCTTCAAGATCTGGATGTTTTAGTCTTTCTCTAATTCAGTCTCTATTACTAAAAATTTAATGATCCTTAAAAAAAATCTTATGTTCCGTCTATGGTAAGCGATGCTGGAAAAGTTTTCCCAATAAAAAATTTAAAATTTTCCTAGCAAGTCGAGTTTTGTGTTGGCAGATAGTGCAGTTGCAATTTTAAGGTTACATGCCTTTTTTTTAGTTTAAACTTTGTTTAAAGGACATTTTAAAGGTATAGAAGTTTCGAAACTTTTAAAATTTAAAATTTATTGTAACTTTTATAAAATAAGTTATAGTTACTTTAGATTCTAATATTTTTTTTGTGAACGAGATGAAATATTTTTATATCAAATAACCCGGATCGTTAAGTCCTCCCTTTTTTTTGGCATTTTCCCGATAAAAAGTCCTCTCAGATAATGGCAACAAAGCGGTTTTTGTCTGTCTAAGACACTCTGATAAAAATGATTTACTTTTACTACGATCGGTCGTCCATGAAAGAAATAATCACGAATGGCAGTTTTATTTCCAAATATTAATTAAACTGGTGCTACCAGACGCTGAATAAATGGAAATTCATGTTACGTAAACCACTTATCCTTGAGGAAAATAATATCAAAATAAAAATAGAGAAATAAATATCGCACCCAATAACATTAGATATTCACGTCACTGGTGAAAATAGAGAGAGGAAAAGGATCGAGAACAAGGATGTGATATTTTATTGAAGCATGTACTGTTGGAGGACCGCTGAATTTTTATAAAACTAGAGATCAAAGCTGGAGAAATGTGAATATTTATATAAAGGGTAGATTTGGCAATAATACTAATTATGTCAACTCGTGAAATATATTAGCCAGAGAGATCAATATTTTTAAAAGATTATTAAAAATTCTTGCTGCTCGATAAATATATGAAATGTTAAAAGATTATCCCTTAATTCATATTGTGAATTACGACTTTAATTTGGTATAAATAAGTAATTATTACGTTTTGGTAATGGAGCTATAAACTAACAGGGATTTGGTAAGTGTTTAGCACATACTGGCTATTTCAATATTCATTAGGGGATGGAAATGTGGCGGTGTTGTTTGCCCTACCGCGCTTTGCTGACTGAATTTTACACGGAACCTTTTCAGGATTTGCATATTTACCTTTTTGTCGGGTTATTTTTTGTTGTAGATGAATTAAAGTCTGTTTTTTTGATAAAATGAGAAGGGTGTGAAATTATTTTCAATTTTTTTCGCCCTACAGCAATAAGTGGTATAATACACTATACTTTCTTCACGACTAAAAAAAGAAAGCTTCCAGTGAGGATCGAACCCCAATCGTCCGCGCCAGAGTCAACTATTTCTACCACTAGGCAATAGATCATGTTTATTTTCAAAAAGGGATACGTAACATACAGTTTTAATCGAAATCCTTACATTTATAAATGATAATTGGGAGTTATAACTAAATATAACTACTATTGTCCATTTTTTTTCTAAATAATACGTAAAATTATGATTCTATCATTATTTTGATGCTTCAAACGACGCGCTGTCAGAATCGATTTGCTTTATTTGGTATTTGACGTTTTTTAAAAGAGACGACTCGATTTATTCATTTAAGCGTGAATTCTGATAATAATAGAATGTGATTGGCTAACGAGAGTGAATTCTTTTTCATTATTCCCTGGTGTGAAGAATATGTATCATTATGTAGCTAATTTGTGCGTAATTATTTAGTAGTGGAAAAACTGATTAGTTTTCAAGATTTTAATGAAACTTCCTATAAGATTTTCCAGCTTTAAGCTATACATGCCTCTAAGAAAAATCAAAAACCAACTGAAAGCAAAGTTTCCTGAAAGACTTTGTTGATTTATTGTTCAAGAAGCATTAATTTGAGTCGGTATAAGTTATTGAGCCTTATTCGAAAGTCACAATCCTTTTAAGCTTTAAAATTTACAGTGAAACATTTAAAAAGAAATTTTTTTTTATATTTCTGATGATGCAAATGTAATTTGTGAAACTAGATTGATTTAATTTCAACTATTAATTAAAATTTCTCTGTTATGTCTATCGTTAGGAACATAGAACACCGAGATTGTTAAATATTATGCTAATATCAATTATCCACGTAACAGCGTCAATATTTAACATGAATATTTGCATGAACAATGTGAAATTCATTCTCCTAATTGAAAATTTAATTAATTCAATCCCAAATTGTACGTTGCTTCAAATGTCACCTCCTCGGATGGTTTTAGAGAAGACTTATTTCAAAATATTCAACTTTTTTTGTACCACAAGCTGATTCAGAATGTATCTAGTAAATCAATTCGGAAGGCGAACCAAAGCTACACCACATTCTCTCATTACCCCTTTCTGTAGCGTGTGTAACGAGGGTAAACCTGAACCACATCATCTGCATATCCCTACCGAAATCTGTATGTGTTGTTTTCTCCAGAAGGATAAACATTTAATTTGGATTAATAATCCTCATCCTGCAGGTTTCAGAGGTGCTTCCATAGACGGAGAAAGTTTTATTTCGTTCTTTCTAATTAGAAGAATTTTAAAATTTTGGCGAAGGCGGAGGGACTAGCGCATTCGCCATTTTTTAAAATAATAAAAATTTAAATCAACTTTAACATGTTTTAACATGCCAAACATTTTAGGACACAAATCAAACGATAAGAGCCTGACCTTGATTTGGAGATACCATGTATAAATATATAATTCTTTTAAAAGAAGACTTCTACCATAACTAGCATAACGTGAAAAATCCTCCAGTACTTGACATCAAATCATGGGTTATTACAGTTTTTGTAGTTTTGCGGAAAATCTCTAGTGAAAATGCAGTAACAGAAAATTGGGTTTTGCCGCAACGAACAGCTAGTCTGGTGAAAATATGGTCGATTCTTTCTAAATACTTTCCTTTCCCTATTTTTCGAATCTTTTTATTACAGACTTTTATTTATTTAATACAAAACACATCTGGTTAACAAAATATAATAATAAATTTAAGAAATAGGATAGCAACAGTGAAGTACCTAAAAAATTATGTAAGTTTAACGTAAGATTCTTTTGTTGAACTACGCCATTGTTCTAGAAGTAGAATGAGTGAAAAAAGTTTAAATTGGGGGTGTAAGGAAATGCCACTGGATATGTGTGTAAGTCCCTCGGGCTTGAAAAGAGATTCCCTCAGGAATTTCCCGTAAAAACAGTAGTTCTTTATTTCTTGTCTAGAAAATGTTGCTAAATTACCCAAGATGGTTTGGAATATTTCATATTTTACGCCAAAAACTGAAAAACACCTGATAATAATGAATAACTATAGCAAAGCGTAAAATTGTCTATTTTCTGTGAAAACCTTTTGCCCTCAAGGTAGTTCTAACTAAGAAGTAGTCTTACATAATGCAAATAATGATTTTACTCAGCTAATTGTCAATATAATGTAGGTTTAAATGATAATAAGTAAGAATAGTTCCATTATTTAGGAGTGCCACTGTATAAATAGATTACAACCTACTATGTCTTTGTGTAAAATGTTTTTTCCATAGATGCAGTAAGCTGGAAAGTCTAAAGGGAATTCTTTTTATGTGTTTTCAAGTCAAAATGTAATTGCTTTTGCTCTGGAAAGTGTAGGTAATTATGTGAGCAGGAGAACACTCACTTGAAATATGGTTTTTCGTAGGAAAAAGTCTCTCGAGAGACAGAGAGCTTTTTCTCACACAGCATCTTAGAGCTAGAGTACAGTTGCTTCAAATAAGGGGTTTTTTGAGGCGGAGGGGAAAATTGAACTATACTATTTATTGAGGAAGTCCATAATTCTGACCAGGGAAGAAGTTAGGTTAGGTTAGGTTTCCTTCAGCGGAAAATTTTACATAATCCTGTTAGCACAAAGCAGTTTACATTAAATATTTCCATACCTACCCCTTGCTTCAAAATTTTCGACAAAAAATACGTTTTTGGAATAAAAATTGCTCAAAATTCGTCTGGAGGAGTTTTTTGATGCGAAAAAACGACTGCCACAGTCTGTTTTTGTCTAAGATCATTTTTTCTCCTTCAAATTATGTCATGAAATTTTCGAAAATCCACTTTTCAAAACTAAAAGTGCTCATAACTCGACTAATATGATAGATAGAACGTTCTAGTCTTCGGCAATCGATTCAGCGGAAAATTTTACATAATCCAGTGTATTTTGAGTCCATAATTCCGACCAGGAAAGAAGTTAGCACAATGCAGTTTACATTGAATGTTTCCATACCTACCCCTTGCTTCAAAATTTTCGACAAAAAATACGTTTTTGGAATAAAAATTGCTCAAAATTAGTCTGGAGGGGTTTTTTGATGCAAAAAATCGACTGCCACAGTCTGTTTTTGTCTAAGATCATTTTTTCTCCTTCAAATGATGTCATGAAATTTTCGAAAATCCACTTTTCAAAACTAAAAGTGCTCATAACTCGACTAATATGATAGATAGAACGTTCTAGTCTTCGGCAATCGATTCAGCGGAAAATTTTACATAATCCAGTGTATTTTGAGTCCATAATTCCGACCAGGAAAGAAGTTAGCACAATGCAGTTTACATTGAATGTTTCCATACCTACCCCTTGCTTCAAAATTTTCGACAAAAAATACGTTTTTGAAATAAAAATTGCTCAAAATTCGTCTGGAGGGGTTTTTTGATGCGAAAAATCGACTGCCACAGTCTGTTTTTGTCTAAGATCATTTTTTCCCCTTCAAATGATGTCATGAAATTTTCGAAAATCCACTTTTCAAAACTAAAAGTGCTCATAACTCGACTAATATGATAGATAGAACGTTCTAGTCTTCGGCAATCGATTCAGCGGAAAATTTTACATAATCCAGTGTATTTTGAGTCCATAATTCCGACCAGGAAAGAAGTTAGCACAATGCAGTTTACATTGAATGTTTCCATACCTACCCCTTGCTTCAAAATTTTCGACAAAAAATACGTTTTTGAAATAAAAATTGCTCAAAATTCGTCTGGAGGGGTTTTTTGATGCGAAAAATCGACTGCCACAGTCTGTTTTTGTCTAAGATCATTTTTTCTCCTTCAAATGATGTCATGAAATTTTCGAAAATCCACTTTTCAAAACTAAAAGTGCTCATAACTCGACTAATATGATAGATAGAACGTTCTAGTCTTCGGCAATCGATTCAGCGGAAAATTTTACATAATCCAGTGTATTTTGAGTCCATAATTCCGACCAGGAAAGAAGTTAGCACAATGCAGTTTACATTGAATGTTTCCATACCTACCCCTTGCTTCAAAATTTTCGACAAAAAATACGTTTTTGGAATAAAAATTGCTCAAAATTCGTCTGGAGGGGTTTTTTGATGCGAAAAATCGACTGCCACAGTCTGTTTTTGTCTAAGATCATTTTTTCTCCTTCAAATGATGTCATGAAATTTTCGAAAATCCACTTTTCAAAACTAAAAGTGCTCATAACTCGACTAATATGATAGATAGAACGTTCTAGTCATTGGCAATCGATTCAGCGGAAAATTTTACATAATCCAGTGTATTTTGAGTCCATAATTCCGACCAGGAAAGAAGTTAGCACAATGCAGTTTACATTGAATGTTTCCATACCTACCCCTTGCTTCAAAATTTTCGACAAAAAATACGTTTTTGGAATAAAAATTGCTCAAAATTAGTCTGGAGGGGTTTTTTGATGCAAAAAATCGACTGCCACAGTCTGTTTTTGTCTAAGATCATTTTTTCTCCTTCAAATGATGTCATGAAATTTTCGAAAATCCACTTTTCAAAACTAAAAGTGCTCATAACTCGACTAATATGATAGATAGAACGTTCTAGTCTTCGGCAATCGATTCAGCGGAAAATTTTACATAATCCAGTGTATTTTGAGTCCATAATTCCGACCAGGAAAGAAGTTAGCACAATGCAGTTTACATTGAATGTTTCCATACCTACCCCTTGCTTCAAAATTTTCGACAAAAAATACGTTTTTGGAATAAAAATTGCTCAAAATTAGTCTGGAGGGGTTTTTTGATGCAAAAAATCGACTGCCACAGTCTGTTTTTGTCTAAGATCATTTTTTCTCCTTCAAATGATGTCATGAAATTTTCGAAAATCCACTTTTCAAAACTAAAAGTGCTCATAACTCGACTAATATGATAGATAGAACGTTCTAGTCTTCGGCAATCGATTCAGCGGAAAATTTTACATAATCCAGTGTATTTTGAGTCCATAATTCCGACCAGGAAAGAAGTTAGCACAATGCAGTTTACATTGAATGTTTCCATACCTACCCCTTGCTTCAAAATTTTCGACAAAAAATACGTTTTTGAAATAAAAATTGCTCAAAATTCGTCTGGAGGGGTTTTTTGATGCGAAAAATCGACTGCCACAGTCTGTTTTTGTCTAAGATCATTTTTTCCCCTTCAAATGATGTCATGAAATTTTCGAAAATCCACTTTTCAAAACTAAAAGTGCTCATAACTCGACTAATATGATAGATAGAACGTTCTAGTCTTCGGCAATCGATTCAGCGGAAAATTTTACATAATCCAGTGTATTTTGAGTCCATAATTCCGACCAGGAAAGAAGTTAGCACAATGCAGTTTACATTGAATGTTTCCATACCTACCCCTTGCTTCAAAATTTTCGACAAAAAATACGTTTTTGGAATAAAAATTGCTCAAAATTCGTCTGGAGGGGTTTTTTGATGCGAAAAATCGACTGCCACAGTCTGTTTTTGTCTAAGATCATTTTTTCTCCTTCAAATGATGTCATGAAATTTTCGAAAATCCACATTTCAAAACTAAAAGTGCTCATAACTCGACTAATATGATAGATAGAACGTTCTAGTCTTCGGCAATCGATTCAGCGGAAAATTTTACATAATCCAGTGTATTTTGAGTCCATAATTCCGACCAGGAAAGAAGTTAGCACAATGCAGTTTACATTAAATGTTTCCATACCCCCCCCTTGCTTCAAAATTTTCGACAAAAAATACGTTTTTGAAATAAAAATTGCTCAAAATTCGTCTGGAGGGGTTTTTTGATACGAAAAATCGACTGCCACAGTCTGTTTTTGTCTAACATCATTTTTTCTCCTTCAAATGATGTCATGAAATTTTCGAAAATCCACTTTTCAAAACTAAAATTGCTCATAACTCGACTAATATGATAGATAGAACGTTCTAGTCTTCGGCAATCGATTTAGCGGAAAATTTTACATAATCCAGTGTATTTTGAGTCCATAATTCCGACCAGGAAAGAAGTAAGCACAATGCAGTTTACATTAAATGTTTCCATACCTACCCCTTGCTTCAAAATTTTCGACAAAAAATACGTTTTTGAAATAAAAATTGCTCAAAATTCGTCTGGAGGGGTTTTTTGATGCGAAAAATCGACTGCCACAGTCTGTTTTTGTCTAAGATCATTTTTTCTCCTTCAAATGATGTCATGAAATTTTCGAAAATCCACTTTTCAAAACTAAAAGTGCTCATAACTCGACTAATATGATAGATAGAACGTTCTAGTCTTCGGCAATCGATTCAGCGGAATATTTTACATAATCCAGTGTATTTTGAGTCCATAATTCCGACCAGGAAAGAAGTTAGCACAATGCAGTTTACACTGAATGTTTCCATACCTACCCCTTGCTTCAAAATTTTCGACAAAAAATACGTTTTTGGAATAAAAATTGCTCAAAATTCGTCTGGAGGAGTTTTTTGATGCAAAAAATCGACTGCCACAGTCTGTTTTTGTCTAAGATCATTTTTTCTCCTTCAAATTATGTCATGAAATTTTCGAAAATCCACTTTTCAAAACTAAAAGTGCTCATAACTCGACTAATATGATAGATAGAACGTTCTAGTCTTCGGCAATCGATTCAGCGGAAAATTTTACATAATCCAGTGTATTTTGAGTCCATAATTCCGACCAGGAAAGAAGTAAGCACAATGCAGTTTACATTAAATGTTTCCATACCTACCCCTTGCTTCAAAATTTTCGACAAAAAATACGTTTTTGGAATAAAAATTGCTCAAAATTCGTCTGGAGGAGTTTTTTGATGCAAAAAATCGACTGCCACAGTCTGTTTTTGTCTAAGATCATTTTTTCTCCTTCAAATTATGTCATGAAATTTTCGAAAATCCACTTTTCAAAACTAAAAGTGCTCATAACTCGACTAATATGATAGATAGAACGTTCTAGTCTTCGGCAATCGATTCAGCGGAAAATTTAACATAATCCAGTGTATTTTGAGTCCATAATTCCTACCAGGAAAGAAGTTAGCACAATGCAGTTTACATTGAATGTTTCCATACCTACCCCTTGCTTCAAAATTTTCGACAAAAAATACGTTTTTGAAATAAAAATTGCTCAAAATTCGTCTGGAGGGGTTTTTTGATGCGAAAAATCGACTGCCACAGTCTGTTTTTGTCTAAGATCATTTTTTCTCCTTCAAATGATGTCATGAAATTTTCGAAAATCCACTTTTCAAAACTAAAAGTGCTCATAACTCGACTAATATGATAGATAGAACGTTCTAGTCTTCGGCAATCGATTCAGCGGAATATTTTACATAATCCAGTGTATTTTGAGTCCATAATTCCGACCAGGAAAGAAGTTAGCACAATGCAGTTTACACTGAATGTTTCCATACCTACCCCTTGCTTCAAAATTTTCGACAAAAAATACGTTTTTGGAATAAAAATTGCTCAAAATTCGTCTGGAGGAGTTTTTTGATGCAAAAAATCGACTGCCACAGTCTGTTTTTGTCTAAGATCATTTTTTCTCCTTCAAATTATGTCATGAAATTTTCGAAAATCCACTTTTCAAAACTAAAAGTGCTCATAACTCGACTAATATGATAGATAGAACGTTCTAGTCTTCGGCAATCGATTCAGCGGAAAATTTTACATAATCCAGTGTATTTTGAGTCCATAATTCCGACCAGGAAAGAAGTTAGCACAATGCAGTTTACATTAAATGTTTCCATACCCCCCCCTTGCTTCAAAATTTTCGACAAAAAATACGTTTTTGGAATAAAAATTGCTCAAAATTCGTCTGGAGGGGTTTTTTGATGCGAAAAATCGACTGCCACAGTCTGTTTTTGTCTAAGATCATTTTTTCTCCTTCAAATGATGTCATGAAATTTTCGAAAATCCACTTTTCAAAACTAAAAGTGCTCATAACTCGACTAATATGATAGATAGAACGTTCTAGTCTTCGGCAATCGATTCAGCGGAAAATTTAACATAATCCAGTGTATTTTGAGTCCATAATTCCTACCAGGAAAGAAGTTAGCACAATGCAGTTTACATTAAATGTTTCCATACCCCCCCCTTGCTTCAAAATTTTCGACAAAAAATACGTTTTTGGAATAAAAATTGCTCAAAATTCGTCTGGAGGGGTTTTTTGATGCGAAAAATCGACTGCCACAGTCTGTTTTTGTCTAAGATCATTTTTTCTCCTTCAAATGATGTCATGAAATTTTCGAAAATCCACTTTTCAAAACTAAAAGTGCTCATAACTCGACTAATATGATAGATAGAACGTTCTAGTCTTCGGCAATCGATTCAGCGGAAAATTTTACATAATCCAGTGTATTTTGAGTCCATAATTCCGACCAGGAAAGAAGTTAGCACAATGCAGTTTACATTGAATGTTTCCATACCTACCCCTTGCTTCAAAATTTTCGACAAAAAATACGTTTTTGGAATAAAAATTGCTCAAAATTCGTCTGGAGGAGTTTTTTGATGCAAAAAATCGACTGCCACAGTCTGTTTTTGTCTAAGATCATTTTTTCTCCTTCAAATTATGTCATGAAATTTTCGAAAATCCACTTTTCAAAACTAAAAGTGCTCATAACTCGACTAATATGATAGATAGAACGTTCTAGTCTTCGGCAATCGATTCAGCGGAAAATTTTACATAATCCAGTGTATTTTGAGTCCATAATTCCGACCAGGAAAGAAGTTAGCACAATGCAGTTTACATTAAATGTTTCCATACCCCCCCCTTGCTTCAAAATTTTCGACAAAAAATACGTTTTTGGAATAAAAATTGCTCAAAATTCGTCTGGAGGGGTTTTTTGATGCGAAAAATCGACTGCCACAGTCTGTTTTTGTGTAAGATCATTTTTTCTCCTTCAAATGATGTCATGAAATTTTCGAAAATCCACTTTTCAAAACTAAAAGTGCTCATAACTCGACTAATATGATAGATAGAACGTTCTAGTCTTCGGCAATCGATTCAGCGGAAAATTTAACATAATCCAGTGTATTTTGAGTCCATAATTCCTACCAGGAAAGAAGTTAGCACAATGCAGTTTACATTAAATGTTTCCATACCCCCCCCTTGCTTCAAAATTTTCGACAAAAAATACGTTTTTGGAATAAAAATTGCTCAAAATTCGTCTGGAGGGGTTTTTTGATGCGAAAAATCGACTGCCACAGTCTGTTTTTGTCTAAGATCATTTTTTCTCCTTCAAATGATGTCATGAAATTTTCGAAAATCCACTTTTCAAAACTAAAAGTGCTCATAACTCGACTAATATGATAGATAGAACGTTCTAGTCTCCGGCAATCGATTCAGCGGAAAATTTAACATAATCCAGTGTATTTTGAGTCCATAATTCCTACCAGGAAAGAAGTTAGCACAATGCAGTTTACATTGAATGTTTCCATACCTACCCCTTGCTTCAAAATTTTCGACAAAAAATACGTTTTTGAAATAAAAATTGCTCAAAATTCGTCTGGAGGGGTTTTTTGATGCGAAAAATCGACTGCCACAGTCTGTTTTTGTCTAAGATCATTTTTTCTCCTTCAAATGATGTCATGAAATTTTCGAAAATCCACTTTTCAAAACTAAAAGTGCTCATAACTCGACTAATATGATAGATAGAACGTTCTAGTCTTCGGCAATCGATTTAGCGGAAAATTTTACATTATCCAGTGTATTTTGAGTCCATAATTCCGACCAGGAAAGAAGTTAGCACAATGCAGTTTACATTAAATGTTTCCATACCTACCCCTTGCTCCAAAATTTTCGACAAAAAATACGTTTTGGAATAAAAATTGCTCAAAATTCGTCTGGAGGAGTTTTTTGATGCAAAAAATCGACTGCCACAGTCTGTTTCTGTCTAAGATCATTTTTTCTCCTTCAAATTATGTCATGAAATTTTCGAAAATCCACTTTTCAAAACTAAAAGTGCTCATAACTCGACTAATATGATAGATAGAACGTTCTAGTCTTCGGCAATCGATTCAGCGGAAAATTTTACATAATCCAGTGTATTTTGAGTCCATAATTCCGACCAGGAAAGAAGTTAGCACAATGCAGTTTACATTGAATGTTTCCATACCTACCCCGTGCTCATAACTCGACTAATATGATAGATAGAACGTTCTAGTCTTCGGCAATCGATTCAGCGGAAAATTTTACATAATCCAGTGTATTTTGAGTCCATAATTCCGACCAGGAAAGAAGTTAGCACAATGCAGTTTACATTGAATGTTTCCATACCTACCCCTTGCTTCAAAATTTTCGACAAAAAATACGTTTTTGGAATAAAAATTGCTCAAAATTAGTCTGGAGGGGTTTTCTGATGCAAAAAATCGACTGCCACAGTCTGTTTTTGTCTAAGATCATTTTTTCTCCTTCAAATGATGTCATGAAATTTTCGAAAATCCACTTTTCAAAACTAAAAGTGCTCATAACTCGACTAATATGATAGATAGAACGTTCTAGTCTTCGGCAATCGATTCAGCGGAAAATTTAACATAATCCAGTGTATTTTGAGTCCATAATTCCTACCAGGAAAGAAGTTAGCACAATGCAGTTTACATTGAATGTTTCCATACCTACCCCTTGCTTCAAAATTTTCGACAAAAAATACGTTTTTGAAATAAAAATTGCTCAAAATTCGTCTGGAGGGGTTTTTTGATGCGAAAAATCGACTGCCACAGTCTGTTTTTGTCTAAGATCATTTTTTCTCCTTCAAATGATGTCATGAAATTTTCGAAAATCCACTTTTCAAAACTAAAAGTGCTCATAACTCGACTAATATGATAGATAGAACGTTCTAGTCTTCGGCAATCGATTTAGCGGAAAATTTTACATAATCCAGTGTATTTTGAGTCCATAATTCCGACCAGGAAAGAAGTTAGCACAATGCAGTTTACATTAAATGTTTCCATACCTACCCCTTGCTCCAAAATTTTCGACAAAAAATACGTTTTTGGAATAAAAATTGCTCAAAATTCGTCTGGAGGAGTTTTTTGATGCAAAAAATCGACTGCCACAGTCTGTTTTTGTCTAAGATCATTTTTTCTCCTTCAAATTATGTCATGAAATTTTCGAAAATCCACTTTTCAAAACTAAAAGTGCTCATAACTCGACTAATATGATAGATAGAACGTTCTAGTCTTCGGCAATCGATTCAGCGGAAAATTTTACATAATCCAGTGTATTTTGAGTCCATAATTCCGACCAGGAAAGAAGTTAGCACAATGCAGTTTACATTGAATGTTTCCATACCTACCCCTTGCTTCAAAATTTTCGACAAAAAATACGTTTTTGGAATAAAAATTGCTCAAAATTAGTCTGGAGGGGTTTTTTGATGCAAAAAATCGACTGCCACAGTCTGTTTTTGTCTAAGATCATTTTTTCTCCTTCAAATGATGTCATGAAATTTTCGAAAATCCACTTTTCAAAACTAAAAGTGCTCATAACTCGACTAATATGATAGATAGAACGTTCTAGTCTTCGGCAATCGATTCAGCGGAAAATTTTACATAATCCAGTGTATTTTGAGTCCATAATTCCGACCAGGAAAGAAGCTAGCACAATGCAGTTTACATTAAATGTTTCCATACCCCCCCCTTGCTTCAAAATTTTCGACAAAAAATACGTTTTTGGAATAAAAATTGCTCAAAATTCGTCTGGAGGGGTTTTTTGATGCTAAAAATCGACTGCCACAGTCTGTTTTTGTCTAAGATCATTTTTTCTCCTTCAAATGATGTCATGAAATTTTCGAAAATCCACTTTTCAAAACTAAAAGTGCTCATAACTCGACTAATATGATAGATAGAACGTTCTAGTCTTCGGCAATCGATTCAGCGGAATATTTTACATAATCCAGTGTATTTTGAGTCCATAATTCCGACCAGGAAAGAAGTTAGCACAATGCAGTTTACATTGAATGTTTCCATACCTACCCCTTGCTTCAAAATTTTCGACAAAAAATACGTTTTTGAAATAAAAATTGCTCAAAATTCGTCTGGAGGGGTTTTTTGATGCGAAAAATCGACTGCCACAGTCTGTTTTTGTCTAAGATCATTTTTTCCCCTTCAAATGATGTCATGAAATTTTCGAAAATCCACTTTTCAAAACTAAAAGTGCTCATAACTCGACTAATATGATAGATAGAACGTTCTAGTCTTCGGCAATCGATTCAGCGGAAAATTTTACATAATCCAGTGTATTTTGAGTCCATAATTCCGACCAGGAAAGAAGTTAGCACAATGCAGTTTACATTGAATGTTTCCATACCTACCCCTTGCTTCAAAATTTTCGACAAAAAATACGTTTTTGAAATAAAAATTGCTCAAAATTCGTCTGGAGGGGTTTTTTGATGCGAAAAATCGACTGCCACAGTCTGTTTTTGTCTAAGATCATTTTTTCCCCTTCAAATGATGTCATGAAATTTTCGAAAATCCACTTTTCAAAACTAAAAGTGCTCATAACTCGACTAATATGATAGATAGAACGTTCTAGACTTCGGCAATCGATTCAGCGGAAAATTTTACATAATCCAGTGTATTTTGAGTCCATAATTCCGACCAGGAAAGAAGTTAGCACAATGCAGTTTACATTAAATGTTTCCATACCCCCCCCTTGCTTCAAAATTTTCGACAAAAAATACGTTTTTGAAATAAAAATTGCTCAAAATTCGTCTGGAGGGGTTTTTTGAAGCGAAAAATCGACTGCCACAGTCTGTTTTTGTCTAACATCATTTTTTCTCCTTCAAATGATGTCATGAAATTTTCGAAAATCCACTTTTCAAAACTAAAAGTGCTCATAACTCGACTAATATGATAGATAGAACGTTCTAGTCTTCGGCAATCGATTTAGCGGAAAATTTTACATAATCCAGTGTATTTTGAGTCCATAATTCCGACCAGGAAAGAAGTTAGCACAATGCAGTTTACATTAAATGTTTCCATACCTACCCCTTGCTTCAAAATTTTCGACAAAAAATACGTTTTTGGAATAAAAATTGCTCAAAATTCGTCTGGAGGAGTTTTTTGATGCAAAAAATCGACTGCCACAGTCTGTTTTTGTCTAAGATCATTTTTTCTCCTTCAAATTATGTCATGAAATTTTCGAAAATCCACTTTTCAAAACTAAAAGTGCTCATAACTCGACTAATATGATAGATAGAACGTTCTAGTCTTCGGCAATCGATTCAGCGGAAAATTTTACATAATCCAGTGTATTTTGAGTCCATAATTCCGACCAGGAAAGAAGTTAGCACAATGCAGTTTACATTAAATGTTTCCATACCCCCCCCTTGCTTCAAAATTTTCGACAAAAAATACGTTTTTGGAATAAAAATTGCTCAAAATTCGTCTGGAGGGGTTTTTTGATGCGAAAAATCGACTGCCACAGTCTGTTTTTGTCTAAGATCATTTTTTCTCCTTCAAATGATGTCATGAAATTTTCGAAAATCCACTTTTCAAAACTAAAAGTGCTCATAACTCGACTAATATGATAGATAGAACGTTCTAGTCATTGGCAATCGATTCAGCGGAAAATTTTACATAATCCAGTGTATTTTGAGTCCATAATTCCGACCAGGAAAGAAGTTAGCACAATGCAGTTTACATTGAATGTTTCCATACCTACCCCTTGCTTCAAAATTTTCGACAAAAAATACGTTTTTGGAATAAAAATTGCTCAAAATTAGTCTGGAGGGGTTTTTTGATGCAAAAAATCGACTGCCACAGTCTGTTTTTGTCTAAGATCATTTTTTCTCCTTCAAATGATGTCATGAAATTTTCGAAAATCCACTTTTCAAAACTAAAAGTGCTCATAACTCGACTAATATGATAGATAGAACGTTCTAGTCTTCGGCAATCGATTCAGCGGAAAATTTTACATAATCCAGTGTATTTTGAGTCCATAATTCCGACCAGGAAAGAAGTTAGCACAATGCAGTTTACATTGAATGTTTCCATACCTACCCCTTGCTTCAAAATTTTCGACAAAAAATACGTTTTTGAAATAAAAATTGCTCAAAATTCGTCTGGAGGGGTTTTTTGATGCGAAAAATCGACTGCCACAGTCTGTTTTTGTCTAAGATCATTTTTTCCCCTTCAAATGATGTCATGAAATTTTCGAAAATCCACTTTTCAAAACTAAAAGTGCTCATAACTCGACTAATATGATAGATAGAACGTTCTAGACTTCGGCAATCGATTCAGCGGAAAATTTTACATAATCCAGTGTATTTTGAGTCCATAATTCCGACCAGGAAAGAAGTTAGCACAATGCAGTTTACATTAAATGTTTCCATACCCCCCCCTTGCTTCAAAATTTTCGACAAAAAATACGTTTTTGAAATAAAAATTGCTCAAAATTCGTCTGGAGGGGTTTTTTGAAGCGAAAAATCGACTGCCACAGTCTGTTTTTGTCTAACATCATTTTTTCTCCTTCAAATGATGTCATGAAATTTTCGAAAATCCACTTTTCAAAACTAAAAGTGCTCATAACTCGACTAATATGATAGATAGAACGTTCTAGTCTTCGGCAATCGATTTAGCGGAAAATTTTACATAATCCAGTGTATTTTGAGTCCATAATTCCGACCAGGAAAGAAGTTAGCACAATGCAGTTTACATTAAATGTTTCCATACCTACCCCTTGCTTCAAAATTTTCGACAAAAAATACGTTTTTGGAATAAAAATTGCTCAAAATTCGTCTGGAGGAGTTTTTTGATGCAAAAAATCGACTGCCACAGTCTGTTTTTGTCTAAGATCATTTTTTCTCCTTCAAATTATGTCATGAAATTTTCGAAAATCCACTTTTCAAAACTAAAAGTGCTCATAACTCGACTAATATGATAGATAGAACGTTCTAGTCTTCGGCAATCGATTCAGCGGAAAATTTTACATAATCCAGTGTATTTTGAGTCCATAATTCCGACCAGGAAAGAAGTTAGCACAATGCAGTTTACATTAAATGTTTCCATACCCCCCCCTTGCTTCAAAATTTTCGACAAAAAATACGTTTTTGGAATAAAAATTGCTCAAAATTCGTCTGGAGGGGTTTTTTGATGCGAAAAATCGACTGCCACAGTCTGTTTTTGTCTAAGATCATTTTTTCTCCTTCAAATGATGTCATGAAATTTTCGAAAATCCACTTTTCAAAACTAAAAGTGCTCATAACTCGACTAATATGATAGATAGAACGTTCTAGTCATTGGCAATCGATTCAGCGGAAAATTTTACATAATCCAGTGTATTTTGAGTCCATAATTCCGACCAGGAAAGAAGTTAGCACAATGCAGTTTACATTGAATGTTTCCATACCTACCCCTTGCTTCAAAATTTTCGACAAAAAATACGTTTTTGGAATAAAAATTGCTCAAAATTAGTCTGGAGGGGTTTTTTGATGCAAAAAATCGACTGCCACAGTCTGTTTTTGTCTAAGATCATTTTTTCTCCTTCAAATGATGTCATGAAATTTTCGAAAATCCACTTTTCAAAACTAAAAGTGCTCATAACTCGACTAATATGATAGATAGAACGTTCTAGTCTTCGGCAATCGATTCAGCGGAAAATGTTACATAATCCAGTGTATTTTGAGTCCATAATTCCGACCAGGAAAGAAGTTAGCACAATGCAGTTTACATTGAATGTTTCCATACCTACCCCTTGCTTCAAAATTTTCGACAAAAAATACGTTTTTGAAATAAAAATTGCTCAAAATTCGTCTGGAGGGGTTTTTTTGATGCGAAAAATCGACTGCCACAGTCTGTTTTTGTCTAAGATCATTTTTTCCCCTTCAAATGATGTCATGAAATTTTCGAAAATCCACTTTTCAAAACTAAAAGTGCTCATAACTCGACTAATATGATAGATAGAACGTTCTAGTCTTCGGCAATCGATTCAGCGGAAAATTTTACATAATCCAGTGTATTTTGAGTCCATAATTCCGACCAGGAAAGAAGTTAGCACAATGCAGTTTACATTAAATGTTTCCATACCCCCCCCTTGCTTCAAAATTTTCGACAAAAAATACGTTTTTGGAATAAAAATTGCTCAAAATTCGTCTGGAGGGGTTTTTTGATGCGAAAAATCGACTGCCACAGTCTGTTTTTGTCTAAGATCATTTTTTCTCCTTCAAATGATGTCATGAAATTTTCGAAAATCCACTTTTCAAAACTAAAAGTGCTCATAACTCGACTAATATGATAGATAGAACGTTCTAGTCATTGGCAATCGATTCAGCGGAAAATTTTACATAATCCAGTGTATTTTGAGTCCATAATTCCGACCAGGAAAGAAGTTAGCACAATGCAGTTTACATTGAATGTTTCCATACCTACCCCTTGCTTCAAAATTTTCGACAAAAAATACGTTTTTGGAATAAAAATTGCTCAAAATTAGTCTGGAGGGGTTTTTTGATGCAAAAAATCGACTGCCACAGTCTGTTTTTGTCTAAGATCATTTTTTCTCCTTCAAATGATGTCATGAAATTTTCGAAAATCCACTTTTCAAAACTAAAAGTGCTCATAACTCGACTAATATGATAGATAGAACGTTCTAGTCTTCGGCAATCGATTCAGCGGAAAATGTTACATAATCCAGTGTATTTTGAGTCCATAATTCCGACCAGGAAAGAAGTTAGCACAATGCAGTTTACATTGAATGTTTCCATACCTACCCCTTGCTTCAAAATTTTCGACAAAAAATACGTTTTTGAAATAAAAATTGCTCAAAATTCGTCTGGAGGGGTTTTTTGATGCGAAAAATCGACTGCCACAGTCTGTTTTTGTCTAAGATCATTTTTTCCCCTTCAAATGATGTCATGAAATTTTCGAAAATCCACTTTTCAAAACTAAAAGTGCTCATAACTCGACTAATATGATAGATAGAACGTTCTAGTCTTCGGCAATCGATTCAGCGGAAAATTTTACATAATCCAGTGTATTTTGAGTCCATAATTCCGACCAGGAAAGAAGTTAGCACAATGCAGTTTACATTGAATGTTTCCATACCTACCCCTTGCTTCAAAATTTTCGACAAAAAATACGTTTTTGGAATAAAAATTGCTCAAAATTCGTCTGGAGGGGTTTTTTGATGCGAAAAATCGACTGCCACAGTCTGTTTTTGTCTAAGATCATTTTTTCTCCTTCAAATGATGTCATGAAATTTTCGAAAATCCACATTTCAAAACTAAAAGTGCTCATAACTCGACTAATATGATAGATAGAACGTTCTAGTCTTCGGCAATCGATTCAGCGGAAAATTTTACATAATCCAGTGTATTTTGAGTCCATAATTCCGACCAGGAAAGAAGTTAGCACAATGCAGTTTACATTAAATGTTTCCATACCCCCCCCTAGCTTCAAAATTTTCGACAAAAAATACGTTTTTGAAATAAAAATTGCTCAAAATTCGTCTGGAGGGGTTTTTTGATGCGAAAAATCGACTGCCACAGTCTGTTTTTGTCTAACATCATTTTTTCTCCTTCAAATGATGTCATGAAATTTTCGAAAATCCACTTTTCAAAACTAAAATTGCTCATAACTCGACTAATATGATAGATAGAACGTTCTAGTCTTCGGCAATCGATTTAGCGGAAAATTTTACATAATCCAGTGTATTTTGAGTCCATAATTCCGACCAGGAAAGAAGTAAGCACAATGCAGTTTACATTAAATGTTTCCATACCTACCCCTTGCTTCAAAATTTTCGACAAAAAATACGTTTTTGGAATAAAAATTGCTCAAAATTCGTCTGGAGGGGTTTTTTGATGCGAAAAATCGACTGCCACAGTCTGTTTTTGTCTAACATCATTTTTTCTCCTTCAAATGATGTCATGAAATTTTCGAAAATCCACTTTTCAAAACTAAAAGTGCTCATAACTCGACTAATATGATAGATAGAACGTTCTAGTCTTCGGCAATCGATTCAGCGGAAAATTTTACATAATCCAGTGTATTTTGAGTCCATAATTCCGACCAGGAAAGAAGTTAGCACAATGCAGTTTACATTAAATGTTTCCATACCCCCCCCTTGCTTCAAAATTTTCGACAAAAAATACGTTTTTGAAATAAAAATTGCTCAAAATTCGTCTGGAGGGGTTTTTTGATGCGAAAAATCGACTGCCACAGTCTGTTTTTGTCTAACATCATTTTTTCTCCTTCAAATGATGTCATGAAATTTTCGAAAATCCACTTTTCAAAACTAAAATTGCTCATAACTCGACTAATATGATAGATAGAACGTTCTAGTCTTCGGCAATCGATTTAGCGGAAAATTTTACATAATCCAGTGTATTTTGAGTCCATAATTCCGACCAGGAAAGAAGTAAGCACAATGCAGTTTACATTAAATGTTTCCATACCTACCCCTTGCTTCAAAATTTTCGACAAAAAATACGTTTTTGGAATAAAAATTGCTCAAAATTCGTCTGGAGGGGTTTTTTGATGCGAAAAATCGACTGCCACAGTCTGTTTTTGTCTAAGATCATTTTTTCTCCTTCAAATGATGTCATGAAATTTTCGAAAATCCACATTTCAAAACTAAAAGTGCTCATAACTCGACTAATATGATAGATAGAACGTTCTAGTCTTCGGCAATCGATTCAGCGGAAAATTTTACATAATCCAGTGTATTTTGAGTCCATAATTCCGACCAGGAAAGAAGTTAGCACAATGCAGTTTACATTAAATGTTTCCATACCCCCCCCTAGCTTCAAAATTTTCGACAAAAAATACGTTTTTGAAATAAAAATTGCTCAAAATTCGTCTGGAGGGGTTTTTTGATGCGAAAAATCGACTGCCACAGTCTGTTTTTGTCTAACATCATTTTTTCTCCTTCAAATGATGTCATGAAATTTTCGAAAATCCACTTTTCAAAACTAAAATTGCTCATAACTCGACTAATATGATAGATAGAACGTTCTAGTCTTCGGCAATCGATTCAGCGGAAAATTTTACATAATCCAGTGTATTTTGAGTCCATAATTCCGACCAGGAAAGAAGTTAGCACAATGCAGTTTACATTAAATGTTTCCATACCCCCCCCTAGCTTCAAAATTTTCGACAAAAAATACGTTTTTGAAATAAAAATTGCTCAAAATTCGTCTGGAGGGGTTTTTTGATGCGAAAAATCGACTGCCACAGTCTGTTTTTGTCTAACATCATTTTTTCTCCTTCAAATGATGTCATGAAATTTTCGAAAATCCACTTTTCAAAACTAAAATTGCTCATAACTCGACTAATATGATAGATAGAACGTTCTAGTCTTCGGCAATCGATTTAGCGGAAAATTTTACATAATCCAGTGTATTTTGAGTCCATAATTCCGACCAGGAAAGAAGTAAGCACAATGCAGTTTACATTAAATGTTTCCATACCTACCCCTTGCTTCAAAATTTTCGACAAAAAATACGTTTTTGGAATAAAAATTGCTCAAAATTCGTCTGGAGGGGTTTTTTGATGCGAAAAATCGACTGCCACAGTCTGTTTTTGTCTAACATCATTTTTTCTCCTTCAAATGATGTCATGAAATTTTCGAAAATCCACTTTTCAAAACTAAAAGTGCTCATAACTCGACTAATATGATAGATAGAACGTTCTAGTCTTCGGCAATCGATTCAGCGGAAAATTTTACATAATCCAGTGTATTTTGAGTCCATAATTCCGACCAGGAAAGAAGTTAGCACAATGCAGTTTACATTAAATGTTTCCATACCCCCCCCTTGCTTCAAAATTTTCGACAAAAAATACGTTTTTGAAATAAAAATTGCTCAAAATTCGTCTGGAGGGGTTTTTTGATGCGAAAAATCGACTGCCACAGTCTGTTTTTGTCTAACATCATTTTTTCTCCTTCAAATGATGTCATGAAATTTTCGAAAATCCACTTTTCAAAACTAAAATTGCTCATAACTCGACTAATATGATAGATAGAACGTTCTAGTCTTCGGCAATCGATTTAGCGGAAAATTTTACATAATCCAGTGTATTTTGAGTCCATAATTCCGACCAGGAAAGAAGTAAGCACAATGCAGTTTACATTAAATGTTTCCATACCTACCCCTTGCTTCAAAATTTTCGACAAAAAATACGTTTTTGGAATAAAAATTGCTCAAAATTCGTCTGGAGGGGTTTTTTGATGCGAAAAATCGACTGCCACAGTCTGTTTTTGTCTAAGATCATTTTTTCTCCTTCAAATGATGTCATGAAATTTTCGAAAATCCACATTTCAAAACTAAAAGTGCTCATAACTCGACTAATATGATAGATAGAACGTTCTAGTCTTCGGCAATCGATTCAGCGGAAAATTTTACATAATCCAGTGTATTTTGAGTCCATAATTCCGACCAGGAAAGAAGTTAGCACAATGCAGTTTACATTAAATGTTTCCATACCCCCCCCTAGCTTCAAAATTTTCGACAAAAAATACGTTTTTGAAATAAAAATTGCTCAAAATTCGTCTGGAGGGGTTTTTTGATGCGAAAAATCGACTGCCACAGTCTGTTTTTGTCTAACATCATTTTTTCTCCTTCAAATGATGTCATGAAATTTTCGAAAATCCACTTTTCAAAACTAAAATTGCTCATAACTCGACTAATATGATAGATAGAACGTTCTAGTCTTCGGCAATCGATTTAGCGGAAAATTTTACATAATCCAGTGTATTTTGAGTCCATAATTCCGACCAGGAAAGAAGTAAGCACAATGCAGTTTACATTAAATGTTTCCATACCTACCCCTTGCTTCAAAATTTTCGACAAAAAATACGTTTTTGGAATAAAAATTGCTCAAAATTCGTCTGGAGGGGTTTTTTGATGCGAAAAATCGACTGCCACAGTCTGTTTTTGTCTAACATCATTTTTTCTCCTTCAAATGATGTCATGAAATTTTCGAAAATCCACTTTTCAAAACTAAAAGTGCTCATAACTCGACTAATATGATAGATAGAACGTTCTAGTCTTCGGCAATCGATTCAGCGGAAAATTTTACATAATCCAGTGTATTTTGAGTCCATAATTCCGACCAGGAAAGAAGTTAGCACAATGCAGTTTACATTAAATGTTTCCATACCCCCCCCTTGCTTCAAAATTTTCGACAAAAAATACGTTTTTGAAATAAAAATTGCTCAAAATTCGTCTGGAGGGGTTTTTTGATGCGAAAAATCGACTGCCACAGTCTGTTTTTGTCTAACATCATTTTTTCTCCTTCAAATGATGTCATGAAATTTTCGAAAATCCACTTTTCAAAACTAAAATTGCTCATAACTCGACTAATATGATAGATAGAACGTTCTAGTCTTCGGCAATCGATTTAGCGGAAAATTTTACATAATCCAGTGTATTTTGAGTCCATAATTCCGACCAGGAAAGAAGTAAGCACAATGCAGTTTACATTAAATGTTTCCATACCTACCCCTTGCTTCAAAATTTTCGACAAAAAATACGTTTTTGGAATAAAAATTGCTCAAAATTCGTCTGGAGGAGTTTTTTGATGCAAAAAATCGACTGCCACAGTCTGTTTTTGTCTAAGATCATTTTTTCTCCTTCAAATTATGTCATGAAATTTTCGAAAATCCACTTTTCAAAACTAAAAGTGCTCATAACTCGACTAATATGATAGATAGAACGTTCTAGTCTTCGGCAATCGATTCAGCGGAAAATTTAACATAATCCAGTGTATTTTGAGTCCATAATTCCTACCAGGAAAGAAGTTAGCACAATGCAGTTTACATTGAATGTTTCCATACCTACCCCTTGCTTCAAAATTTTCGACAAAAAATACGTTTTTGAAATAAAAATTGCTCAAAATTCGTCTGGAGGGGTTTTTTGATGCGAAAAATCGACTGCCACAGTCTGTTTTTGTCTAAGATCATTTTTTCTCCTTCAAATGATGTCATGAAATTTTCGAAAATCCACTTTTCAAAACTAAAAGTGCTCATAACTCGACTAATATGATAGATAGAACGTTCTAGTCTTCGGCAATCGATTCAGCGGAATATTTTACATAATCCAGTGTATTTTGAGTCCATAATTCCGACCAGGAAAGAAGTTAGCACAATGCAGTTTACATTGAATGTTTCCATACCTACCCCTTGCTTCAAAATTTTCGACAAAAAATACGTTTTTGGAATAAAAATTGCTCAAAATTCGTCTGGAGGAGTTTTTTGATGCAAAAAATCGACTGCCACAGTCTGTTTTTGTCTAAGATCATTTTTTCTCCTTCAAATTATGTCATGAAATTTTCGAAAATCCACTTTTCAAAACTAAAAGTGCTCATAACTCGACTAATATGATAGATAGAACGTTCTAGTCTTCGGCAATCGATTCAGCGGAAAATTTTACATAATCCAGTGTATTTTGAGTCCATAATTCCGACCAGGAAAGAAGTTAGCACAATGCAGTTTACATTAAATGTTTCCATACCCCCCCCTTGCTTCAAAATTTTCGACAAAAAATACGTTTTTGGAATAAAAATTGCTCAAAATTCGTCTGGAGGGGTTTTTTGATGCGAAAAATCGACTGCCACAGTCTGTTTTTGTCTAAGATCATTTTTTCTCCTTCAAATGATGTCATGAAATTTTCGAAAATCCACTTTTCAAAACTAAAAGTGCTCATAACTCGACTAATATGATAGATAGAACGTTCTAGTCTTCGGCAATCGATTCAGCGGAAAATTTAACATAATCCAGTGTATTTTGAGTCCATAATTCCTACCAGGAAAGAAGTTAGCACAATGCAGTTTACATTAAATGTTTCCATACCCCCCCCTTGCTTCAAAATTTTCGACAAAAAATACGTTTTTGGAATAAAAATTGCTCAAAATTCGTCTGGAGGGGTTTTTTGATGCGAAAAATCGACTGCCACAGTCTGTTTTTGTCTAAGATCATTTTTTCTCCTTCAAATGATGTCATGAAATTTTCGAAAATCCACTTTTCAAAACTAAAAGTGCTCATAACTCGACTAATATGATAGATAGAACGTTCTAGTCTCCGGCAATCGATTCAGCGGAAAATTTAACATAATCCAGTGTATTTTGAGTCCATAATTCCTACCAGGAAAGAAGTTAGCACAATGCAGTTTACATTGAATGTTTCCATACCTACCCCTTGCTTCAAAATTTTCGACAAAAAATACGTTTTTGAAATAAAAATTGCTCAAAATTCGTCTGGAGGGGTTTTTTGATGCGAAAAATCGACTGCCACAGTCTGTTTTTGTCTAAGATCATTTTTTCTCCTTCAAATGATGTCATGAAATTTTCGAAAATCCACTTTTCAAAACTAAAAGTGCTCATAACTCGACTAATATGATAGATAGAACGTTCTAGTCTTCGGCAATCGATTTAGCGGAAAATTTTACATAATCCAGTGTATTTTGAGTCCATAATTCCGACCAGGAAAGAAGTTAGCACAATGCAGTTTACATTGAATGTTTCCATACCTACCCCTTGCTTCAAAATTTTCGACAAAAAATACGTTTTTGGAATAAAAATTGCTCAAAATTAGTCTGGAGGGGTTTTTTGATGCAAAAAATCGACTGCCACAGTCTGTTTTTGTCTAAGATCATTTTTTCTCCTTCAAATTATGTCATGAAATTTTCGAAAATCCACTTTTCAAAACTAAAAGTGCTCATAACTCGACTAATATGATAGATAGAACGTTCTAGTCTTCGGCAATCGATTCAGCGGAAAATTTAACATAATCCAGTGTATTTTGAGTCCATAATTCCTACCAGGAAAGAAGTTAGCACAATGCAGTTTACATTGAATGTTTCCATACCTACCCCTTGCTTCAAAATTTTCGACAAAAAATACGTTTTTGAAATAAAAATTGCTCAAAATTCGTCTGGAGGGGTTTTTTGATGCGAAAAATCGACTGCCACAGTCTGTTTTTGTCTAAGATCATTTTTTCTCCTTCAAATGATGTCATGAAATTTTCGAAAATCCACTTTTCAAAACTAAAAGTGCTCATAACTCGACTAATATGATAGATAGAACGTTCTAGTCTTCGGCAATCGATTTAGCGGAAAATTTTACATAATCCAGTGTATTTTGAGTCCATAATTCCGACCAGGAAAGAAGTTAGCACAATGCAGTTTACATTAAATGTTTCCATACCTACCCCTTGCTCCAAAATTTTCGACAAAAAATACGTTTTTGGAATAAAAATTGCTCAAAATTCGTCTGGAGGAGTTTTTTGATGCAAAAAATCGACTGCCACAGTCTGTTTTTGTCTAAGATCATTTTTTCTCCTTCAAATTATGTCATGAAATTTTCGAAAATCCACTTTTCAAAACTAAAAGTGCTCATAACTCGACTAATATGATAGATAGAACGTTCTAGTCTTCGGCAATCGATTCAGCGGAAAATTTTACATAATCCAGTGTATTTTGAGTCCATAATTCCGACCAGGAAAGAAGTTAGCACAATGCAGTTTACATTGAATGTTTCCATACCTACCCCTTGCTTCAAAATTTTCGACAAAAAATACGTTTTTGGAATAAAAATTGCTCAAAATTAGTCTGGAGGGGTTTTTTGATGCAAAAAATCGACTGCCACAGTCTGTTTTTGTCTAAGATCATTTTTTCTCCTTCAAATGATGTCATGAAATTTTCGAAAATCCACTTTTCAAAACTAAAAGTGCTCATAACTCGACTAATATGATAGATAGAACGTTCTAGTCTTCGGCAATCGATTCAGCGGAAAATTTTACATAATCCAGTGTATTTTGAGTCCATAATTCCGACCAGGAAAGAAGCTAGCACAATGCAGTTTACATTAAATGTTTCCATACCCCCCCCTTGCTTCAAAATTTTCGACAAAAAATACGTTTTTGGAATAAAAATTGCTCAAAATTCGTCTGGAGGGGTTTTTTGATGCGAAAAATCGACTGCCACAGTCTGTTTTTGTCTAAGATCATTTTTTCTCCTTCAAATGATGTCATGAAATTTTCGAAAATCCACTTTTCAAAACTAAAAGTGCTCATAACTCGACTAATATGATAGATAGAACGTTCTAGTCTTCGGCAATCGATTCAGCGGAATATTTTACATAATCCAGTGTATTTTGAGTCCATAATTCCGACCAGGAAAGAAGTTAGCACAATGCAGTTTACATTGAATGTTTCCATACCTACCCCTTGCTTCAAAATTTTCGACAAAAAATACGTTTTTGAAATAAAAATTGCTCAAAATTCGTCTGGAGGGGTTTTTTGATGCGAAAAATCGACTGCCACAGTCTGTTTTTGTCTAAGATCATTTTTTCCCCTTCAAATGATGTCATGAAATTTTCGAAAATCCACTTTTCAAAACTAAAAGTGCTCATAACTCGACTAATATGATAGATAGAACGTTCTAGTCTTCGGCAATCGATTCAGCGAAAAATTTTACATAATCCAGTGTATTTTGAGTCCATAATTCCGACCAGGAAAGAAGTTAGCACAATGCAGTTTACATTGAATGTTTCCATACCTACCCCTTGCTTCAAAATTTTCGACAAAAAATACGTTTTTGAAATAAAAATTGCTCAAAATTCGTCTGGAGGGGTTTTTTGATGCGAAAAATCGACTGCCACAGTCTGTTTTTGTCTAAGATCATTTTTTCCCCTTCAAATGATGTCATGAAATTTTCGAAAATCCACTTTTCAAAACTAAAAGTGCTCATAACTCGACTAATATGATAGATAGAACGTTCTAGACTTCGGCAATCGATTCAGCGGAAAATTTTACATAATCCAGTGTATTTTGAGTCCATAATTCCGACCAGGAAAGAAGTTAGCACAATGCAGTTTACATTAAATGTTTCCATACCCCCCCCTTGCTTCAAAATTTTCGACAAAAAATACGTTTTTGAAATAAAAATTGCTCAAAATTCGTCTGGAGGGGTTTTTTGAAGCGAAAAATCGACTGCCACAGTCTGTTTTTGTCTAACATCATTTTTTCTCCTTCAAATGATGTCATGAAATTTTCGAAAATCCACTTTTCAAAACTAAAAGTGCTCATAACTCGACTAATATGATAGATAGAACGTTCTAGTCTTCGGCAATCGATTTAGCGGAAAATTTTACATAATCCAGTGTATTTTGAGTCCATAATTCCGACCAGGAAAGAAGTTAGCACAATGCAGTTTACATTAAATGTTTCCATACCTACCCCTTGCTTCAAAATTTTCGACAAAAAATACGTTTTAGGAATAAAAATTGCTCAAAATTCGTCTGGAGGAGTTTTTTGATGCAAAAAATCGACTGCCACAGTCTGTTTTTGTCTAAGATCATTTTTTCTCCTTCAAATTATGTCATGAAATTTTCGAAAATCCACTTTTCAAAACTAAAAGTGCTCATAACTCGACTAATATGATAGATAGAACGTTCTAGTCTTCGGCAATCGATTCAGCGGAAAATTTTACATAATCCAGTGTATTTTGAGTCCATAATTCCGACCAGGAAAGAAGTTAGCACAATGCAGTTTACATTGAATGTTTCCATACCTACCCCTTGCTTCAAAATTTTCGACAAAAAATACGTTTTTGGAATAAAAATTGCTCAAAATTCGTCTGGAGGGGTTTTTTGATGCAAAAAATCGACTGCCACAGTCTGTTTTTGTCTAAGATCATTTTTTCTCCTTCAAATGATGTCATGAAATTTTCGAAAATCCACTTTTCAAAACTAAAAGTGCTCATAACTCGACTAATATGATAGATAGAACGTTCTAGTCTTCGGCAATCGATTCAGCGGAAAAATTTACATAATCCAGTGTATTTTGAGTCCATAATTCCGACCAGGAAAGAAGCTAGCACAATGCAGTTTACATTAAATGTTTCCATACCCCCCCCTTGCTTCAAAATTTTCGACAAAAAATACGTTTTTGGAATAAAAATTGCTCAAAATTCGTCTGGAGGGGTTTTTTGATGCGAAAAATCGACTGCCACAGTCTGTTTTTGTCTAAGATCATTTTTTCTCCTTCAAATGATGTCATGAAATTTTCGAAAATCCACTTTTCAAAACTAAAAGTGCTCATAACTCGACTAATATGATAGATAGAACGTTCTAGTCTTCGGCAATCGATTCAGCGGAATATTTTACATAATCCAGTGTATTTTGAGTCCATAATTCCGACCAGGAAAGAAGTTAGCACAATGCAGTTTACATTGAATGTTTCCATACCTACCCCTTGCTTCAAAATTTTCGACAAAAAATACGTTTTTGAAATAAAAATTGCTCAAAATTCGTCTGGAGGGGTTTTTTGATGCGAAAAATCGACTGCCACAGTCTGTTTTTGTCTAAGATCATTTTTTCCCCTTCAAATGATGTCATGAAATTTTCGAAAATCCACTTTTCAAAACTAAAAGTGCTCATAACTCGACTAATATGATAGATAGAACGTTCTAGTCTTCGGCAATCGATTCAGCGAAAAATTTTACATAATCCAGTGTATTTTGAGTCCATAATTCCGACCAGGAAAGAAGTTAGCACAATGCAGTTTACATTGAATGTTTCCATACCTACCCCTTGCTTCAAAATTTTCGACAAAAAATACGTTTTTGAAATAAAAATTGCTCAAAATTCGTCTGGAGGGGTTTTTTGATGCGAAAAATCGACTGCCACAGTCTGTTTTTGTCTAAGATCATTTTTTCCCCTTCAAATGATGTCATGAAATTTTCGAAAATCCACTTTTCAAAACTAAAAGTGCTCATAACTCGACTAATATGATAGATAGAACGTTCTAGACTTCGGCAATCGATTCAGCGGAAAATTTTACATAATCCAGTGTATTTTGAGTCCATAATTCCGACCAGGAAAGAAGTTAGCACAATGCAGTTTACATTAAATGTTTCCATACCCCCCCCTTGCTTCAAAATTTTCGACAAAAAATACGTTTTTGAAATAAAAATTGCTCAAAATTCGTCTGGAGGGGTTTTTTGAAGCGAAAAATCGACTGCCACAGTCTGTTTTTGTCTAACATCATTTTTTCTCCTTCAAATGATGTCATGAAATTTTCGAAAATCCACTTTTCAAAACTAAAAGTGCTCATAACTCGACTAATATGATAGATAGAACGTTCTAGTCTTCGGCAATCGATTTAGCGGAAAATTTTACATAATCCAGTGTATTTTGAGTCCATAATTCCGACCAGGAAAGAAGTTAGCACAATGCAGTTTACATTAAATGTTTCCATACCTACCCCTTGCTTCAAAATTTTCGACAAAAAATACGTTTTAGGAATAAAAATTGCTCAAAATTCGTCTGGAGGAGTTTTTTGATGCAAAAAATCGACTGCCACAGTCTGTTTTTGTCTAAGATCATTTTTTCTCCTTCAAATTATGTCATGAAATTTTCGAAAATCCACTTTTCAAAACTAAAAGTGCTCATAACTCGACTAATATGATAGATAGAACGTTCTAGTCTTCGGCAATCGATTCAGCGGAAAATTTTACATAATCCAGTGTATTTTGAGTCCATAATTCCGACCAGGAAAGAAGTTAGCACAATGCAGTTTACATTGAATGTTTCCATACCTACCCCTTGCTTCAAAATTTTCGACAAAAAATACGTTTTTGGAATAAAAATTGCTCAAAATTCGTCTGGAGGGGTTTTTTGATGCGAAAAATCGACTGCCACAGTCTGTTTTTGTCTAAGATCATTTTTTCCCCTTCAAATGATGTCATGAAATTTTCGAAAATCCACTTTTCAAAACTAAAAGTGCTCATAACTCGACTAATATGATAGATAGTACGTTCTAGTCTTCGGCAATCGATTCAGCGGAAAATTTTACATAATCCAGTGTATTTTGAGTCCATAATTCCGACCAGGAAAGAAGTTAGCACAATGCAGTTTACATTGAATGTTTCCATACCTACCCCTTGCTTCAAAATTTTCGACAAAAAATACGTTTTTGGAATAAAAATTGCTCAAAATTCGTCTGGAGGGGTTTTTTGATGCGAAAAATCGACTGCCACAGTCTGTTTTTGTCTAACATCATTTTTTCTCCTTCAAATGATGTCATGAAATTTTCGAAAATCCACTTTTCAAAACTAAAAGTGCTCATAACTCGACTAATATGATAGATAGAACGTTCTAGTCTTCGGCAATCGATTCAGCGGAAAATTTTACATAATCCAGTGTATTTTGAGTCCATAATTCCGACCAGGAAAGAAGTTAGCACAATGCAGTTTACATTGAATGTTTCCATACCTACCCCTTGCTTCAAAATTTTCGACAAAAAATACGTTTTTGAAATAAAAATTGCTCAAAATTCGTCTGGAGGGGTTTTTTGATGCGAAAAATCGACTGCCACAGTCTGTTTTTGTCTAACATCATTTTTCTCCTTCAAATTATATCATGAAATTTTCGAAAATCCACTTTTCAAAACTAAAAGTGCTCATAACTCGACTAATATGATAGATAGAACGTTCTAGTCTTCGGCAATCGATTTAGCGGAAAATTTTACATTATCCAGTGTATTTTGAGTCCATAATTCCGACCAGGAAAGAAGTTAGCACAATGCAGTTTACATTAAATGTTTCCATACCTACCCCTTGCTTCAAAATTTTCGACAAAAAATACGTTTTTGGAATAAAAATTGCTCAAAATTCGTCTGGAGGGGTTTTTTGATGCGAAAAATCGACTGCCACAGTCTGTTTTTGTCTAACATCATTTTTTCTCCTTCAAATGATGTCATGAAACTTTCGAAAATCCACTTTTCAAAACTAAAAGTGCTCATAACTCGACTAATATGATAGATAGAACGTTCTAGTCTTCGGCAATCGATTTAGCGGAAAATTTTACATTATCCAGTGTATTTTGAGTCCATAATTCCGACCAGGAAAGAAGTTAGCACAATGCAGTTTACATTGAATGTTTCCATACCTACCCCTTGCTTCAAAATTTTCGACAAAAAATACGTTTTTGGAATAAAAATTGCTCAAAATTCGTCTGGAGGGGTTTTTTGATGCGAAAAATCGACTGCCACAGTCTGTTTTTGTCTAAGATCATTTTTTCTCCTTCAAATGATGTCATGAAATTTTCGAAAATCCACTTTTCAAAACTAAAAGTGCTCATAACTCGACTAATATGATAGATAGAACGTTCTAGTCTTCGGCAATCGATTTAGCGGAAAATTTTACATAATCCAGTGTATTTTGAGTCCATAATTCCGACCAGGAAAGAAGTTAGCACAATGCAGTTTACATTAAATGTTTCCATACCTACCCCTTGCTCCAAAATTTTCGACAAAAAATACGTTTTTGGAATAAAAATTGCTCAAAATTCGTCTGGAGGAGTTTTTTGATGCAAAAAATCGACTGCCACAGTCTGTTTTTGTCTAAGATCATTTTTTCTCCTTCAAATTATGTCATGAAATTTTCGAAAATCCACTTTTCAAAACTAAAAGTGCTCATAACTCGACTAATATGATAGATAGAACGTTCTAGTCTTCGGCAATCGATTCAGCGGAAAATTTTACATAATCCAGTGTATTTTGAGTCCATAATTCCGACCAGGAAAGAAGTTAGCACAATGCAGTTTACATTGAATGTTTCCATACCTACCCCTTGCTTCAAAATTTTCGACAAAAAATACGTTTTTGGAATAAAAATTGCTCAAAATTCGTCTGGAGGGGTTTTTTGATGCGAAAAATCGACTGCCACAGTCTGTTTTTGTCTAACATCATTTTTTCTCCTTCAAATGATGTCATGAAATTTTCGAAAATCCACTTTTCAAAACTAAAAGTGCTCATAACTCGACTAATATGATAGATAGAACGTTCTAGTCTTCGGCAATCGATTCAGCGGAAAATTTTACATAATCCAGTGTATTTTGAGTCCATAATTCCGACCAGGAAAGAAGTTAGCACAATGCAGTTTACATTGAATGTTTCCATACCCCCCCCTTGCTTCAAAATTTTCGACAAAAAATACGTTTTTGAAATAAAAATTGCTCAAAATTCATCTGGAGGGGTTTTTTGATGCGAAAAATCGACTGCCACAGTCTGTTTTTGTCTAAGATCATTTTTTCTCCTTCAAATGATGCCATGAAATTTTCGAAAATCCACTTTTCAAAACTAAAAGTGCTCATAACTCGACTAATATGATAGATAGAACGTTCTAGTCTTCGGCA
This sequence comes from Galerucella nymphaeae, assembly GCA_963978555.1. Taxonomy (NCBI): domain Eukaryota; kingdom Metazoa; phylum Arthropoda; class Insecta; order Coleoptera; family Chrysomelidae; genus Galerucella; species Galerucella nymphaeae. Next base: position 580,653 of record OZ021712.1, read on the forward strand.
ATCGATTTAGCGGAAAATTTTACATTATCCAGTGTATTTTGAGACCATAATTCCGACCAGGAAAGAAGTTAGCACAATGCAGTTTACATTGAATGTTTCCATACCTACCCCTTGCTTCAAAATTTTCGACAAAAAATACGTTTTTGGAATAAAAATTGCTCAAAATTCGTCTGGAGGGGTGTTTTGATGCGAAAAATCGACTGCCACAGTCTGTTTTTGTCTAAGATCATTTTTTCTCCTTCAAATGATGTCATGAAATTTTCGAAAATCCACTTTTCAAAACTAAAAGTGCTCATAACTCGACTAATATGATAGATAGAACGTTCTAGTCTTCGGCAATCGATTCAGCGGAAAATTTTACATAATCCAGTGTATTTTGAGTCCATAATTCCGACCAGGAAAGAAGTTAGCACAATGCAGTTTACATTGAATGTTTCCATACCTACCCCTTGCTTCAAAATTTTCGACAAAAAATACGTTTTTGGAATAAAAATTGCTCAAAATTTGTCTGGAGGGGTTTTTTGATGCGAAAAATCGACTGCCACAGTCTGTTTTTGTCTAACATCATTTTTTCTCCTTCAAATGATGTCATGAAATTTTCGAAAATCCACTTTTCAAAACTAAAAGTGCTCATAACTCGACTAATATGATAGATAGAACGTTCTAGTCTTCGGCAATCGATTCAGCGGAAAATTTTACATAATCCAGTGTATTTTGAGTCCATAATTCCGACCAGGAAAGAAGTTAGCACAATGCAGTTTACATTGAATGTTTCCATACCTACCCCTTGCTTCAAAATTTTCGACAAAAAATACGTTTTTGGAATAAAAATTGCTCAAAATTCGTCTGGAGGGGTTTTTTGATGCGAAAAATCGACTGCCACAGTCTGTTTTTGTCTAACATCATTTTTCTCCTTCAAATTATATCATGAAATTTTCGAAAATCCACTTTTCAAAACTAAAAGTGCTCATAACTCGACTAATATGATAGATAGAACGTTCTAGTCTTCGGCAATCGATTTAGCGGAAAATTTTACATTATCCAGTGTATTTTGAGTCCATAATTCCGACCAGGAAAGGAGTTAGCACAATGCAGTATACATTGAATGTTTCCATACCTACCCCTTGCTTCAAAATTTTCGACAAAAAATACGTTTTTGAAATAAAAATTGCTCAAAATTCGTCTGGAGGGGTTTTTTGATGCGAAAAATCGACTGCCACAGTCTGTTTTTGTCTAAGATCATTTTTTCCCCTTCAAATGATGTCATGAAATTTTCGAAAATCCACTTTTCAAAACTAAAAGTGCTCATAACTCGACTAATATGATAGATAGAACGTTCTAGTCTTCGGCAATCGATTCAGCGGAAAATTTTACATAATCCAGTGTATTTTGAGTCCATAATTCCGACCAGGAAAGAAGTTAGCACAATGCAGTATACATTGAATGTTTCCATACTACCCCTTGCTTCAAAATTTTCGACAAAAAATACGTTTTTGGAATAAAAATTGCTCAAAATTCGTCTGGAGGGGTTTTTTGATGCGAAAAATCGACTGCCACAGTCTGTTTTTGTCTAACATCATTTTTTCTCCTTCAAATGATGTCATGAAATTTTCGAAAATCCACTTTTCAAAACTAAAAGTGCTCATAACTCGACTAATATGATAGATAGAACGTTCTAGTCTTCGGCAATCGATTCAGCGGAAAATTTTACATAATCCAGTGTATTTTGAGTCCATAATTCCGACCAGGAAAGAAGTTAGCACAATGCAGTTTACATTGAATGTTTCCATACCCCCCCCTTGCTTCAAAATTTTCGACAAAAAATACGTTTTTGAAATAAAAATTGCTCAAAATTCATCTGGAGGGGTTTTTTGATGCGAAAAATCGACTGCCACAGTCTGTTTTTGTCTAAGATCATTTTTTCTCCTTCAAATGATGTCATGAAATTTTCGAAAATCCACTTTTCAAAACTAAAAGTGCTCATAACTCGACTAATATGATAGATAGAACGTTCTAGTCTTCGGCAATCGATTCAGCGGAAAATTTTACATAATCCAGTGTATTTTGAGTCCATAATTCCGACCAGGAAAGAAGTTAGCACAATGCAGTTTACATTGAATGTTTCCATACCTACCCCTTGCTTCAAAATTTTCGACAAAAAATACGTTTTTGGAATAAAAATTGCTCAAAATTCGTCTGGAGGGGTTTTTTGATGCGAAAAATCGACTGCCACAGTCTGTTTTTGTCTAAGATCATTTTTTCTCCTTCAAATGATGTCATGAAATTTTCGAAAATCCACTTTTCAAAACTAAAAGTGCTCATAACTCGACTAATATGATAGATAGAACGTTCTAGTCTTCGGCAATCGATTCAGCGGAAAATTTTACATAATCCAGTGTATTTTGAGTCCATAATTCCGACCAGGAAAGAAGTTAGCACAATGCAGTTTACATTAAATGTTTCCATACCCCCCCCTTGCTTCAAAATTTTCGACAAAAAATAAGTTTTTGAAATAAAAATTGCTCAAAATTCGTCTGGAGGGGTTTTTTGATGCGAAAAATCGACTGCCACAGTCTGTTTTTGTCTAACATCATTTTTCTCCTTCAAATTATATCATGAAATTTTCGAAAATCCACTTTTCAAAACTAAAAGTGCTCATAACTCGACTAATATGATAGATAGAACGTTCTAGTCTTCGGCAATCGATTTAGCGGAAAATTTTACATTATCCAGTGTATTTTGAGTCCATAATTCCGACCAGGAAAGAAGTTAGCACAATGCAGTTTACATTAAATGTTTCCATACCTACCCCTTGCTTCAAAATTTTCGACAAAAAATACGTTTTTGGAATAAAAATTGCTCAAAATTCGTCTGGAGGGGTTTTTTGATGCGAAAAATCGACTGCCACAGTCTGTTTTTGTCTAACATCATTTTTTCTCCTTCAAATGATGTCATGAAATTTTCGAAAATCCACTTTTCAAAACTAAAAGTGCTCATAACTCGACTAATATGATAGATAGAACGTTCTAGTCTTCGGCAATCGATTCAGCGGAAAATTTTACATAATCCAGTGTATTTTGAGTCCATAATTCCGACCAGGAAAGAAGTTAGCACAATGCAGTTTACATTGAATGTTTCCATACCTACCCCTTGCTTCAAAATTTTCGACAAAAAATACGTTTTTGAAATAAAAATTGCTCAAAATTCGTCTGGAGGGGTTTTTTGATGCGAAAAATCGACTGCCACAGTCTGTTTTTGTCTAAGATCATTTTTTCCCCTTCAAATGATGTCATGAAATTTTCGAAAATCCACTTTTCAAAACTAAAAGTGCTCATAACTCGACTAATATGATAGATAGAACGTTCTAGTCTTCGGCAATCGATTCAGCGGAAAATTTTACATTATCCAGTGTATTTTGAGTCCATAATTCCGACCAGGAAAGAAGTTAGCACAATGCAGTTTACATTGAATGTTTCCATACCTACCCCTTGCTTCAAAATTTTCGACAAAAAATACGTTTTTGGAATAAAAATTGCTCAAAATTCGTCTGGAGGGGTTTTTTGATGCGAAAAATCGACTGCCACAGTCTGTTTTTGTCTAACATCATTTTTTCTCCTTCAAATGATGTCATGAAATTTTCGAAAATCCACTTTTCAAAACTAAAAGTGCTCATAACTCGACTAATATGATAGATAGAACGTTCTAGTCTTCGGCAATCGATTCAGCGGAAAATTTTACATAATCCAGTGTATTTTGAGTCCATAATTCCGACCAGGAAAGAAGTTAGCACAATGCAGTTTACATTGAATGTTTCCATACCTACCCCTTGCTTCAAAATTTTCGACAAAAAATACGTTTTTGGAATAAAAATTGCTCAAAATTCGTCTGGAGGGGTTTTTTGATGCGAAAAATCGACTGCCACAGTCTGTTTTTGTCTAAGATCATTTTTTCTCCTTCAAATGATGTCATGAAATTTTCGAAAATCCACTTTTCAAAACTAAAAGTGCTCATAACTCGACTAATATGATAGATAGAACGTTCTAGTCTTCGGCAATCGATTCAGCGGAAAATTTTACATAATCCAGTGTATTTTGAGTCCATAATTCCGACCAGGAAAGAAGTTAGCACAATGCAGTTTACATTAAATGTTTCCATACCCCCCCCCTTGCTTCAAAATTTTCGACAAAAAATACGTTTTTGAAATAAAAATTGCTCAAAATTCGTCTGGAGGGGTTTTTTGATGCGAAAAATCGACTGCCACAGTCTGTTTTTGTCTAACATCATTTTTCTCCTTCAAATTATATCATGAAATTTTCGAAAATCCACTTTTCAAAACTAAAAGTGCTCATAACTCGACTAATATGATAGATAGAACGTTCTAGTCTTCGGCAATCGATTTAGCGGAAAATTTTACATTATCCAGTGTATTTTGAGTCCATAATTCCGACCAGGAAAGAAGTTAGCACAATGCAGTTTACATTAAATGTTTCCATACCTACCCCTTGCTTCAAAATTTTCGACAAAAAATACGTTTTTGGAATAAAAATTGCTCAAAATTCGTCTGGAGGGGTTTTTTGATGCGAAAAATCGACTGCCACAGTCTGTTTTTGTCTAACATCATTTTTTCTCCTTCAAATGATGTCATGAAATTTTCGAAAATCCACTTTTCAAAACTAAAAGTGCTCATAACTCGACTAATATGATAGATAGAACGTTCTAGTCTTCGGCAATCGATTCAGCGGAAAATTTTACATAATCCAGTGTATTTTGAGTCCATAATTCCGACCAGGAAAGAAGTTAGCACAATGCAGTTTACATTGAATGTTTCCATACCCCCCCCTTGCTTCAAAATTTTCGACAAAAAATACGTTTTTGAAATAAAAATTGCTCAAATTTCATCTGGAGGGGTTTTTTGATGCGAAAAATCGACTGCCACAGTCTGTTTTTGTCTAAGATCATTTTTTCTCCTTCAAATGATGTCATGAAATTTTCGAAAATCCACTTTTCAAAACTAAAAGTGCTCATAACTCGACTAATATGATAGATAGAACGTTCTAGTCTTCGGCAATCGATTTAGCGGAAAATTTTACATTATCCAGTGTATTTTGAGTCCATAATTCCGACCAGGAAAGAAGTTAGCACAATGCAGTTTACATTGAATGTTTCCATACCTACCCCTTGCTTCAAAATTTTCGACAAAAAATACGTTTTTGGAATAAAATTGCTCAAAATTCGTCTGGAGGGGTGTTTTGATGCGAAAAATCGACTGCCACAGTCTGTTTTTGTCTAAGATCATTTTTTCTCCTTCAAATGATGTCATGAAATTTTCGAAAATCCACTTTTCAAAACTAAAAGTGCTCATAACTCGACTAATATGATAGATAGAACGTTCTAGTCTTCGGCAATCGATTCAGCGGAAAATTTTACATAATCCAGTGTATTTTGAGTCCATAATTCCGACCAGGAAAGAAGTTAGCACAATGCAGTTTACATTGAATGTTTCCATACCTACCCCTTGCTTCAAAATTTTCGACAAAAAATACGTTTTTGGAATAAAAATTGCTCAAAATTCGTCTGGAGGGGTTTTTTGATGCGAAAAATCGACTGCCACAGTCTGTTTTTGTCTAACATCATTTTTTCTCCTTCAAATGATGTCATGAAATTTTCGAAAATCCACTTTTCAAAACTAAAAGTGATCATAACTCGACTAATATGATAGATAGAACGTTCTAGTCTTCGGCAATCGATTCAGCGGAAAATTTTACATAATCCAGTGTATTTTGAGTCCATAATTCCGACCAGGAAAGAAGTTAGCACAATGCAGTTTACATTAAATGTTTCCATACCTACCCCTTGCTTCAAAATTTTCGACAAAAAATACGTTTTTGGAATAAAAATTGCTCAAAATTCGTCTGGAGGAGTTTTTTGATGCAAAAAATCGACTGCCACAGTCTGTTTTTGTCTAACATCATTTTTTCTCCTTCAAATGATGTCATGAAATTTTCGAAAATCCACTTTTCAAAACTAAAAGTGCTCATAACTCGACTAATATGATAGATAGAACGTTCTAGTCTTCGGCAATCGATTCAGCGGAAAATTTTACATAATCCAGTGTATTTTGAGTCCATAATTCCGACCAGGAAAGAAGTTAGCACAATGCAGTTTACATTAAATGTTTCCATACCCCCCCCTTGCTTCAAAATTTTCGACAAAAAATACGTTTTTGAAATAAAAATTGCTCAAAATTCGTCTGGAGGGGTTTTTTGATGCGAAAAATCGACTGCCACAGTCTGTTTTTGTCTAACATCATTTTTTCTCCTTCAAATGATGTCATGAAATTTTCGAAAATCCACTTTTCAAAACTAAAAGTGCTCATAACTCGACTAATATGATAGATAGAACGTTCTAGTCTTCGGCAATCGATTCAGCGGAAAATTTTACATAATCCAGTGTATTTTGAGTCCATAATTCCGACCAGGAAAGAAGTTAGCACAATGCAGTTTACATTGAATGTTTCCATACCTACCCCTTGCTTCAAAATTTTCGACAAAAAATACGTTTTTGGAATAAAAATTGCTCAAAATTCGTCTGGAGGGGTTTTTTGATGCGAAAAATCGACTGCCACAGTCTGTTTTTGTCTAAGATCATTTTTTCTCCTTCAAATGATGTCATGAAATTTTCGAAAATCCACTTTTCAAAACTAAAAGTGCTCATAACTCGACTAATATGATAGATAGAACGTTCTAGTCTTCGGCAATCGATTCAGCGGAAAATTTTACATAATCCAGTGTATTTTGAGTCCATAATTCCGACCAGGAAAGAAGTTAGCACAATGCAGTTTACATTAAATGTTTCCATACCCCCCCCTTGCTTCAAAATTTTCGACAAAAAATACGTTTTTGAAATAAAAATTGCTCAAAATTCGTCTGGAGGGGTTTTTTGATGCGAAAAATCGACTGCCACAGTCTGTTTTTGTCTAACATCATTTTTCTCCTTCAAATTATATCATGAAATTTTCGAAAATCCACTTTTCAAAACTAAAAGTGCTCATAACTCGACTAATATGATAGATAGAACGTTCTAGTCTTCGGCAATCGATTTAGCGGAAAATTTTACATTATCCAGTGTATTTTGAGTCCATAATTCCGACCAGGAAAGAAGTTAGCACAATGCAGTTTACATTGAATGTTTCCATACCTACCCCTTGCTTCAAAATTTTCGACAAAAAATACGTTTTTGAAATAAAAATTGCTCAAAATTCGTCTGGAGGGGTTTTTTGATGCGAAAAATCGACTGCCACAGTCTGTTTTTGTCTAAGATCATTTTTTCCCCTTCAAATGATGTCATGAAATTTTCGAAAATCCACTTTTCAAAACTAAAAGTGCTCATAACTCGACTAATATGATAGATAGAACGTTCTAGTCTTCGGCAATCGATTCAGCGGAAAATTTTACATAATCCAGTGTATTTTGAGTCCATAATTCCGACCAGGAAAGAAGTTAGCACAATGCAGTTTACATTGAATGTTTCCATACCTACCCCTTGCTTCAAAATTTTCGACAAAAAATACGTTTTTGGAATAAAAATTGCTCAAAATTCGTCTGGAGGGGTTTTTTGATGCGAAAAATCGACTGCCACAGTCTGTTTTTGTCTAACATCATTTTTTCTCCTTCAAATGATGTCATGAAATTTTCGAAAATCCACTTTTCAAAACTAAAAGTGCTCATAACTCGACTAATATGATAGATAGAACGTTCTAGTCTTCGGCAATCGATTCAGCGGAAAATTTTACATAATCCAGTGTATTTTGAGTCCATAATTCCGACCAGGAAAGAAGTTAGCACAATGCAGTTTACATTGAATGTTTCCATACCTACCCCTTGCTTCAAAATTTTCGACAAAAAATACGTTTTTGGAATAAAAATTGCTCAAAATTCGTCTGGAGGGGTTTTTTGATGCGAAAAATCGACTGCCACAGTCTGTTTTTGTCTAACATCATTTTTTCTCCTTCAAATGATGTCATGAAATTTTCGAAAATCCACTTTTCAAAACTAAAAGTGCTCATAACTCGACTAATATGATAGATAGAACGTTCTAGTCTTCGGCAATCGATTCAGCGGAAAATTTTACATAATCCAGTGTATTTTGAGTCCATAATTCCGACCAGGAAAGAAGTTAGCACAATGCAGTTTACATTGAATGTTTCCATACCTACCCCTTGCTTCAAAATTTTCGACAAAAAATACGTTTTTGGAATAAAAATTGCTCAAAATTCGTCTGGAGGGGTTTTTTGATGCGAAAAATCGACTGCCACAGTCTGTTTTTGTCTAAGATCATTTTTTCTCCTTCAAATGATGTCATGAAATTTTCGAAAATCCACTTTTCAAAACTAAAAGTGCTCATAACTCGACTAATATGATAGATAGAACGTTCTAGTCTTCGGCAATCGATTCAGCGGAAAATTTTACATAATCCAGTGTATTTTGAGTCCATAATTCCGACCAGGAAAGAAGTTAGCACAATGCAGTTTACATTAAATGTTTCCATACCCCCCCCTTGCTTCAAAATTTTCGACAAAAAATACGTTTTTGAAATAAAAATTGCTCAAAATTCGTCTGGAGGGGTTTTTTGATGCGAAAAATCGACTGCCACAGTCTGTTTTTGTCTAACATCATTTTTCTCCTTCAAATTATATCATGAAATTTTCGAAAATCCACTTTTCAAAACTAAAAGTGCTCATAACTCGACTAATATGATAGATAGAACGTTCTAGTCTTCGGCAATCGATTTAGCGGAAAATTTTACATTATCCAGTGTATTTTGAGTCCATAATTCCGACCAGGAAAGAAGTTAGCACAATGCAGTTTACATTAAATGTTTCCATACCTACCCCTTGCTTCAAAATTTTCGACAAAAAATACGTTTTTGGAATAAAAATTGCTCAAAATTCGTCTGGAGGGGTTTTTTGATGCGAAAAATCGACTGCCACAGTCTGTTTTTGTCTAACATCATTTTTTCTCCTTCAAATGATGTCATGAAATTTTCGAAAATCCACTTTTCAAAACTAAAAGTGCTCATAACTCGACTAATATGATAGATAGAACGTTCTAGTCTTCGGCAATCGATTCAGCGGAAAATTTTACATAATCCAGTGTATTTTGAGTCCATAATTCCGACCAGGAAAGAAGTTAGCACAATGCAGTTTACATTGAATGTTTCCATACCTACCCCTTGCTTCAAAATTTTCGACAAAAAATACGTTTTTGAAATAAAAATTGCTCAAAATTCGTCTGGAGGGGTTTTTTGATGCGAAAAATCGACTGCCACAGTCTGTTTTTGTCTAAGATCATTTTTTCCCCTTCAAATGATGTCATGAAATTTTCGAAAATCCACTTTTCAAAACTAAAAGTGCTCATAACTCGACTAATATGATAGATAGAACGTTCTAGTCTTCGGCAATCGATTTAGCGGAAAATTTTACATTATCCAGTGTATTTTGAGTCCATAATTCCGACCAGGAAAGAAGTTAGCACAATGCAGTTTACATTGAATGTTTCCATACCTACCCCTTGCTTCAAAATTTTCGACAAAAAATACGTTTTTGGAATAAAAATTGCTCAAAATTCGTCTGGAGGGGTTTTTTGATGCGAAAAATCGACTGCCACAGTCTGTTTTTGTCTAAGATCATTTTTTCTCCTTCAAATGATGTCATGAAATTTTCGAAAATCCACTTTTCAAAACTAAAAGTGCTCATAACTCGACTAATATGATAGATAGAACGTTCTAGTCTTCGGCAATCGATTTAGCGGAAAATTTACCATAATCCAGTGTATTTTGAGTCCATAATTCCTACCAGGAAAGAAGTTAGCACAATGCAGTTTACATTAAATGTTTCCATACCCCCCCCTTGCTTCAAAATTTTCGACAAAAAATACGTTTTTGGAATAAAAATTGCTCAAAATTCGTCTGGAGGGGTTTTTTGATGCGAAAAATCGACTGCCACAGTCTGTTTTTGTCTAAGATCATTTTTTCTCCTTCAAATGATGTCATGAAATTTTCGAAAATCCACTTTTCAAAACTAAAAGTGCTCATAACTCGACTAATATGATAGATAGAACGTTCTAGTCTTCGGCAATCGATTCAGCGGAAAATTTAACATAATCCAGTGTATTTTGAGTCCATAATTCCTACCAGGAAAGAAGTTAGCACAATGCAGTTTACATTGAATGTTTCCATACCTACCCCTTGCTTCAAAATTTTCGACAAAAAATACGTTTTTGAAATAAAAATTGCTCAAAATTCGTCTGGAGGGGTTTTTTGATGCGAAAAATCGACTGCCACAGTCTGTTTTTGTCTAAGATCATTTTTTCTCCTTCAAATGATGTCATGAAATTTTCGAAAATCCACTTTTCAAAACTAAAAGTGCTCATAACTCGACTAATATGATAGATAGAACGTTCTAGTCTTCGGCAATCGATTTAGCGGAAAATTTTACATAATCCAGTGTATTTTGAGTCCATAATTCCGACCAGGAAAGAAGTTAGCACAATGCAGTTTACATTAAATGTTTCCATACCTACCCCTTGCTCCAAAATTTTCGACAAAAAATACGTTTTTGGAATAAAAATTGCTCAAAATTCGTCTGGAGGAGTTTTTTGATGCAAAAAATCGACTGCCACAGTCTGTTTTTGTCTAAGATCATTTTTTCTCCTTCAAATTATGTCATGAAATTTTCGAAAATCCACTTTTCAAAACTAAAAGTGCTCATAACTCGACTAATATGATAGATAGAACGTTCTAGTCTTCGGCAATCGATTCAGCGGAAAATTTTACATAATCCAGTGTATTTTGAGTCCATAATTCCGACCAGGAAAGAAGTTAGCACAATGCAGTTTACATTGAATGTTTCCATACCTACCCCTTGCTTCAAAATTTTCGACAAAAAATACGTTTTTGGAATAAAAATTGCTCAAAATTCGTCTGGAGGGGTTTTTTGATGCGAAAAATCGACTGCCACAGTCTGTTTTTGTCTAACATCATTTTTTCTCCTTCAAATGATGTCATGAAATTTTCGAAAATCCACTTTTCAAAACTAAAAGTGCTCATAACTCGACTAATATGATAGATAGAACGTTCTAGTCTTCGGCAATCGATTCAGCGGAAAATTTTACATAATCCAGTGTATTTTGAGTCCATAATTCCGACCAGGAAAGAAGTTAGCACAATGCAGTTTACATTGAATGTTTCCATACCTACCCCTTGCTTCAAAATTTTCGACAAAAAATACGTTTTTGGAATAAAAATTGCTCAAAATTCGTCTGGAGGGGTTTTTTGATGCGAAAAATCGACTGCCACAGTCTGTTTTTGTCTAAGATCATTTTTTCTCCTTCAAATGATGTCATGAAATTTTCGAAAATCCACTTTTCAAAACTAAAAGTGCTCATAACTCGACTAATATGATAGATAGAACGTTCTAGTCTTCGGCAATCGATTTAGCGGAAAATTTTACATTATCCAGTGTATTTTGAGTCCATAATTCCGACCAGGAAAGAAGTTAGCACAATGCAGTTTACATTGAATGTTTCCATACCTACCCCTTGCTTCAAAATTTTCGACAAAAAATACGTTTTTGGAATAAAAATTGCTCAAAATTCGTCTGGAGGGGTTTTTTGATGCGAAAAATCGACTGCCACAGTCTGTTTTTGTCTAAGATCATTTTTTCTCCTTCAAATGATGTCATGAAATTTTCGAAAATCCACTTTTCAAAACTAAAAGTGCTCATAACTCGACTAATATGATAGATAGAACGTTCTAGTCTTCGGCAATCGATTTAGCGGAAAATTTTACATTATCCAGTGTATTTTGAGTCCATAATTCCGACCAGGAAAGAAGTTAGCACAATGCAGTTTACATTGAATGTTTCCATACCTACCCCTTGCTTCAAAATTTTCGACAAAAAATACGTTTTTGGAATAAAAATTGCTCAAAATTCGTCTGGAGGGGTTTTTTGATGCGAAAAATCGACTGCCACAGTCTGTTTTTGTCTAAGATCATTTTTTCTCCTTCAAATGATGTCATGAAATTTTCGAAAATCCACTTTTCAAAACTAAAACGGCTCATAACTCGACTAATATGATAGATAGAACGTTCTAGTCTTCGGCAATCGATTCAGCGGAAAATTTTACATAATCCAGTGTATTTTGAGTCCATAATTCCGACCAGGAAAGAAGTTAGCACAATGCAGTTTACATTGAATGTTTCCATACCCCCCCCTTGCTTCAAAATTTTCGACAAAAAATACGTTTTTGAAATAAAAATTGCTCAAAATTCATCTGGAGGGGTTTTTTGATGCGAAAAATCGACTGCCACAGTCTGTTTTTGTCTAAGATCATTTTTTCTCCTTCAAATGATGTCATGAAATTTTCGAAAATCCACTTTTCAAAACTAAAAGTGCTCATAACTCGACTAATATGATAGATAGAACGTTCTAGTCTTCGGCAATCGATTCAGCGGAAAATTTTACATAATCCAGTGTATTTTGAGTCCATAATTCCGACCAGGAAAGAAGTTAGCACAATGCAGTTTACATTGAATGTTTCCATACCTACCCCTTGCTTCAAAATTTTCGACAAAAAATACGTTTTTGGAATAAAAATTGCTCAAAATTCGTCTGGAGGGGTTTTTTGATGCGAAAAATCGACTGCCACAGTCTGTTTTTGTCTAACATCATTTTTTCTCCTTCAAATGATGTCATGAAATTTTCGAAAATCCACTTTTCAAAACTAAAAGTGCTCATAACTCGACTAATATGATAGATAGAACGTTCTAGTCTTCGGCAATCGATTCAGCGGAAAATTTTACATAATCCAGTGTATTTTGAGTCCATAATTCCGACCAGGAAAGAAGTTAGCACAATGCAGTTTACATTGAATGTTTCCATACCTACCCCTTGCTTCAAAATTTTCGACAAAAAATACGTTTTTGGAATAAAAATTGCTCAAAATTCGTCTGGAGGGGTTTTTTGATGCGAAAAATCGACTGCCACAGTCTGTTTTTGTCTAACATCATTTTTTCTCCTTCAAATGATGTCATGAAATTTTCGAAAATCCACTTTTCAAAACTAAAAGTGCTCATAACTCAACTAATATGATAGATAGAACGTTCTAGTCTTCGGCAATCGATTCAGCGGAAAATTTTACATAATCCAGTGTATTTTGAGTCCATAATTCCGACCAGGAAAGAAGTTAGCACAATGCAGTTTACATTGAATGTTTCCATACCTACCCCTTGCTTCAAAATTTTCGACAAAAAATACGTTTTTGGAATAAAAATTGCTCAAAATTCGTCTGGAGGGGTTTTTTGATGCGAAAAATCGACTGCCACAGTCTGTTTTTGTCTAAGATCATTTTTTCTCCTTCAAATGATGTCATGAAATTTTCGAAAATCCACTTTTCAAAACTAAAAGTGCTCATAACTCGACTAATATGATAGATAGAACGTTCTAGTCTTCGGCAATCGATTCAGCGGAAAATTTTACATAATCCAGTGTATTTTGAGTCCATAATTCCGACCAGGAAAGAAGTTAGCACAATGCAGTTTACATTGAATGTTTCCATACCTACCCCTTGCTTCAAAATTTTCGACAAAAAATACGTTTTTGGAATAAAAATTGCTCAAAATTCGTCTGGAGGGGTTTTTTGATGCGAAAAATCGACTGCCACAGTCTGTTTTTGTCTAAGATCATTTTTTCTCCTTCAAATGATGTCATGAAATTTTCGAAAATCCACTTTTCAAAACTAAAAGTGCTCATAACTCGACTAATATGATAGATAGAACGTTCTAGTCTTCGGCAATCGATTTAGCGGAAAATTTACCATAATCCAGTGTATTTTGAGTCCATAATTCCTACCAGGAAAGAAGTTAGCACAATGCAGTTTACATTAAATGTTTCCATACCCCCCCCTTGCTTCAAAATTTTCGACAAAAAATACGTTTTTGGAATAAAAATTGCTCAAAATTCGTCTGGAGGGGTTTTTTGATGCGAAAAATCGACTGCCACAGTCTGTTTTTGTCTAAGATCATTTTTTCTCCTTCAAATGATGTCATGAAATTTTCGAAAATCCACTTTTCAAAACTAAAAGTGCTCATAACTCGACTAATATGATAGATAGAACGTTCTAGTCTTCGGCAATCGATTCAGCGGAAAATTTAACATAATCCAGTGTATTTTGAGTCCATAATTCCTACCAGGAAAGAAGTTAGCACAATGCAGTTTACATTGAATGTTTCCATACCTACCCCTTGCTTCAAAATTTTCGACAAAAAATACGTTTTTGAAATAAAAATTGCTCAAAATTCGTCTGGAGGGGTTTTTTGATGCGAAAAATCGACTGCCACAGTCTGTTTTTGTCTAAGATCATTTTTTCTCCTTCAAATGATGTCATGAAATTTTCGAAAATCCACTTTTCAAAACTAAAAGTGCTCATAACTCGACTAATATGATAGATAGAACGTTCTAGTCTTCGGCAATCGATTTAGCGGAAAATTTTACATAATCCAGTGTATTTTGAGTCCATAATTCCGACCAGGAAAGAAGTTAGCACAATGCAGTTTACATTAAATGTTTCCATACCTACCCCTTGCTCCAAAATTTTCGACAAAAAATACGTTTTTGGAATAAAAATTGCTCAAAATTCGTCTGGAGGAGTTTTTTGATGCAAAAAATCGACTGCCACAGTCTGTTTTTGTCTAAGATCATTTTTTCTCCTTCAAATTATGTCATGAAATTTTCGAAAATCCACTTTTCAAAACTAAAAGTGCTCATAACTCGACTAATATGATAGATAGAACGTTCTAGTCTTCGGCAATCGATTCAGCGGAAAATTTTACATAATCCAGTGTATTTTGAGTCCATAATTCCGACCAGGAAAGAAGTTAGCACAATGCAGTTTACATTGAATGTTTCCATACCTACCCCTTGCTTCAAAATTTTCGACAAAAAATACGTTTTTGGAATAAAAATTGCTCAAAATTCGTCTGGAGGGGTTTTTTGATGCGAAAAATCGACTGCCACAGTCTGTTTTTGTCTAACATCATTTTTTCTCCTTCAAATGATGTCATGAAATTTTCGAAAATCCACTTTTCAAAACTAAAAGTGCTCATAACTCGACTAATATGATAGATAGAACGTTCTAGTCTTCGGCAATCGATTCAGCGGAAAATTTTACATAATCCAGTGTATTTTGAGTCCATAATTCCGACCAGGAAAGAAGTTAGCACAATGCAGTTTACATTGAATGTTTCCATACCTACCCCTTGCTTCAAAATTTTCGACAAAAAATACGTTTTTGGAATAAAAATTGCTCAAAATTCGTCTGGAGGGGTTTTTTGATGCGAAAAATCGACTGCCACAGTCTGTTTTTGTCTAAGATCATTTTTTCTCCTTCAAATGATGTCATGAAATTTTCGAAAATCCACTTTTCAAAACTAAAAGTGCTCATAACTCGACTAATATGATAGATAGAACGTTCTAGTCTTCGGCAATCGATTTAGCGGAAAATTTTACATTATCCAGTGTATTTTGAGTCCATAATTCCGACCAGGAAAGAAGTTAGCACAATGCAGTTTACATTGAATGTTTCCATACCTACCCCTTGCTTCAAAATTTTCGACAAAAAATACGTTTTTGGAATAAAAATTGCTCAAAATTCGTCTGGAGGGGTTTTTTGATGCGAAAAATCGACTGCCACAGTCTGTTTTTGTCTAAGATCATTTTTTCTCCTTCAAATGATGTCATGAAATTTTCGAAAATCCACTTTTCAAAACTAAAAGTGCTCATAACTCGACTAATATGATAGATAGAACGTTCTAGTCTTCGGCAATCGATTTAGCGGAAAATTTTACATTATCCAGTGTATTTTGAGTCCATAATTCCGACCAGGAAAGAAGTTAGCACAATGCAGTTTACATTGAATGTTTCCATACCTACCCCTTGCTTCAAAATTTTCGACAAAAAATACGTTTTTGGAATAAAAATTGCTCAAAATTCGTCTGGAGGGGTTTTTTGATGCGAAAAATCGACTGCCACAGTCTGTTTTTGTCTAAGATCATTTTTTCTCCTTCAAATGATGTCATGAAATTTTCGAAAATCCACTTTTCAAAACTAAAACGGCTCATAACTCGACTAATATGATAGATAGAACGTTCTAGTCTTCGGCAATCGATTCAGCGGAAAATTTTACATAATCCAGTGTATTTTGAGTCCATAATTCCGACCAGGAAAGAAGTTAGCACAATGCAGTTTACATTGAATGTTTCCATACCCCCCCCTTGCTTCAAAATTTTCGACAAAAAATACGTTTTTGAAATAAAAATTGCTCAAAATTCATCTGGAGGGGTTTTTTGATGCGAAAAATCGACTGCCACAGTCTGTTTTTGTCTAAGATCATTTTTTCTCCTTCAAATGATGTCATGAAATTTTCGAAAATCCACTTTTCAAAACTAAAAGTGCTCATAACTCGACTAATATGATAGATAGAACGTTCTAGTCTTCGGCAATCGATTCAGCGGAAAATTTTACATAATCCAGTGTATTTTGAGTCCATAATTCCGACCAGGAAAGAAGTTAGCACAATGCAGTTTACATTGAATGTTTCCATACCTACCCCTTGCTTCAAAATTTTCGACAAAAAATACGTTTTTGGAATAAAAATTGCTCAAAATTCGTCTGGAGGGGTTTTTTGATGCGAAAAATCGACTGCCACAGTCTGTTTTTGTCTAACATCATTTTTTCTCCTTCAAATGATGTCATGAAATTTTCGAAAATCCACTTTTCAAAACTAAAAGTGCTCATAACTCGACTAATATGATAGATAGAACGTTCTAGTCTTCGGCAATCGATTCAGCGGAAAATTTTACATAATCCAGTGTATTTTGAGTCCATAATTCCGACCAGGAAAGAAGTTAGCACAATGCAGTTTACATTGAATGTTTCCATACCTACCCCTTGCTTCAAAATTTTCGACAAAAAATACGTTTTTGGAATAAAAATTGCTCAAAATTCGTCTGGAGGGGTTTTTTGATGCGAAAAATCGACTGCCACAGTCTGTTTTTGTCTAACATCATTTTTTCTCCTTCAAATGATGTCATGAAATTTTCGAAAATCCACTTTTCAAAACTAAAAGTGCTCATAACTCAACTAATATGATAGATAGAACGTTCTAGTCTTCGGCAATCGATTCAGCGGAAAATTTTACATAATCCAGTGTATTTTGAGTCCATAATTCCGACCAGGAAAGAAGTTAGCACAATGCAGTTTACATTGAATGTTTCCATACCTACCCCTTGCTTCAAAATTTTCGACAAAAAATACGTTTTTGGAATAAAAATTGCTCAAAATTCGTCTGGAGGGGTTTTTTGATGCGAAAAATCGACTGCCACAGTCTGTTTTTGTCTAAGATCATTTTTTCTCCTTCAAATGATGTCATGAAATTTTCGAAAATCCACTTTTCAAAACTAAAAGTGCTCATAACTCGACTAATATGATAGATAGAACGTTCTAGTCTTCGGCAATCGATTCAGCGGAAAATTTTACATAATCCAGTGTATTTTGAGTCCATAATTCCGACCAGGAAAGAAGTTAGCACAATGCAGTTTACATTGAATGTTTCCATACCTACCCCTTGCTTCAAAATTTTCGACAAAAAATACGTTTTTGGAATAAAAATTGCTCAAAATTCGTCTGGAGGGGTTTTTTGATGCGAAAAATCGACTGCCACAGTCTGTTTTTGTCTAAGATCATTTTTTCTCCTTCAAATGATGTCATGAAATTTTCGAAAATCCACTTTTCAAAACTAAAAGTGCTCATAACTCGACTAATATGATAGATAGAACGTTCTAGTCTTCGGCAATCGATTCAGCGGAAAATTTTACATAATCCAGTGTATTTTGAGTCCATAATTCCGACCAGGAAAGAAGTTAGCACAATGCAGTTTACATTGAATGTTTCCATACCTACCCCTTGCTTCAAAATTTTCGACAAAAAATACGTTTTTGGAATAAAAATTGCTCAAAATTCGTCTGGAGGGGTTTTTTGATGCGAAAAATCGACTGCCACAGTCTGTTTTTGTCTAAGATCATTTTTTCTCCTTCAAATGATGTCATGAAATTTTCGAAAATCCACTTTTCAAAACTAAAAGTGCTCATAACTCGACTAATATGATAGATAGAACGTTCTAGTCTTCGGCAATCGATTCAGCGGAAAATTTTACATAATCCAGTGTATTTTGAGTCCATAATTCCGACCAGGAAAGAAGTTAGCACAATGCAGTTTACATTAAATGTTTCCATACCCCCCCCTTGCTTCAAAATTTTCGACAAAAAATACGTTTTTGAAATAAAAATTGCTCAAAATTCGTCTGGAGGGGTTTTTTGATGCGAAAAATCGACTGCCACAGTCTGTTTTTGTCTAAGATCATTTTTTCTCCTTCAAATGATGTCATGAAATTTTCGAAAATCCACTTTTCAAAACTAAAAGTGCTCATAACTCGACTAATATGATAGATAGAACGTTCTAGTCTTCGGCAATCGATTTAGCGGAAAATTTTACATTATCCAGTGTATTTTGAGTCCATAATTCCGACCAGGAAAGAAGTTAGCACAATGCAGTTTACATTGAATGTTTCCATACCTACCCCTTGCTTCAAAATTTTCGACAAAAAATACGTTTTTGGAATAAAAATTGCTCAAAATTCGTCTGGAGGGGTTTTTTGATGCGAAAAATCGACTGCCACAGTCTGTTTTTGTCTAACATCATTTTTTCTCCTTCAAATGATGTCATGAAATTTTCGAAAATCCACTTTTCAAAACTAAAAGTGCTCATAACTCGACTAATATGATAGATAGAACGTTCTAGTCTTCGGCAATCGATTCAGCGGAAAATTTTACATAATCCAGTGTATTTTGAGTCCATAATTCCGACCAGGAAAGAAGTTAGCACAATGCAGTTTACATTGAATGTTTCCATACCTACCCCTTGCTTCAAAATTTTCGACAAAAAATACGTTTTTGGAATAAAAATTGCTCAAAATTCGTCTGGAGGGGTTTTTTGATGCGAAAAATCGACTGCCACAGTCTGTTTTTGTCTAAGATCATTTTTTCTCCTTCAAATGATGTCATGAAATTTTCGAAAATCCACTTTTCAAAACTAAAAGTGCTCATAACTCGACTAATATGATAGATAGAACGTTCTAGTCTTCGGCAATCGATTCAGCGGAAAATTTTACATTATCCAGTGTATTTTGAGTCCATAATTCCGACCAGGAAAGAAGTTAGCACAATGCAGTTTACATTGAATGTTTCCATACCTACCCCTTGCTTCAAAATTTTCGACAAAAAATACGTTTTTGGAATAAAAATTGCTCAAAATTCGTCTGGAGGGGTTTTTTGATGCGAAAAATCGACTGCCACAGTCTGTTTTTGTCTAACATCATTTTTTCTCCTTCAAATGATGTCATGAAATTTTCGAAAATCCACTTTTCAAAACTAAAAGTGCTCATAACTCAACTAATATGATAGATAGAACGTTCTAGTCTTCGGCAATCGATTCAGCGGAAAATTTTACATAATCCAGTGTATTTTGAGTCCATAATTCCGACCAGGAAAGAAGTTAGCACAATGCAGTTTACATTGAATGTTTCCATACCTACCCCTTGCTTCAAAATTTTCGACAAAAAATACGTTTTTGGAATAAAAATTGCTCAAAATTCGTCTGGAGGGGTTTTTTGATGCGAAAAATCGACTGCCACAGTCTGTTTTTGTCTAAGATCATTTTTTCTCCTTCAAATGATGTCATGAAATTTTCGAAAATCCACTTTTCAAAACTAAAAGTGCTCATAACTCGACTAATATGATAGATAGAACGTTCTAGTCTTCGGCAATCGATTCAGCGGAAAATTTTACATAATCCAGTGTATTTTGAGTCCATAATTCCGACCAGGAAAGAAGTTAGCACAATGCAGTTTACATTGAATGTTTCCATACCTACCCCTTGCTTCAAAATTTTCAACAAAAAATACGTTTTTGGAATAAAAATTGCTCAAAATTCGTCTGGAGGGGTTTTTTGATGCGAAAAATCGACTGCCACAGTCTGTTTTTGTCTAAGATCATTTTTTCTCCTTCAAATGATGTCATGAAATTTTCGAAAATCCACTTTTCAAAACTAAAAGTGCTCATAACTCGACTAATATGATAGATAGAACGTTCTAGTCTTCGGCAATCGATTCAGCGGAAAATTTTACATAATCCAGTGTATTTTGAGTCCATAATTCCGACCAGGAAAGAAGTTAGCACAATGCAGTTTACATTGAATGTTTCCATACCTACCCCTTGCTTCAAAATTTTCGACAAAAAATACGTTTTTGGAATAAAAATTGCTCAAAATTCGTCTGGAGGGGTTTTTTGATGCGAAAAATCGACTGCCACAGTCTGTTTTTGTCTAACATCATTTTTTCTCCTTCAAATGATGTCATGAAATTTTCGAAAATCCACTTTTCAAAACTAAAAGTGCTCATAACTCAACTAATATGATAGATAGAACGTTCTAGTCTTCGGCAATCGATTCAGCGGAAAATTTTACATAATCCAGTGTATTTTGAGTCCATAATTCCGACCAGGAAAGAAGTTAGCACAATGCAGTTTACATTGAATGTTTCCATACCTACCCCTTGCTTCAAAATTTTCGACAAAAAATACGTTTTTGGAATAAAAATTGCTCAAAATTCGTCTGGAGGGGTTTTTTGATGCGAAAAATCGACTGCCACAGTCTGTTTTTGTCTAAGATCATTTTTTCTCCTTCAAATGATGTCATGAAATTTTCGAAAATCCACTTTTCAAAACTAAAAGTGCTCATAACTCGACTAATATGATAGATAGAACGTTCTAGTCTTCGGCAATCGATTCAGCGGAAAATTTTACATAATCCAGTGTATTTTGAGTCCATAATTCCGACCAGGAAAGAAGTTAGCACAATGCAGTTTACATTGAATGTTTCCATACCTACCCCTTGCTTCAAAATTTTCAACAAAAAATACGTTTTTGGAATAAAAATTGCTCAAAATTCGTCTGGAGGGGTTTTTTGATGCGAAAAATCGACTGCCACAGTCTGTTTTTGTCTAAGATCATTTTTTCTCCTTCAAATGATGTCATGAAATTTTCGAAAATCCACTTTTCAAAACTAAAAGTGCTCATAACTCGACTAATATGATAGATAGAACGTTCTAGTCTTCGGCAATCGATTCAGCGGAAAATTTTACATAATCCAGTGTATTTTGAGTCCATAATTCCGACCAGGAAAGAAGTTAGCACAATGCAGTTTACATTGAATGTTTCCATACCTACCCCTTGCTTCAAAATTTTCGACAAAAAATACGTTTTTGGAATAAAAATTGCTCAAAATTCGTCTGGAGGGGTTTTTTGATGCGAAAAATCGACTGCCACAGTCTGTTTTTGTCTAACATCATTTTTTCTCCTTCAAATGATGTCATGAAATTTTCGAAAATCCACTTTTCAAAACTAAAAGTGCTCATAACTCGACTAATATGATAGATAGAACGTTCTAGTCTTCGGCAATCGATTCAGCGGAAAATTTTACATAATCCAGTGTATTTTGAGTCCATAATTCCGACCAGGAAAGAAGTTAGCACAATGCAGTTTACATTAAATGTTTCCATACCCCCCCTTGCTTCAAAATTTTCGACAAAAAATACGTTTTTGAAATAAAAATTGCTCAAAATTCGTCTGGAGGGGTTTTTTGATGCGAAAAATCGACTGCCACAGTCTGTTTTTGTCTAAGATCATTTTTTCTCCTTCAAATGATGTCATGAAATTTTCGAAAATCCACTTTTCAAAACTAAAAGTGCTCATAACTCGACTAATATGATAGATAGAACGTTCTAGTCTTCGGCAATCGATTCAGCGGAAAATTTTACATAATCCAGTGTATTTTGAGTCCATAATTCCGACCAGGAAAGAAGTTAGCACAATGCAGTTTACATTGAATGTTTCCATACCTACCCCTTGCTTCAAAATTTTCGACAAAAAATACGTTTTTGGAATAAAAATTGCTCAAAATTCGTCTGGAGGGGTTTTTTGATGCGAAAAATCGACTGCCACAGTCTGTTTTTGTCTAAGATCATTTTTTCTCCTTCAAATGATGTCATGAAATTTTCGAAAATCCACTTTTCAAAACTAAAAGTGCTCATAACTCGACTAATATGATAGATAGAACGTTCTAGTCTTCGGCAATCGATTCAGCGGAAAATTTTACATAATCCAGTGTATTTTGAGTCCATAATTCCGACCAGGAAAGAAGTTAGCACAATGCAGTTTACATTGAATGTTTCCATACCTACCCCTTGCTTCAAAATTTTCGACAAAAAATACGTTTTTGGAATAAAAATTGCTCAAAATTCGTCTGGAGGGGTTTTTTTGATGCGAAAAATCGACTGCCACAGTCTGTTTTTGTCTAAGATCATTTTTTCTCCTTCAAATGATGTCATGAAATTTTCGAAAATCCACTTTTCAAAACTAAAAGTGCTCATAACTCGACTAATATGATAGATAGAACGTTCTAGTCTTCGGCAATCGATTCAGCGGAAAATTTTACATAATCCAGTGTATTTTGAGTCCATAATTCCGACCAGGAAAGAAGTTAGCACAATGCAGTTTACATTGAATGTTTCCATACCTACCCCTTGCTTCAAAATTTTCGACAAAAAATACGTTTTTGGAATAAAAATTGCTCAAAATTCGTCTGGAGGGGTTTTTTGATGCGAAAAATCGACTGCCACAGTCTGTTTTTGTCTAAGATCATTTTTTCTCCTTCAAATGATGTCATGAAATTTTCGAAAATCCACTTTTCAAAACTAAAAGTGCTCATAACTCGACTAATATGATAGATAGAACGTTCTAGTCTTCGGCAATCGATTCAGCGGAAAATTTTACATAATCCAGTGTATTTTGAGTCCATAATTCCGACCAGGAAAGAAGTTAGCACAATGCAGTTTACATTGAATGTTTCCATACCTACCCCTTGCTTCAAAATTTTCGACAAAAAATACGTTTTTGGAATAAAAATTGCTCAAAATTCGTCTGGAGGGGTTTTTTGATGCGAAAAATCGACTGCCACAGTCTGTTTTTGTCTAACATCATTTTTTCTCCTTCAAATGATGTCATGAAATTTTCGAAAATCCACTTTTCAAAACTAAAAGTGCTCATAACTCGACTAATATGATAGATAGAACGTTCTAGTCTTCGGCAATCGATTCAGCGGAAAATTTTACATAATCCAGTGTATTTTGAGTCCATAATTCCGACCAGGAAAGAAGTTAGCACAATGCAGTTTACATTAATGTTTCCATACCCCCCCCTTGCTTCAAAATTTTCGACAAAAAATACGTTTTTGAAATAAAAATTGCTCAAAATTCGTCTGGAGGGGTTTTTTGATGCGAAAAATCGACTGCCACAGTCTGTTTTTGTCTAAGATCATTTTTTCTCCTTCAAATGATGTCATGAAATTTTCGAAAATCCACTTTTCAAAACTAAAAGTGCTCATAACTCGACTAATATGATAGATAGAACGTTCTAGTCTTCGGCAATCGATTTAGCGGAAAATTTTACATTATCCAGTGTATTTTGAGTCCATAATTCCGACCAGGAAAGAAGTTAGCACAATGCAGTTTACATTGAATGTTTCCATACCTACCCCTTGCTTCAAAATTTTCGACAAAAAATACGTTTTTGGAATAAAAATTGCTCAAAATTCGTCTGGAGGGGTTTTTTGATGCGAAAAATCGACTGCCACAGTCTGTTTTTGTCTAACATCATTTTTTCTCCTTCAAATGATGTCATGAAATTTTCGAAAATCCACTTTTCAAAACTAAAAGTGCTCATAACTCGACTAATATGATAGATAGAACGTTCTAGTCTTCGGCAATCGATTCAGCGGAAAATTTTACATAATCCAGTGTATTTTGAGTCCATAATTCCGACCAGGAAAGAAGTTAGCACAATGCAGTTTACATTGAATGTTTCCATACCTACCCCTTGCTTCAAAATTTTCGACAAAAAATACGTTTTTGGAATAAAAATTGCTCAAAATTCGTCTGGAGGGGTTTTTTGATGCGAAAAATCGACTGCCACAGTCTGTTTTTGTCTAAGATCATTTTTTCTCCTTCAAATGATGTCATGAAATTTTCGAAAATCCACTTTTCAAAACTAAAAGTGCTCATAACTCGACTAATATGATAGATAGAACGTTCTAGTCTTCGGCAATCGATTCAGCGGAAAATTTTACATTATCCAGTGTATTTTGAGTCCATAATTCCGACCAGGAAAGAAGTTAGCACAATGCAGTTTACATTGAATGTTTCCATACCTACCCCTTGCTTCAAAATTTTCGACAAAAAATACGTTTTTGGAATAAAAATTGCTCAAAATTCGTCTGGAGGGGTTTTTTGATGCGAAAAATCGACTGCCACAGTCTGTTTTTGTCTAACATCATTTTTTCTCCTTCAAATGATGTCATGAAATTTTCGAAAATCCACTTTTCAAAACTAAAAGTGCTCATAACTCAACTAATATGATAGATAGAACGTTCTAGTCTTCGGCAATCGATTCAGCGGAAAATTTTACATAATCCAGTGTATTTTGAGTCCATAATTCCGACCAGGAAAGAAGTTAGCACAATGCAGTTTACATTGAATGTTTCCATACCTACCCCTTGCTTCAAAATTTTCGACAAAAAATACGTTTTTGGAATAAAAATTGCTCAAAATTCGTCTGGAGGGGTTTTTTGATGCGAAAAATCGACTGCCACAGTCTGTTTTTGTCTAAGATCATTTTTTCTCCTTCAAATGATGTCATGAAATTTTCGAAAATCCACTTTTCAAAACTAAAAGTGCTCATAACTCGACTAATATGATAGATAGAACGTTCTAGTCTTCGGCAATCGATTCAGCGGAAAATTTTACATAATCCAGTGTATTTTGAGTCCATAATTCCGACCAGGAAAGAAGTTAGCACAATGCAGTTTACATTGAATGTTTCCATACCTACCCCTTGCTTCAAAATTTTCAACAAAAAATACGTTTTTGGAATAAAAATTGCTCAAAATTCGTCTGGAGGGGTTTTTTGATGCGAAAAATCGACTGCCACAGTCTGTTTTTGTCTAAGATCATTTTTTCTCCTTCAAATGATGTCATGAAATTTTCGAAAATCCACTTTTCAAAACTAAAAGTGCTCATAACTCGACTAATATGATAGATAGAACGTTCTAGTCTTCGGCAATCGATTCAGCGGAAAATTTTACATAATCCAGTGTATTTTGAGTCCATAATTCCGACCAGGAAAGAAGTTAGCACAATGCAGTTTACATTGAATGTTTCCATACCTACCCCTTGCTTCAAAATTTTCGACAAAAAATACGTTTTTGGAATAAAAATTGCTCAAAATTCGTCTGGAGGGGTTTTTTGATGCGAAAAATCGACTGCCACAGTCTGTTTTTGTCTAACATCATTTTTTCTCCTTCAAATGATGTCATGAAATTTTCGAAAATCCACTTTTCAAAACTAAAAGTGCTCATAACTCGACTAATATGATAGATAGAACGTTCTAGTCTTCGGCAATCGATTCAGCGGAAAATTTTACATAATCCAGTGTATTTTGAGTCCATAATTCCGACCAGGAAAGAAGTTAGCACAATGCAGTTTACATTAAACCCCCCCCTTGCTTCAAAATTTTCGACAAAAAATACGTTTTTGAAATAAAAATTGCTCAAAATTCGTCTGGAGGGGTTTTTTGATGCGAAAAATCGACTGCCACAGTCTGTTTTTGTCTAAGATCATTTTTTCTCCTTCAAATGATGTCATGAAATTTTCGAAAATCCACTTTTCAAAACTAAAAGTGCTCATAACTCGACTAATATGATAGATAGAACGTTCTAGTCTTCGGCAATCGATTTAGCGGAAATTTTACATTATCCAGTGTATTTTGAGTCCATAATTCCGACCAGGAAAGAAGTTAGCACAATGCAGTTTACATTGAATGTTTCCATACCTACCCCTTGCTTCAAAATTTTCGACAAAAAATACGTTTTTGAATAAAAATTGCTCAAAATTCGTCTGGAGGGGTTTTTTGATGCGAAAAATCGACTGCCACAGTCTGTTTTTGTCTAACATCATTTTTTCTCCTTCAAATGATGTCATGAAATTTTCGAAAATCCACTTTTCAAAACTAAAAGTGCTCATAACTCGACTAATATGATAGATAGAACGTTCTAGTCTTCGGCAATCGATTCAGCGGAAAATTTTACATAATCCAGTGTATTTTGAGTCCATAATTCCGACCAGGAAAGAAGTTAGCACAATGCAGTTTACATTGAATGTTTCCATACCTACCCCTTGCTTCAAAATTTTCGACAAAAAATACGTTTTTGGAATAAAAATTGCTCAAAATTCGTCTGGAGGGGTTTTTTGATGCGAAAAATCGACTGCCACAGTCTGTTTTTGTCTAAGATCATTTTTTCTCCTTCAAATGATGTCATGAAATTTTCGAAAATCCACTTTTCAAAACTAAAAGTGCTCATAACTCGACTAATATGATAGATAGAACGTTCTAGTCTTCGGCAATCGATTCAGCGGAAAATTTTACATTATCCAGTGTATTTTGAGTCCATAATTCCGACCAGGAAAGAAGTTAGCACAATGCAGTTTACATTGAATGTTTCCATACCTACCCCTTGCTTCAAAATTTTCGACAAAAAATACGTTTTTGGAATAAAAATTGCTCAAAA